>JAODLD010000101.1:11160020-11220009 GCA_026781065.1 Mormyrops boulengeri | reverse complement strand
AATTCCTAATTAATAACCTATGCAGTAAAAGTGCCTAATAATGCACAGGAATATCTACATGCTGAATGAAACAGCAGTAGTACATAATACACACATCAATGAGGCAAAGCATTATGACCCATCCCATGTGAACTAAATAATGTGTGTCAAGGTCTGCGATGTATTTGACGGTTGGCTAACATTCAGTATCGCAGGTACTTCAGGTAGTCGCAGAGTGGGGTAATTCAGGTCCATGGAGTAAAAGTCCACACTGGGAATTTATTTCAACCAACCAATTGAGTACTCTGTGACTGTGACTTTTTATGCTCAACTGGTTGGTTGAAACAAAATCTTGGTCTGGACTTTTACTCTCTGGACCTGAATTACCCAGCTCTGTGTAGTCGACATGCAGTTGAATGCAGAAGAAATGGACAGGAATAAATATCCGAGTGGCTCTGAAAAAGGCCAAAACATTATGGCTAGACGACTGGGTGAGAGCATCTCGGACACTGCAAGCCGTGCGGTGTGCTCATGGTCAGCCGTGTTGAGTACCCGCTGAGAGCAGTCCAAGGCGGGAAAAATGATAAACCACCAATAGGGTGTTGGGTGGCCAGGACTTGTTGATGCAGGAAGGCCATCGTGTCTGGTGCAAGGCGACAGAAGGACTGCCCTCACACAAATGGCGGATAATTTTGAAGATGATTACAGGAGTGATGTGTCATGGCACACAGGGCATTGAGTCTTTTTGCATATGAAGCTACATAGCTGCAGGCCAGTCAGGGTACATGTGCTGACCCTTGTACACTGCTGAAAGCATACAAGCGTTGGAACTGGAGATGATCAGCCTAGAATAGCAGTGGGTCTTTGGAGCAAAGAAAGGTCACCTGGTCCAGAGAATTCCGTTTTCTGTGGCATCATGTGGATGGCTGAGTACATGTTGAAGATCTGTAGGATACATTAGACCGACAAGTCCAATCCACGGCTCTGTAGACCCATATGTAGCAGAGCTCCATGCACTGTGTTGTGATACATTAGTCACGATCATCATCAACATTATCTGCCATTTGTGCCACTGTAGCCCTCCTATTGGTTTGTACCACACAGGATAGCCTTCATTCATATCTCACATTGACGACTCTTAGATGTCAGCAGTTTGTGATTTTTCCCTCATCAGAAGGTACTCACCACAGCTGACTGGGAGCATCCCACAAGCCTTTCTGTTTTGGAGATGCACTGACCCAGTCATCTGACCATAATGATTTCAATATCAAATGATCAAAGTCACTCAGATTTTTATCCCTGCCAATTTCTTCTACATTCAACATTTACTACGAGTACCAAATGTTAGCTTAGCAACTAACGCATCCCAGAACTTGACAAGTACCATTTACGAGACAGCCAACGTTATTCGGTTCACATGGGGGTGGTCGTTTGGCAAATTGGTGTATATACGATATATAGTCATGCCAACCATTCCCACTATAGAAAATGAAGGGACTGATAATGTGTGCAGGTGGCCGGCATGTTCTGTTGGGGGGGAGGGCACATGTGTTTGATTCTCCTGTTACATTAATTTGGGGAGGCAATGGCATCACCTGGGGCGAAGGCAAACACAGAGAGGGCCTCTCCCGTGGAGGCAAGCGCCGTAACCAGCGAGCGACGCCGGCTGAAGTAGTGCGAGAGGATGGTGACGGTAGGGAGGAAGGTGAGGCAGTAACCCAGACCTGGGAGCAGACAGGAGAGAGAGAGCTGACTTTTATACTGCCACTGACAATGACAAAGGATAATTATAGTGCATGTGTTGCACTCAAGCATAGAATGATTAAATCAATGAGCACAGGTGGGATTCCCAAATGGCCCATTTATTTAAAGATACATGTTTTCAAAATCCGTCAGGGAATAGCGCTACACTAGAGTGACGTCAACACGCCAGACAGTAGGTACTGGATCACGTAGGATAAAGAGTTAATGATGGACTGGTTGCCATGATTAGTGTTTTTTTTATTCTCCATCTATCCACTGTCCATATGTGCTTGTATAGAGTGTGCTGCACGTATGGAATAATCAAAATAATATGCCATCCATCCATCCATCCATCCTTTCTCCACCACTCATCCAGTTCTGAGTGCCAGCAACCAAAGTCTCACTCCAGTTATACAGGGACCTAATGGTCCATAGCAGCAGGCCTGGAACCCCATACTCCCACAGCTCCCCCCATAAGACCCCCTAAGGGACACAGTCATATGCCTCTTCCAAGTCCACAAAACACATGTAGACCAGTTGGGTAAACTCTTATGAACCCTCCGGTATCCTTGTGAGGGTGAAGAGCTGGTTTATTGTTCCACAACCAGGACAAAAACCCCATATTCCATCTGGATCTGAGGTTCTCCAGTACCCCGGCATAGACCTTCCCAGGGAGGCTTAAGAGTGTGATCCTCCTGAACTTGGAACGCATCCTCCGGTCCCCTTTCTTAAACATTGGGACCAATTTGTAATCTAATAGTTTAATGATAAATGTTATGATATTCAATGATAGGACATTCATCCATCTAAACAAATCAGTAAAACAAAGTTTTTAAGTCTGTTAATACATTATCCTGAAGGTTAGGAATATGCCAGCTTTTTGCTGTACAAAAATAGGTTTTTACTCCCAGTAGTCAGTGTTCAGCTCATTGAAATGACAGCTCTTGCAAAGTGCCTTGGAGTCCTCACCTGAGACGATTCCGATAGTGACGTACATCTCATTGATCGAGTTGGTGAAGGCAGTGGTGATAGTGCCCAGGCAGACCAGGAAACCTCCCAGCATGACAACAGGCTGATAACCAAAGCGGTTACACAGCACAGACGACAGGGGGGCTGTAGACAGAACCAGCATCAGTCACATGGATTACACAATGTCTCTGGGGCTGTGGGGAACCCAGGTCACAAAGAGTAGCGTGACAAGATTTTACTGACTCCTGTACACTGTACTAAACGCGGGACAGCCCGCACAAATGAAGTTTAAATGCAATGGATGTAATGCGACGATGATGGCAGGACCACAATGTTAGTCACAAAACAAATGAATGCAAAATATAAACAACTTAAAGCAAATCCAAAGCATGATGTTAGAATTCTTACTTCGGGAATAAATAGTGTTCAGTGGTCGCAGCTTATGACATGGTCGACTTATTTAGTGTTAACAAAAAAAAATGCACATGTGGTATCACAGCACAAAACAGCTGAATTCAGTACCCGGAATAATGTTCCAGCAAAAACAGTCTCACCTCGACGCACAACGTGTGGACTAGGACAGGAGTAAGTGGGAACCTTACATCTAAATAACAAGAAACCCAGCTATTTCACCAGTCGGTGGTGGCAAACGAACAACTCAGCTACTGAAATAAAATGATGTGCATGTACTAATATGACAATATTAATTACAAAGTGAAAACGACTGAACTGCATCTTCACCATCAAAATACACATGAATAATAGCAAGTTGTTATAATGGCACTTTTAAGAACTATCTTCACAAGTTTCTGCAGAGATACACTTCCCTGAAGTAAAGAGAGGAAATAAATAAACTGAGTGAGATTGTTTGACCGTTGGAACAACAGCAACGCCACAAGTGGTGCAAAACAGAGAAGGAAGTGTTTCGAATTCTCAGCTGCTCACAGCCAGAAGCCATTTCATGCCGAGTCAGCAGACCCACTGCTATTCAAGGCCGTTCATCCCCAGCCAGAGTCATTAGAACTGACTAACCAAGTGTAAACCTACAGTATATCTTAATTACATACACTGACCTTCCCGCTAATTGAAGGAGGACATAACACTTCAAGTAACAATTACCAGTGACCAGTAGACATTATCTGCCAAAGGTTACTATGCACTGGATTCCAATTAAATAACAAAGCTTAGCTCAAAACGACCCCATATTTTGACATTTGTGGATACTGAACCCGGGCCGGATGTGGTACTAAAACCCATTCCTCACCTGTGAAGGTCATAACAAAGACGCAGATGGAGACGATCCAGGACACGCGGCTGTTGGTCTCCCCAAAGTAGCTCATGAGGTCCTGGAGGAAGATACCGAAGCTCTTGATGATTCCATAGGTGTACGCCTCCACGAGGAAGAAGGATACCGCCACCACCCAGCCCCACCCTCCATCAGGAACCTCGGGGTACACGTTCGGGCCCATGAAGCCCTGTACTTTGGACACCCATCCAATCATCGCTGACCTGGATGCTGCTCAGGGATACTGAGCTGAGAAAAACAAGGAGTTAAAGTGTTACTGCTTTATTTACTTAACTGATGATTTTCTTTAACTACCATCTAAAAAAAATGGATACAGTTGTGGCACCTTTGCAGTTTTTTTCAGATAATGCACCATTTCTTTCACAGAAATACAGACACAACAAATGTTTTGGTGTTAACATTTGTATCTCCTGTATTAGCATTGCAACACCAAAAATGGCAAAAAAAATCTAGTCTCATTTCACACAATTTCCAGAGAAATGACAAAATTAGTGGCACCTTTAATAAGTTCTAATAAATAACTGCATTTCATGGTTAGAAATCCATATGCAGAGACCTTCACACGCCAGTGTCCACTGTATGCAACATTATCAAGAAGTTGGCACTGTAGTCAACCTCCCCGGATGCGTGCGGAACTGAAAAGCTGATGAAAGATTGCAGTGAAGGATTGACCAAATGGTGGGCAAAGAACCTCAATCATCTGCCAGACAGATGATTCAAGCTGATCTTCAGGTACAGGATACAACAAATTTCAACTAGCATTATCTGTCACCACCTCAGTTAAAGGGGGCTGTATGGTAGGAGACCCATGAAGAAGACTTTACTGCTGACACAGAAACATAACAAGCCAGATTGAAATTCACCAAAACAACCTGAACGAGCCCAAATCTTTCTAGGAGAATATACTTTGGACAGCTGAGCCCAAACTATAGTTTTTTGGTAAAGCACATCATGTCCAGAAAACAAAGGGAAGTCTTCAAAGAGAAGCACAGTATCCATACAGTCAAACATGAAGGAGGTTCACAGATGTTTTGGGGTTGCTTTGCTGCATCCGGCACTGCGTCCCTTGAAACTATATACCATCTTGAAACCTGAATATTTCCAAGGAATTTTGGAGTGCAAAGTAGGACCCAGTGTCAGAAAGATTGGTCTCTCTGGAATGTCATGGATCTTTCAGCAGAACAATGACCCAAACCACACTTCAAAAAGCCAAACCCAAAATGGTTTGAAACCAGACTGTTTGTAAGTGGTCCTGAACTAATTCTTATTGGACACCTGTGGGTAGATCTGAAAAGAACAGTTGGAAGATGGCACCCATCAAATCTGGGAAACCTGCAGCAGTTTGCAACAGAAGCCCAGACCAATTGCGGAAGACAGGTACAGGAAGCTCATTCATGGCTACGGGAAACACCTGCTTACCATTTTTCTTTCCAAAGGCTGTGCTATGAAATATAAAGTCTCTGGTGCCAATAATTTTGTCAGTGCAATTTTTAGAGTTTTTTGTGAAATATTATATTTAGTTTTTTTCCCATATTATTATGGATTGTTCTAATGCAAACAAAGGAAATACATCATTTAACACCAAAATATTTGTAATGTCCACATTTTTGTGGGAAAATTCATGCATTATTAAAGAAAAAGTACTGCATAGGTGAAAATATTTTGCCCAACATTGTATGTCGCCCTGGTACAATGAAGAAGGTTAGGGTTCATTCTTGTAAAATATGTTACTTGAGTTTAACGGTTACCAATTTTTGAAAATATATCAAAATATATCTAAGACACACAACTATACTAAATTGTTAATTTAATTGAAAGCCACAGTGCAGTTATGTGGAATGACTGCCCTTTAATTTGGTGGGCATGATGTGTGTGTTTCATTTAGATAACTGGGGTACAAATGATTTTACAGGCTTTCACGACTCCTGTATTTAAGAATTAAAGATGCATCTAAATCATGTGGGTGATCTGGGATTCCGTGGGGCTGTCCAGCCAATCCCATGTCCATGTCTATGTGCATTTTCTGTGTTCTTTCCATGCTAGCTGGATGATTGTGCTGTCATTCAGAACTTAAAGACCAAATGCTCATATTGGAAGTTGTAAGTGGATTCTAAATGGATCATGTATGAGGGCAGTTGTTTCTCCAGAATATTCTCACACCCTATATGTTAAAATTAACATTTAAAATACAATCTTCGTTTCTACTTGTAAGTCATGCATCCAAAAAATATAAACATATATTTATATAAAAAGAAATAACAAGATATACCATTCATGTTGTATTTTTCTGGACAGCTTCTAAATGCCTTTTTACATTAGTGGGAAGGAACTAATTTACATGCAGTTGGTGGGATTTTACCAGTTCAGAACAACTCAGTGCCACTGTATACAAGAGTAAGAAAAAGAAGGGTAATTAAATAAGAGAGAAACCTTTTTGGATGATCAGGAACATTTCAACAATGCCTAATTATGCAATCTGCCTGGCTGTCCATTAGTCCTTGGGCAATATTTTTGTTTTTTTATATTTTTATGGTCCGTGCACCACAGTGGTTTGGTTGAATGTTCCTTATTTAAAACATCGTGTTACTTTACTATGCTTGCATTTGTACTTTTATTCCCCATACAATGACTGCATATCATGTCAGCAAATTAAATAACTCTAATACTATAATTTGAAAAGAATGTCAAATATAACTTGAAAATAAAAGTACCTTTGCAGTCTAAATGATGGTATAATTGGTTTCCACTTTATATAAGATCTCCCTTGAATCTGGATTATATTTGTTTCTTACATTTAAGTCCTATTGTTCGCCAGTATCTTTTTTATGTTAGAGAATTAAAACCGTCTTACACATTTTTAAAACGCAACATCTACTGGTAAGGCATATTTCAATTGCTCAAAAACACATGTAAAAGCAATAAATTGAAAACGTCTGCCAAATTAACAGAGTCGATCATTTTTGACATCATAGCCATACCAACAGAGTTGTAATTTAAAAATATTCCTCGAAACTGGAATCTTCCAGGGACTGAAGCTATCGTAATAGACAGCATTATAACAACTATTGGCTAATTTCTGGTGTGTATTACTTAATATGTCCTCTGCAGTTTATTCAGAAGTAACACGCCACCTCACTCAGATTACCCGTACTGTATTTTCACGTAAAACAGCGTCCCTAAATTACGGGTTACTCACTAAATGCCTCACGCTATGCATAGTGACTTTATCTATATTTATACATATGGCACAGCCGGACGTAAACCTGCCAATTCAATTAACTATTCACAATGTCCGGGTTTTAAAAAAATGAATTATTTAATAGTTAGTACTATTACTCATAGTTACGTAATAGACTTATGAAGACAAACAAGCCTTCCGGGTGAAGAATTCCTTTCCATTATAAGGTGACATTAATGCCCGTGAACGGGACGCTTTAAACCGCGTGTCTGCCTCCATGCCACGGGGAAGCGAGTGCAGCTTTGATGCGTCACTGTCCCTTAATTTTCATGGCATCAAACATTTCACCCTGACTTCTTTATCCACGATCTTAATAAGCTTTCAAATAACTCTAACAGCGAACGAATAGTTAATTATCAAATACTGACGGCGACTGCGAGCAGAAAATGTGAGGGTTTGCGAAGCCCTGTTGGCGCAATGCAGCAGAAAATACATTTTTTTTTTCGCTGTTAAGTCCCGGTGAAGGCAAAGGACTGTCCCGGTACTGCTGCGGAATTATTTAAATAGTACTAACAATGCATGTAGTGCAGACACGCCAGCATAAATAAATAGAATAGAATAAATCCACTCAGGATAATTCAACTATTACAAATAGTAAAAATATAAAACATATTCCCGATTGATCTGATACTTTGTATACATCTTATACAAATTCAATATGACTAGCAGGTAAATTATAAGTGATACACATCTATGTAAATGCCTATTTATGTAATATCTGATTGACACGGAAAGTCTACCAAGTAGTGGCAGCTCCCACATACACAGATTGGAAAAGGTAGCTGTACTGCATGCTAGGTAACTTACCAATCGGTTGACCAATCCTGGCCCAAGTGGACAGTGTGAATGGAAAGATCAAGCCCTCCTTATTTATTTAGCTAGTTAGGTATTTAAGTCCACGAGACCCGCTTACGTTAACATGTAGCTAAGTAGCTAACCAGCTAATTGCACATTTAACTATTTCGTTACTACTACCTTATAAAATACATACAATAAAAATACATTACTCATTATTATAGTTTGCGTTAACGGTCGTGTGCGTACTTGTCTAACTAGATAGCGATTTTGTCCCTTGTGTTTGCTGTCTGAGCTGTAATATTTTCTACACCCGGCTTCATTCATAACTTAATACCGGCTCAAGCCGGTATTGAAACACGGGAGCGTGCGTGTAGCGAAAGCACTGTGCCCGTCGCTGTCTTTAGTTTACGGGAAACCTTTATTCTAAAACGTTTCACAGCTCTACGCGGTCTAACTTTACATTTTATAAAACAAAGAAAACCAACTTTTATTAGTAAAACCTTAAGGAAATCTCCCACAATACAATACACATAATGTATATACACGTATTTTTGCGAGCGTGTGTAAACTTAATTATAATTCGTAAATGCCGAAGATGGGGCTCAAATGTAATCAAGTATAATTCTATTACATTTTATATCACACAGGCGACAAAACATAGACTGACTACGACTCATTAATTTCCACACTGACGTCGGTTACAATCCCAAGTAAACATTTACAGCAATACGTTTCAAGATTCAAAGTTACTGGAGCCGCTGCCGGTTTCCGCTCCCATGCAGCCTGACACGCTTCTAGCGGTGCGACGCGCATTCGTGAACGCGCACGTTTGGAGGAAGGGAAGGCAAGTCCCGTAAAACAGGTTAGTTCTCGTCTTCGGGAGAGGAGGAAGTCAGGTTGTAGATGGAAATAGAAATTTCTTTGATGAGATGTATTATTAACGTGTATTCAGTCTGCAGTGAGGGAAACTTGGCTTCAGCCGTAGTGTCGGTGCCGCCAAGCGCGGTGCTCCGGGCGTCACGTTTTCGCTGCAGCTCCGGGCCAGCGTGGCCATAACTGCGGAGACGTTTAATCACAGCTGCCTGCCTCCGAGAGCTTCTGCGTCTAGATCCTAAATTCTTTTGTAGATACGCGGCGCTTGATAACGATCTAAACGTGTAAGAGATGCGGTTTAGTGATAGTCCGGGAGTCCCCTGCTTAAGGTCACGGCCGGGACTGGGCTCAGCCCGAAATAGAGCCCCCCTAGCGGCGTTTCTGCTGGAGACACCGCTTCAAATCGCATTTTAATTCGCTTAGATTTATTGGCACATATAAGTCAGTTTAAATTGACAACTTATAAATCAAACGCTCGGTATAATTTAAGCGCAGTTATAAATCCCCGTTCCGCCTTTCCAGCGACGTTTAAGGAAATTTTCGCGCATTTCCTCTAACTAAAATCTTATTTGTCGCCATTGTCAGATTATCCTTTTAAAAAGTAACCCGTACAATTTGGCCCTGTATCCCGTACGTCGCATTCTTTGTATGTGTAGAGCGTCGCTTATTCACTGAGCCGGACAGCTGTAAAGTGGGGACACGTCTTACGGGTAGTATCAATGGGGGACCCCTTGGTAAAAGGCGTCTCGACCTCGTATCTATATCGAATATTTTGAGAGTTCTTTTCTCCCATAGAGCATTAAGCATGAGTCTTATACCGGATTTATGGCTTTGTAGTAATTGTTGTACTTGATCAATGCTTATTAGTATTGTAATACCTAAATTCATAAGTTAATTATTCATAATTTATAACTCTCCTATAAGTTTACCTGCCAGACCATGTTGTAAGGCTTCTTATAGTCCAGTACTTTTTTCTTCTTCACTTGTTTTAATCACATATGATCTACAAGCACATTGCTTTGTAACGTTCGCTTATTTTTTCCATATCGTTTTGTTTATACGGAAGTGAAGATTGTACCAGATGTTCTCAAATTGCACTAATAATAGCGAAAGTACATAAGTGCGTCCAGCCGTAATCAGGATTATTTTATGATACAGAAATGTTCTTACAAGATCATGAAATGTCAGAACTCAGGCTTTACAGTTAAATTAAACTGCATCGTTGTTTAGCTACTACTGATTTATGCAGTACATGTTATTGAAAGAAACTTAAATAAAATAGTGGACTGGCAAATATTTGCTTATTCATAAAATATTTAAATCCTACCTTGATGAAATACTGAAGATTCCCTCCTTGTGTCCTACGTGAACGCTCTAGACGTGTGTGGCCTATGTACGAGGTAATTTAACTGAGGCGAAATCAGTGTCTCCCCTCTAAGTTTAGTGTGAGGGGAAACATTAGTGAATTTCTGGGTATCGAATTATGTTTTGTGAGATATATAAGGTGCCGTTGCAGAAATTAGCGTGGTGATTCAGTAGTAGACAGCACAGAAGTACGCAGGCACACGCATGCATGGGGGATGTATGACTGATCAGTTACCTGAGATTGGCGAGCATGTTATGCAAATAAACGTGTGTTACTGAGGACTCAGGGGGGCAAGGCTCAAAGGATCCAGCTGTCTGAAGTCCTGTGGAACCATCAAATCACAATAAACAGCAGACTTTATCCCCCCCACTCAATAGAGGAGGTTGTCCCATCATGGTTTTCCTGTAAAATGGAGTCTCCCGGGTTAGGAATAAGTAAATATAACATATTTAGGAATGTTCCAGGGGATCGCAAATCTTATGGTAGTGTCATTTATAATAATTTTTTTTTTTTTTTTTTTTTTTAAATAATCACAGGCAATCTGGCTGATTCGAAGAAGTCATGGGGGAAATGGCAGTGGGATTCGCACTGGTGTTGTTCTCTGTCACCCTGCTCTCGGGCCTGATGCACTATGTTGCTAATCACTATAGAAGTGGAGACAAGGGAAAATGGAGCAGGCCAAACTTCATCATTATTTTGGCGGATGACATTGGCTGGGGGGATCTGGGGATGAACCAGCCAGGTGTGGCTAGTCCGACACCACATCTCGACCTGATGGCCCAGCAAGGAATGAGGTAGGTGCAGGATGTTGAGCACACGCTGGTTTGTTTATTTTTTCGCTTTTAGCCCGAATGCCATTATATCTTCCAGGTTTACAGACTTTCACTCCCCCGCTTCCACCTGCTCGCCCTCCCGCGCTGCCGTCCTCACGGGGCGGCATGGTCTGCGTAATGGGGTGATACACAACTTTGCCGTGGATTCCATCGGGGGGCTTCCTCTCAACGAGACCACTCTGGCCGAGGTCCTCCACGAAGCAGGATACTACACGGCCATGGTTGGTGAGCAGGAGCCCCATCCAGCTGTAACAACATCGCTTTGTAAAAACATCACTTTGTAGCTCATTTTCAGTAGAATATCAGGGATCAGGGGGACATGGTGGCCAGGCATTGCATCCCTCTGGGGGTGCTTTAGTCTCTTGCCTTTTTTCATGTTTATTTCATGATGCATTTCCTCTGGTGCACAGTCTTCCTCCCACAATCTACAGGCTTCACCTGGGCACTCTAATACTGGCTTTAGTGTAGAGAGTAAATGGTTCTGCAGTAGACTTCAGTTACCAACTTTGAATAGTGTCCAGTGATTCACTTGTCTTTAAATTACTGCATTGTAAAGTTTGTTTTGATAATATAAACAATTATACACTGTAAAGGACAAATATGCCTAAGGTTGGTCAAGTAAAATGTAGATAAATGCTTTTATTTGTATTTGCTTTGTTCATTTTGTATTCTGCCCCTTTTCTTCCAAGGAAAATGGCATCTTGGACACCATGGGCCACATCACCCGATTCACAGAGGTATTTTCTAATGTAAACAAACGTTTAGATTGCAAAGTCAGCATAATGTACTGGTTGTAGCTTCATATGGTGCCATGAACTACAAGGCTGACTATATTTGTGGTTGGCTGTATGGTTATTTCTCAAAATGTTAACCGCAAAATATAGATCAATTACTCGTGTAGTTATAACAACTGAAGAGAGAATCAAAGATTCAAAATCCACTCTGGCGTCACTGTGTACGGTGAATCACGGTTTGATGTAACATAGCTGATCCTGAAAGAATAATCTGAGAAAAGTGGGTTAAACCTTTCAGTGACTGACACTGAGTTTTGAAGCTTCTGTTATTCTGTTGCTGGAATAATGATTATTTTCTCTGTTGACTGAAATTCCCTTCTTGGGTGCCGCCTTCGTTCTCCAGGATTCGATTATTACCTTGGAATTCCCTACAGCAATGACATGGGCTGCGTAGACGTACCTGGTTATGACCTCCCAGCTTGTTTGCCGTGTGATCGAGATGGATCTGCTGACAGGTGTGGCCTCGGGCCAGAATCTTATTAGGTTCTTGCTATGCTTGCTATGCAGTATCACTGACATTTTCCTGTGATACTGCTCATACCTGTTACTGGCCATTCATTGGAAGCTCAGCCTAGCTGCACTTACGCAGAATTGGCTCCTTGACCGCTCTGTGTTTGTGATGCATTACCAGCCTCCCTTGTAAGGCACTTTGGACTAAAGCATCTGCTAAATAAATGAATTTAAATGTCAGCAGGACATTTGCCTAGATTAAAGCTCCGGTATTCAAAGTGTATTTTTGTGACAGCCATGATTATTTATTTTCCTTGTCGGTATATACTGGTATATTTAATTGATGTACAGTTTAATTCCAGTAGTAGCGTATACAGTGGGACATTGACTGAAGTAATTTTTGCTGTTTAAGGCTACAGCTAGTGTTAGACTCTCGGGATTTTAATCATAAATAGTCATAACATTCCCATATCCCTTTTGTGGATGGATGGTTAATCATAACGAGACATATGTGTTCTTTACTAATATAGCGAGAAGAATGACTGTTATTCTAAGGTGGCACTTCCTCTGTTCGAGAACCTGACCATCATAAAGCAGCCTCTGAATCTCTGGACCCTGGCTGACACTTACACACAGCGCGCTGTGCACATCCTCCGCACCTCAAGGTATTATGTGAGAAGGAACGCGTTAACTTTGGAAAAATGCTGTATAGAGAGCAGAGCTTTGGTGTCACGTTTGTTAATTTAGGCATGACCTAGAGCTATCATTGCGTGGTTTTCTGTGTGCATTCATATATTTAAAAATTTTGATGCTGATTCTCGTGCTTTTTGAAAGTTTAACGTATTGGGGTCAGACATCACGTCGCAGGCCCGCTGGCGAAGGCTCCTGTACAGGACACAGCACTTTGATCTGTCAACAGTTTTGATAATCTTCAGTAAACACTTCAGTCTTGTCAGAATACATCTGAATCCAGGCGTGGAACCATGACCTATGTATAGCAAATAGGAAAAGGATTAGGTAACTGTTTGAAAACCTTTGTGATTATGGGCCAGTTGGCAGCAGTTGGCTTTGAGCATAGCCAGTCCTCTTCCTGTAGTATCTTTTGTTAGCAGTTTGTGGCCGCTGCAGTAATGTTTAATTAGCAGCATCCCCTGGAAGCTTTCTGGCTCTCACGTTTGTCACAGGCAGAGAGGGCAGCCCTTTCTGCTGTATGTGGCGCTTTCCCATATGCACGTTCCACTCTCCCCTGCTCCGTGCCTGGAAGGAAGCGCCAAGGACATATACAAAAGCGCTCTGAGGGAGATGGACAGCCTGGTGGGGGCGATAAGGAGAGCATCCGACGAGAATGATAAGGGAAATACGCTAATCTGGTTCACCGGTGAGATTTACACGTCTGCTATTGTAAAGGGGCATGTGGCCAGCTTGTGCTACACATGTTTCTCAAGCCAGTCTTTAGGGACCCCTAGATGGTCCATGTTTTTGCTCTCTCCCAACTCCCAGGGAACTGGGAGAGAGCAAAAACATGGACTGTCTGGGGGTCCCCAAGGACTGGTTTGAGAACGCTGCTTTAAATTATAGTGACTTAGTCTCACCCATTTCATGCTGTTTATGTCTTAAATTAACTTAGTGTTAAGTGTAAATAGTGAGGCACATGCTGGCATTTGATCTGTTATACCTTTAGTGTACCTGTACATTGGTGGGGAGCTTGAATTCTGTTCTTCCTGTTTCTCAGGTACTCAGGTTTCCTCTCACATTCCAAAGACATGCATTTAGATGAACTGATGTCTCTAAATTGTCCATCGGGTGTGATTGTGAGTGCTTGTGTCTGTCTGCCCTGTGAAACACTGTCATTCCATTTATGAAATCCATCTTTCTTGTGTCCTGTGTTTAATGGGATTCACTCCAACCTCCCTGTGACCCAGTACTGGATAAGGGGATGGATGGTTACCTATGTTTTTATAATCACCAAGTTGTTTGTTCCTTGAATTTTAATTTTATATATTGTCTGATTATTAAGTCTAATTACAAATTACAAAGTCTAAGCCAAATAATTTCCACTGTGATATAAATCCCTGCAAATCCTTAAAAATGTAAATTAAAATAGATTTCAAGCCAAGTGTAGATCAGCCTTCATAAGAAGGCTTTCCATAAACCAGGTTCAAAGGTAGTCAACAACACATTTTTTTTCTGGCCATGAGCACATTCCACATCTCTGTGGGGGCTTTGGGGGGGGGTGGACTCTAGAAGAATAAAATGTACGAGGTGAACTTTGAGCTGGTCATGCTTGTTCCCCCCAGGCGACAATGGCCCCTGGAACCAAAAATGCCAGTTTGCTGGAGAAGTGGGTCCTTTTCTGGGGACGTGGCAAACAGACAGGGGTAAACATTTGACTCCTGCTCGCTGACATGGTTACTTTTCATAAATTTCTCAAGAACCTTAAAATATCAGAATTTATGCTGTGACCCATTTATGCTGTTTATGTGGTGATGTCAGCATAGTCTTTATTTGTGTGAAGGATAACAGCATGCATTACACACAGCACTGAACATTGGACAGAGAGCTCCACGCAGAATCTGCGCTGGATTGTACAGACACGTCTCACTATCTCAGTGCTGACCGGGTCCCACAGTTAATGTAGATCCTGTAAATAGTGGTGGGGAAATGCAAACATTTCCTGCCCTGCTGCTCTGTTGTGAGATGGTCCACAGTTCTTCTGTCAAATGTTTCATCAGGTGGGGGCTCAGCTAAAACAACCACATGGGAAGGGGGCCACCGGGTGCCCACCGTGGCATACTGGCCTGGGAGGATCCCAGCCAACATTACTAGCAACGCCCTGCTTAGGTACTGAAATGCCTGTTCAGCATTCTGGCCAACTTTAGTTGTTTTAAATGTGCTATAGAAATAAACGTTGACTTTGACATTGAAATACTATGACCATAGTGACAAGCATTTGGAAAAGGTCGACTCTCCTATCAACAAGCAGAAGCTGATCCTGGTTCCTTCTCTCCCTGTCAGTGGTTTAGACATTTTCCCAACCATCCTCTCCCTGGCCGGCGTGCAGGCACCATCTGACAGACGCTACGACGGCATCGATGCCACTGATGTTCTCCTCCATGGCTCAGAGACTGGACGTGAGGTACGACCTGGGTTGAGGTTCAGGTTCTGACATGTACAGACTCTCAACAGGACCATGTCCCGAGAAAACGTACCGGGAAAGACTCTGACCTCCTTTATTTCCTTTTGGTGTACTCTCATCCACAGTGAATGAGTTGCGGTGCGGGAGGACAATGCAGTAGCTGCACTCAGAAAAAAGGGTAAAAATTTGTTCCCTAGTAATTGTACCTTTTAAGGTACAGAAATGGATGCTGAGGGATCGTCCCAAAGGAACAAAAGGCATTAATGTATCATCAATGGTACAAAATGTTCCTCAAAGTCCATTTCTGTACCTTAAAAGGCACAATTACCTACAGCTAAGGGTACAGTTGGCAGACCCTTGAGGGTACAGCCCCAGTGACAGGCAAAAGTACCATTTTTTTACCCCTTTTTCTGAAAGTGTAGAGAAATTAATCAGACATTTGTTGCAGGGGAAGCAGGTTGAAGGTGACATATTAAAGGTTTCTTGAAAGGTCTAGTCTCACATGGTGTGTCTCTGCCCACACCAAAACCTTGAAGTGTTATTATCCCTGATGTTTTATTAAGTGTGAAACTGCTCTGATATTTGGAGTTAGGAAATGGGTTCTCTGTAACTTTATGAATGAGTGGTAAATTTGATCCATGGTTTCTGGGTTGTCTATACGTCAGATACACTAAGATATCTGGTTTTTTGTTTCCCCACAATGCAGAGCATCATGCATCCTAACAGCGGAGCAGCCGGACAGTTTGGGGACCTGCAGACCGTCAGGCTGGGCCAGTACAAGGCTTTCTACATGACTGGTACGGATTGTCCTGGAAGCTCTGCCAGGCAGCGCTCTCTGTCTCACGGCAGGGGTTAGACCCGTCAAAACCGCTTTTACGTTCTGCTTAATATTGCTAAAAAATAATCTGCAGTTCTTAATCACTAACCCTTCACCGTAAATGATTACCCCTTTCGGCTCCTAGACGACTTGTGTTTTTATTGGGAGCCTTCAGCAGAGAGATCTGTGGAATAGTTCAATTATCAGACAACTCTAATGTCCAGGCTGCCTTGGATTAAACATCTGCCAAGCCACAACCATAGTAATGCTGAGAAATATTAGCTTAGCCTATATGCTACATGTATGAACCCATTTCCCTGAACATATTTAGCTGATACTTGTACTTCTCTCGTAGGTAAAAGAGTAATGCATCATCTTGGATTAAATCCAATGTATCTATATCTGGTTATTGAACCACTGTAGAAACCTAACGCTTAATGCTTTATTACTAATTGATTTCAGTATCTCTGTAAGTTTAAGTACCAGTCAAAAGTCTGGACGCACATATCAATACATACTAAATGTGGCAATGGTCAAGAGAAGTGTTCAGTACCTCAAATTTTAGACTTCTGAAAATAGCCCCCTTTGGCTGCGATGACAACATTGTAGACCCTTGGCATTCTTTCAACCAGCTTGCAGATGTAACCACCTGGAATGCTTCTCCAGCAGTCCTGAAAGTGTTTCCACAAGTTCTGGGCCGAAGTTGACTCCCTTGCTGTTACACACCAGCTCTGTCAGGTTTAGGTCGGGGAATTGGGGGAGGGGGTTACGTCATCGGTCGCAGCATAATGCTTCCCAGATAACCTTGAAGTGTGCTTAGGGTCATTATCATGTTGAAAACCAAATGATTTTCAGTAGGTGTGTCCTCACTTTTGACATATACTGTATGTTATTCCATTTCTAAAAGGAGGGCAGGGAGAGGGAGAGAGAGAGCGAGAGAGATATACACACACACACACACATATATACGCACTCAGTGACAAAAAAAGTTAAGCACCCAGAAGTAATGGGTAGGTAAGCAATGGATATGTAAATGAATCGACTTGCAAGGAGCTGGCACATCTAGTCACCAGACACAGAGGATGCCTTGTAGACGCATTAGACAGCATTACCAGCACTTGACAGAGTTTGATAGGGGTCGCATTGTGAGTTTGCATGAGGCCAGGTGGTCGTACGAGTATTGTACGACATGTGGGGCATGCAGATGTCACAGTCACCTGACTGTGTCTGAACCAATGGTCATGTAAGGGCACCCACACATGTCGTGAAGGTTCTGGTTGCCCAAGACAGACCACATCAAGAGTGGATCGTCGTCTTGTGTGTCAAGCATTACAGAACCCAATGACATATGTGCCTGCTGTCCGGACACAGGTATTAGACTCTCTACAACACTCCGTGTCATCCTGCACCGTGTCTCGACGACTAGCATCAGCTGGGCTATGGGTTCACCGTCCCATGCATAGGCCGTCGTAAACACCAGCACAGAGATGGCTGCATTGTGGAGTGGTGCCGTCACCGGGAGGCATGGACTGATGACGAATGGCGTCGTACCATGTTCAGCAATGAATGTCGGTTCTGCATTACCATGGATGACCGTCGTGTGCGTATGGCAGCGGCGAGGGGAGAGGAGAGACACACCGGCCTCTCTGGTAGTGATTCAGGGGACCCTGACGGCACAGCTCTACGTCACTGACATCCTGCGTCCGCATGTCCCAATGGCTGTACGACTCCCTTCCACACCGTATCGCCACATATATCCAGGCCTGGGGGGTGGGGGGGGGTGTCACATCATACTGACATGGGCCCAGCAGTTTGCCCATACTGCCAACTCTGTTGTCCATTTGATCTGGTATTATAATCATTGCGATACAGTCACATGACCTTTCACCACATGCAGATTCATTTTCACTCTCTCTGGGTGCTTAACTTTTTTTTGTCACTGAGTGTATATGATTGTCTCTCTCTCAGGGGCTGCAGAAGCCTGTGGTGGAGGAAAGGGACAAGTAGAGGTCCACAACCCCCCTCTTATTTTCGACTTGTTGAGAGACGAGGCGGAGAGCAGGCCCCTGGACAGCAGCACGGCCGAATATACAGCCATCTCGGAGCGGGTGCAGGAGGAGAGGCAGGCGCTGCTGCAGGACATCGCTGCAGATCACGTGTCACACGTTGACTACTCAAGGGACCCCACTGCAGCCCCCTGCTGCAACCCGGCTCACGTGACCTGCCGCTGTCAGGGCTGAGACTTCATGGTGTACATTTAGCTGAAAGGGCTGGTACATCGCCCACTGGTTTGAACCTCCTCCCAGTGCTGTAGGTGTGGAGTTTTTTCTCCTTGTTTCCCCTCATAGTCCCGAAATAGATGCATTCGCGTCTTTCCATTGCCCAGTGTGTATGTTGAATGCGTCTTCTGTCTGAGTCTGTCATTCTGTCCAGGGTGTTCCCTGCCATGTGACCTTTGCTTCCTGGCTACAGGCTCAGTGATCCTGTACTGGAAAAGTGATGATGGATGGATGGAAATATCTTTGTAATCCAACTGTCTGTTTTTATGATTGTTTTAAAATATATTTAGTAAAAAGTATAGTATGTGCCGTGATCACGTGGGACTCGGCAAAACAGAGGCATGACAACTGGCTACATGCAGAGTGCACGACCCCAGGGACAACACCTCATGGAGAGTGTGGCATAGAGTAACCAGAACCCCCACATGCCGACACGACCCCTGCTGGGCGTATGGGCACTTGCGGATTTCCTACTCATGAGAGCCAGCCTCAGGTGACGCGAGTCGGCCCGCCCACTCGCATTCAGCCATTCAGGACTCGTAAGAATCTGCAGGGTCCCCTCCTACAACCTCAGTCTCACTAAGGGCAGCCTACCTCTCATGGGCCGTGGCTCCCTTTCTGCTTACGTGAATATACATGGGTGGATGGGTACTGTCTGTCCATCACATGCTTTCTTCCCCCTCCTGGTGCACGCTGCATTATAAAAGGAATCACGAAAAACGTCACAGCTGTCTGGGACATTAGGAAACATTTTCTGTGCCGGCTTGTACTCAATTTATGTACATTTTCATTTTGCATTCACTTTAATTCCCCCCCCCCCTCCCATACACACACCCAGAGGCTGTTTTAATTAATACTGTAGGTAATTAATTCAACTGCCTGGCAATATTATAGGGATTACACACTCTCCAGGTGGCAAAAAACCCTTTACAATACATCTTTTTAATCTTGCATCAGTCTGACAAGGAAAAAATCAACACTCGCCAAAGGACAAGTTGCATAAGTTTATTTCTATTGTAATTCCACTTTTTTCTGCTTTTGGTTTTAGTGCACCTGGCAAAAACTCTTTCCATGGTTACAAATGATATTATGATAGGCACATACAAAACAACCCGACAACATGGTACATGGAGGGAGACACGAACATGTATCCAAAATAAAAATCTAAAAAACAGATTAAACATGATAAAAACGGTTACACTTCTTAGTCACGATTAAATACAATAATAACAATTAATATATTTTGTTAATCTTAATGGTCAAGTAAACTGATATTTCCTTATATTTGAGTTCAGTCATGTACCCTTTCCATATCATCCACCCTTGAGGCTTTGCTAATGTAGTCCAGTCCTAGTCCTGAGGAGGACACTAGCTTCAATTTTTGCCCCGCCCCCTTGCCCATTTCTCCTGACTTTGGGTTAGTCGTACGAAACGTAGTGCCCTGCTATGAGTTTGTTTCTGCTGGCTCACGCTTAACCGATGTTCCACCTGCAGGTCACCACGGGTCGCCACCTGCGCGCTCTAACCTCACAGCCGTCTCCCTTTGCCACGCCGACTCTCGTCACGGCATCGATTTATCTACCAAAACCAAAACACAGCTTCATTGTTCCCGATGCCGCAGCATAGAAAGATTAGAGCACAGTTCATCACATGCACACTGTCCAGGTCCCTGCCTTCACTGCCAAGGAGGACATGCAGGCTCAGAGTCCTCCTGCTACCCTTGACAAGACATGAAGCCACGCTGCATGACCTCACACCTAGTCTCCTTCAAATGCCCAAAAGCATAAATAAATCATCCTCCCAATATACAACATGTGTTTCATTCATTTTTTTTTTTAGCAGATGCTTTTACCCAAAGCGACACAATTGAGAAAACAGGGTAAGCCAGTCCCTGCAGGAACTGGAGTTATGAGCCTTTTTGTCAAGAGCCCAACAGTGGCATTACTCTGATGACCACAGGATTCGAACCAGCAACCTTCCGATCACAGGCACCGAAGCCTAACCCCCAGAGCCATACAAGGCCACATGTTGCTTAGATCAGTGTTTCCCAACCCAGTCCTCAGGGAACCCCGGACAGTCCATGTTTTTGCTCCCTCCCAGCTGCCAGCCAATCAGAAACACTGAATACCTGGTACAGGTGCGCTGGGAGCTGAGAGAAAGCAAAAACATGGACTGGCCGGGGTTCCCCGAGGACTGGGTTGGGAAACACTGGCTTAGATCAATCACAAATATTGGTCTCCATTAAATATGTCTCGGTTTTCAAGTTGAAAACGTCCAGCTGCTGGCAACCTTGGCAAGAGCAGCAGAGGAGCTGAAGGCTCCTATCTCGATTTGCCCAACTACGCAAGTTCCCACGGGTTTTGCCGGTAATAAAAAACAATGACTTACACCATCTTCAGTAAAATGTTTTTAAAGCGATAGCTCAATATTTTCTTAACGTTCCACAAACTGACAAAATGATTATTACAATTGTGGTCAGTGGAAAATCTTCAGGCTTTTGTAACCTGAATTGGTTGCACAGTACCTTTACCAGCCTCATGAGGAATAATACCTGGAAGATCAGTCTTTTGAGTCTACAGTGATACGGTCCAAATCCAGCCCCATCTCACTGCAAACCATATATTGCTCTTTACGAGTTTACTATGCTGGCAGATGGCTGTATGCTGTTTCATAGCAAGTATTCATCCATGTCAATAATTACTGATCAATCCGCACTAATCATTAGTCATGCTTAAGAAAAAACACACAAGACACCTTCAGTGATAAAAGTCCATGAAAGACCATATTATGAAGAAATCTTCACCTACTTCTAAAAGCTTCACATGGTAAATGCTTACTAAGAATTTACTCATTAATACACACAAAACCCAGTTACAAGGCAACAAGTACAACTCAGGCATTTAATGAACCTGCAAAGACCCGGACAAGTACACGGGACAGCTCCATCTGGTGGGGTGGAAAAATACTGCAGTGAGGGTCACAATAATGCCACAGTAACAGCTTGACCTACAATCCCAAACTTATTTGATGGAGATCAGATTAAATGTTTGCCTGCGCATGTATTTAAATGTAAAATACCATTCCCACAGCCACCACGTATCTGAATCAGGATGAAAATCCGATCTGGGCTCTCTAGTTACAGCATCGGGTGAATTTAATGAAATTAACTGCACCTCAGGACTGGCCATTTTGCTGTGCATGCGCAGGCCTCCTTAGGATACTAAATCTTAATTAAAAGGATAAATATTTCACAAAGTAATAATATCTTAATGTTGTAGTCAACACGCCTTTACTGGAAAAACTGATTACGTTTCATTGGTAACAAAAATTATCCATAACTGCGCACCATCGCTTCCTCTAAAATTATATTCATTATGGCATTAGCTAAATATAATATAATTGATTTATGTAAAAATCTAGACCCTTTTTGCAGTTTGAGCTTAAAAAGGGAGCCAGAACCCTGCCATCCTCTGACCCTGACCTGCTGCAAGAATCCACCAGTACTGACCCAGAAAGTGCTGAAAACACATTATAGAAATTCACTTCCCAAAAATGTGCATTTCTGCTAAGAGAACACAGCCCTGTAAAAAGGTGCATCTATGCGGCTTTTCTTTTCTCTAAAAAAATAAGATGTCCATTGAAATTTAACCCTTCAATCCATATGCATAGAACAGAATAAAGTTCAAAATGATTGATTCATACACTTGTTTTTTCTTCCTGGGAATGTTGTCTCCAGACACGGATAATTAGTTACATCTCTTCATACAAAATCTAGTTTTAAAACGTTTTTTAAAATAAGTGCTATACTGTTTTGGCAAATATGGAGGAAAAAATATATTAGTAAATTAAGAAAGATAAATTGTAACGTGCAGTCAAGCTAGTGTGTGGCCAAATCACCCTTCGCCTGTAAAGCACTTAAGTTTGTTAACACACTAAAACTAGATAAAATACGTCTCTCTTTTTTCCTTCCCTGTCATGGTACACTGGACACTTATGATTGGCCTGACATCGGCCACTGGATGTGTGCAGTGCGGAAAGGCATCTTCTCTACACTGATATATACATGGAGCATCGCAGGCAAACAAAAATAAATACTTTTAATTCTAAATTCTAGCTCTCTGTGTAAATTGTAACCAGGTATCAAGGTGCAGCTAGATTTCTGGTCACGTTTTACACGGGGGCGATGCTTCAGCACATGGCCACGCCCCCCCAAGCCTCAGGCCATCAGCAGCCTTGCGAGGGGATGCGGACTTGCCAGCACACACGGAGGGTTTTAATTATTCTGAATGCTCACAGGGGGAAACTCCTTCTCATCATCGAGACACACGGGTCCTGCCGCGAACTCGTGTTCCGGGATCACTTCACCCTTCCTCATTCCTCCATCTTCGGAGTACCCTAGTGGGGGGGTGGGGGTGAATAGAGAGAGAGAGAGACAGAGAGAGCGATACAGAGAGAGATCACTCTTCTCACAAACACGAAGCCCCACTAGGCCCCGAGAGGAGAATCAAGCACAAGCTAAAAGAGGCGTGATTGCAACACAAGCCACATTAACATATTATGCCATGTTCAAGAAACCATTTGGTTCCAGCCATTAATGACAGCTGCAGTTCAGCATGTCGTCTGGGAATATACTCCCAGGACGTGCCTTCTCTACTAGCAATGCCCCCAGCACATACCAGTAAGAGCTGCAGTGGAAGGTGTGGCAGTGGGGATAGCGACAGTGGCGGCGTAAGACTGGCTCGTAGGTTGGGCCGCTGACACGTCAGCAGATTCCCTCTGGCCGTCCTCAGACTCAATCAGCCTGTAGGTAGGGAGGATAATGACAAACGGAGGTGGTGGACAGGTGGACATTAAGCAAAAGATAATGGGGACAGACTGGGCTACAGCAAAGGCATTATGGGAAATGGCACTTCAGATAGACTAGAGCATTGTTTCCATATCAGGTTCTCAGGGAGTCCCAGACGGTCCACGTTTTTGCTCCCTCCGTGCTCCCTGCCAGACGGTCCACAAAAACATGGGCTGTCTGGGGGTCCCCAGGGACTGGGTTGGGAAACACTGGGCTACAGAGATGGTCTAGGAAGGGATGCAGAGATGAAGATGTGAGGCTTGGAGAAAGTGGAATAAGGAGCACAGGTGCCGTCCACCTCACCTGTGGTTCTTAACTAGTACGCACTCGCCACCATCCTGAGGATCCATGTTGTAAATATAGAGACATCCATCAGACGAGGCCACCAGCAGCCGAGGCAGCTTCTGGATCCTGGTGGAGGTAGAGTGTAGCGGTACAATCAGCAGCGCAGGACGGGCGCCAGAGAGATTGCCCTCCTACCGTGTGCGGACACTCAGCTGTGTGCAGCGATGCACTTCAGCACTTCTTCTGCATAACGAATATGATTATTGAAAAAAAAATCCACTAATCTGACAGTTTAGCAATTTCCGGCCTTAGCATCTAATTCTGCAGCTCATCTGACTCTGTCTGTGTTCACAAGGTTTCTTACGGTTTTTTTTTTTCTTTACAGCAATTTAGTGTTGGGATGGTGAAAAGCCCACCTTACACATGTGACCTCAGCTTAAAGCCCTAACTGTCCTCTTTAAGGAACAACAGGACTTAACAGAATAGCAAGTACGGTCCTTTACGAAGGACAAAAGTGAATCTCAGGAGGATATGCCTGCCCGGTCGACGGGACTGCCAGTATAGCGGTACCATCTGAATGGATAATATGCCTGAATGTACCGTATGATAGATTCAAAGGTTTCACTGTCATTGTGTTTCACGCAACGAGATTATGTTAGTGATTTCTGAAGCTGATTAAATCATCAATACAAAGTAAACATTATACAAATGGCAGGCTGCAGTTTTGGGGGAAAAGGCCAACATGCAAACATAAAATCTGAGTCAAGAAACATCACCTGAACACCATTTTACCCCATGTGTTAAGCAGCACAGGTGCAACATAAGAGCTGATTAATCTGATGTGACTTGGCATTGCTGAAGAGTATAAAGAGATTACTGTAATGACCTATGTGATTCTGTATTAATTAAGATGCGATTTCATTTTTGCTCAGATTGATGTCCTGATGGCTCAGTGGGTAACACCGCCGCATCACAGTTCTGCCCGCCCCCTCTCTGAGTGTGTCGCTTTCACACATTTTCCCTCAGTTGTCTGGATTTCCTCTGGGTATTCCAGTTTCCTCCCACAGTACAGAGTACAGGCAGTTAAGCTAACTGGCATCTCTAAATTGTCCTTAGTGTATGTATGAGCCCTGCGATGAGCTGGGATCAAATCCATGGTGTCCCCCAACCCCACCCACACTAAGGATCGGCAGTTGGAAGATGTGTGGCTGCATGCATGACTTGTTGCTGATTACAGTGGCTCACAGTAGGTTATTTCCCAGATAGCTCATTTAAAGTCAACAGGCTAAAGCAAAAAAACATTAAAAAAAAAAAAAAAAAAGGTGTGAAAAGCGTACATTTCCTGTTGCAGAATTAGCTGTTTCATACATTGTATCATGAGATTTGCCTGCTGCAGAATTTCTGTATATTTCAATGTAAATCAAATAACAGATTTATATAAGATTTATATACCCATGTTAAGGGTAGAAAATAAAGCCTTAATACACAAACAGGTGGCAGCAGGCAAATTTTTATAAGTGGATTTTTTGAGTAGTGGGTGTGCCAATTACAGCAGATAATTTAAAAAAACAGTAAACTGAAAATAACTGGGAGACTTATAAGCAGTTTTTTGTATTTCCATACTGCAGGTTTGGTTTAAGGACTGGGACTAGGCTGTGGCTGGTGGCATCTACATGAAGCGGGTGTAAAACTAAAGTCTATGTCACTGCAGCTCCCTCACCGCGGAGCAGGAGGGTCTTCCAGTTTGGCGGTTTAAGTGCACAGACCTGCAGCCACACACACATTGCACAAGGACATTTCCTCCTGATTCTGGCTGACAGCGATTGCTCAGTTCATCACAATGGAGGGGGGTGGGGGGCTTACGTGGCCAGAGCGCATACGTTCTTCAGGCCAAAGATGTTGAGGCGCACTGTGGCGAAGGCGCGGTCCTGGTTCATCATGTCGGACACCTGCGCAGGGAGGTAGTTGCTGGCTGCCGAGAACATCTTCCCCACGTAGGCAGACCAAGTGGGAGACTCCTCCTCTCGACTGGGGAGGGAAACACAGAGATTGAGCTGACAGCATATACAGCTTCTAATTCTAAGGGTTTGCCTGTCACTGTCAACACATTCGCCGCATTGTGGAAGCTCATCACTCCTTCGAGAAAAACCTGCATCTGGATGCAACAAAGTAATCGATGCTGCCCCCATGTGGTAGTAATATGTACTGCCATCCTATCTTGCTCCACCATACGCTGCCAGCTGTAGTGGTTATGTGCTGTCACTATATAATGAAGTATGATCCATTTAACAGATTAAACAGACAGAGATCGAGAGATAGACAGATAGAGAGGTAGAGAGAGAGAGAGAGAGAGAGTAGCTTGAACAAAGCTTGCATGTGCCAGTCATTATAGAAGCACCTGCCAGTCTGGGTGTAGCTGCATGTGTAGGTTGCCTCGTACCTTGGACTGTGCTGCTCCAGCTTAAAGATATGCACAGTCTCTGTGTTACTGGAAGCGCACAGGAACTGGGCGTCAGCGCTGAAGGACAGGGAGCTGATGCTGACATACCTGCAGGGAGTCAGAGGATATGTTCCTCTATGTTCTTCTATGATTCTTCTATGTTTCTATGCTTCTATTTTTTCCTATAATGTCTCCACTAGACAAAATGTTTTTCATAGCTATACAACATGATATATGGATAAATACGTATATCTGATCTTTAAAATTTATTTCCTCGAAACCTACTTGTAATCTTTGAGGAAACCTAGAAAATAAACCAAACATCCGAACAGATGGTGGCACCAGGTGAACGCGGTTGGCAAGAGCGCCATGCCAGCAGCGCGAGACCGCGTCAGTCTGACCTCATCGCCGCACGTGCCCCCGCCCCGTCACGCCCCGCGTAGATGCCGTCCTACCTTTTCATCCCCCGGCGAAACTCGAACAAGCGCGCTCCGTCGGGAATGCCGAAAACCCTGATGACGGTGCCCTAGGGGTGGGGGGGATACTTAGATCAACGTCACCTGAAATGGCCATAATGTGATTCTTAAAGAACATGGACCGCAGAAGGCCATGGGAGGTGCCATAAAGTCACATCCACTTCTGTTCGGTTTTATAAAACTCAAGATATAATCTTTTGCTTCTTCATTTTTACTAAATATCTATAGCCTACGCACCTAACAATACACTTCTATTCTTGCCTCGCAATGTATGTTGAGATCTGGCTAATGCCACCCAGGCTCACAGCCAGAAATAAATTTTGTGTGGGCTCCCTATCGATAAGTCCCTCTCAGTAGGTTTCGAGGGGATCCAGATGCGTAATTTCACTACCAGGCCACGGGCCTAATCATTAACAAAAAATGTATGGGGTAGGTTCATCACTGCATTGTAACTGATGCTCCAGAAGTTAAATGTTCCACAGTCCAAGTCTAAGGGGACGACTAGTAACGACATCCAATTTAAACACAAAATTGTGCACAAATTTACACTTGTTAGGATTGTGGAAGCGATTAAGTGATCTTAGACACCAATGACCTTATAAATTAGCTGATGAAAATGAAGATGCTCTTCATTGTTATCTTCTACTAACTTTGATATAATCAAATCCCTCTTATCTGAGCTTTGTGCAAGTCCAGAAAGTGGCCACATGCTCAAAACATCCACTAGCACTGCAGAAGGACTTCCTATATCGTGTCAGAACCCACTAAGAGAACTGTGGCAGAATCTGCCTCAACCTTAGTGTCTTAAGAAGCCTAGAGATTTACCTGCAGGTAGCACCGTTTTTTTGGTGATTCATTGAGGAGGTGGGGGGGGGGGCAAGGCAGGAAAGCAGGATGCCTGACGCACAAAGATTTGGATGCAGGGTACAATGCGACATGGTTGCAGACACGGCGTTGCAGGGTGCGCCGTAGCAAGCACGCTAAGGGGCCTCTCACCCTCTCGGAGGCACTGGCCAGCTTGGTGCCTGAAGCATTGAAGGTGACGGCTGCCAGGGGGCTGTCGTGGGCAGCGATCGTGGTCACGGTGCTCTGTGTGGGCGCAGCGAAAAACAAGAAGCCCGGTTTCAGACGAGCAGCGAAACGGGCACAGTCAGCCCCCGCACCCATCCTAACGGCCTCACCAAGTTGTTGGCGTCATAGACAGTTATCTCCCCGATGGTGGTACTGCCGGGGTAAGCCAGGTATGAGTTGGAATGGTTGTTGGAGAGAGCGCAGAGCCCTGGGAGGACATGTGCACGGCTGTCAGTGGTGGCGGGAGCAGTGAAGTGGCAGGCGGCATGCGGAACGCCCAGCAGAGCGCGAGAGGCACCATACCTGCGGGGTTGGACGGCGTGTTGAGCAAGGTCTTCAGCAGCTTCATGTCTTTGATGTTGTGGATGTAGATCGACTCCTCCAGGCAGACGATCAGCCTCTGCACAGATGATGTCAGAATGTCAGAGCAGTAGCCCGCCACCCCAGTATCCCAACATTAAAGGAAATTTTTCACTGCACAGGAAAGACAGCGTCTGGAACAGACACTCAGTTAGCACTTTGTTTATTCGTCAATGCATCCATGTTCTATACCCATCTGTCCTATGCAGGGTAGCTGGGGTCTGGAGCCTATCCTGGAAGCTACTGTACAGGTGGAAGGCACGGAATAACCCAGGATGGGGTGGCAATCCATGGCAGGGCACATTTACACACCATTCGCACCCATGGACAATCTGGTAACTCCAATTTACCTTTGCATGTTTATTAGTTTATTTGAAAACCAGGAAGAACCCCAAAAAAATACAGTAGCTACAGCTGAGTGCTACTGCTGGACAATGAGGTCTGCCCTCTGTCTCTGTCCCTCCCCACCTCCACTCCTGCATTCCACAGCCTGCCAGGACTCATTCATTGCTGTCATTACCTCTGTAAGCCTCAATAAACTGCCCTTAGCACAGCCATGCTGCAGAGATATAGTGTGTCAGGCAAGTACCAGCCAGCAGTATGAAACATGATGCTTCGGAAGAACCTAACAATTATACAGCTGTCATCTGTGTCATTTTTTTACAGTGCTGCAAACATCTGGATAATATATATTATAAATTATTAATTGCACATCTCAATGATGACTTTTTAAGTTGCTATAAAACATATTTCACCCTGTGACAGACTGGCACCCCATTCATCAGCCTTGTGTCTTATGCTGCTTGGCACAGACTCCAGGGCCCCCATGACTGGATGGATGGACGGATGGATGGATGGATGGATGGAACAAACTTAACCCCAAGAAATGGTCCACGGATGGATAAATGACCTTAAAATCCATTTGGAATCCAAGCTTCACTCTCAACTGTATAAATGTTTGCATGTCTCAAAGGAGAGCATGATGGGATAAGTGAAAAGAAGCATTCCAGTGTACCTGTACTATTTTCAAAGCAGAGCCTTCCGGAGACCTGCAGGCTAAACACATGGTGAATCCCACACAGATACGGCCTTCTTAGTAAGCCCCCGTAAAGCTGAGGTTGGTAGAAATACATGACAGGCATGGAGAGTGAAAGCCTCAATGCTGAATGAGATGTTGCTCCTCACTAAAATTTTTAAGCAAACGGCATGAGGCTGTATTTTCCACTCTCATTCTAGAGATAAACAAACTTCATTCTACTGTAAGGAAACATCTCTATCCAGTACGGACTACTTGTGGGTGCCTGTAAATAACTGTAGACTCAGGGTCTCGTTTAACTGAATCAGGTTAGGAAAAGAAGCAATAAAGAACGATTCAAGGTTTTAGGACCACAATCACTTAGAACCTTAACATTAATTTCAGTAATATTAGGGGAGTATAGGTTGAAATTCAGTGGCTATAACTAAAAGAAGCACCGCTAATGATTGTTCTGGCCTTTCATGACGTCATTCCCAATCCGGGCCTCAGGGACCCACAGCCGGTCCACGTTTTTGCCCCCTCCAAGCTCCGTCAGACAGTCCGCATTTTTTTTAACCACATTTTGCGAGCAAAAACGTGGACTGTCTGTGGGTCCCCGAGGACTGGATTGGGAAACACTGGTCTACACAGAAGCTTGGCCACGGATGCCCACCTGCCGGTTGAGTCGGACAGCCAGGATGTTGTTGGAGTAGCTGTAGTTGCAGATCTCCGTACCTTTCTTGAAATGATAGACATTCATGCGACATGGCACGGTGAGGCTAACCACCACCACCAAGCTGCTGGAGAACAAGCGCTCCACGATGTAGACATCAGGGGTGTCTGCTGACCAGAGGGTAGATCAACATGCCGTCAGCCCACCCCACACGTAGATTCCACATAAGCTGTCCCACCAACATTCATGCAGCATTATTCATTATTCTCATTATTTCAGGATATTATAATGCTGCTAGTATAATCTTGATTTAATCCCCAGTTCATTACATAATTGCAGGTTCTCTGCCAATTTAGTAGAAGACATATGGTGCTGCACTCAAGTCCACCTTCAAGATGTTAGAAAGCTTCACTGTGGAAGATGGGCCATCTGGCTGTAGCCCTGGCCAGTATCGCAGAAATGCAGCTCATCTGAGGTTGCAGTTCTGTGCTACTAACACCATAATATCAGCATAGTTTGAGCATTTTGTTGAGGCACGCCCATCAAGCGGAAAACCGTGACTGCTGGCAGGAGAGTGTAAACACAGATTACGTCACACACACATCTCTCCGATCCTCCGTCATACAAGGCCAGAAAGTTTCTCTTGAGATTGATTTATGTTCATTAATGGTCAGTAAATCAGACAGTTCTACTGACGGTTTAAAAAAGAAAGAATGTGGAAGAACATCTAAAATCCATCAAGACCTAAAAAACAGATGAAGTGTAAATTTAAATGTCCCAGGAACTAATGAATTCTTAAGTCAGTGTCAGTATAGAATAAACTGTATTATGTATACATACTTTGTGTCTCAATTCACTACGATTTATCTGTAATTGTAATGGCTTGTTATACGTCCAGACTTAGTTGCCTCTCTTATGTTCTTACGTTCATTATTGTTCCAATGATTGCCAACTAGTGCTGAACATGCATCCGGTACTGAAAAAGTACCGTGGTACCAAATTTTTGAAAGCTGTTCCCTATGACATTTCTTTAGTACCTGTACTAATTACACTATTACCAGGGTTGCCAGCTCTTACGCATTTGGCATGACACTCATGCTTTCAGACACTCATGCTCCCGCAAGAAATTTTAAGGTGATGATACACAGGGCGGCTTTTAAGTAATGTTGCTGGACGACTGCCACCTGGGTGAGACGAAGGACAAAGGACAACTCATCTGGATGGGGATGATCACAAAAAGTTGCCCACTGCCAATCAAAGGTTTTCAAATAGAAATTTGATGCCCAATATCAATAGGAATGTGCCTGAGCAACATAGATCAGCAACATTGCTCGAAATGTTTGCTCTGTGTATCATCACCCTAACAGCAAATCAATATTATTCCAAAATTAGCTACATCAAAGCGCTGCGCTAGTTTGCAAACCTTACAGACTATTTACAAGGCGATAAAACTGTTACATACATGTAAATGCATGTCCATGTGTGTGAAGACTTGTATGGAATTGAAAAATCTCATTCCAACCGGCTGACCAAAGTTGGCAACCCTGCTATCACAGATGTCGCTAACGCTATATTCCCAAAGAAATCCAAATGCGTTAGGTTACATTAACATCACCAAACCAGCATCTGTAGCTACAGGTTATTATGCTACGCTGTGTTTTAAGCAATTAAATAATGAAGCATAATGCCCCGTGCTGGCAGCTTTTTATACATTTATTGAGCAGATGAACGGAGTAGAACAAACTGCTTTAACCTTTATGGGTGCATTTCTTTACAGTAGAAAGTAATGATGATGAGATTGATTGCGACATAAATATGTTTCACAGTTCTGTGTGCTCCCCGGTTTTTTGTTCCCATTCGTCATTGCAGCGCCCTCTCAAAATCCATAACCAATCTTATCCATACCGATGCCCCTCTACCCCCCTCAGCCCCCAATACTCTTTTCTATGTTACAGTCGGCTCATACATATTGTCAGTTTATTTAATGTATCAATCTTACGGTTATTATCTTGTGTTTTCTATGCATAGTTTGTTCCATAATCATTAGAAGACTTTATGATTTCAAGTGTGTTTTAATTTAAGTGATATGATTCAGTGACATGACTGCATAGTTTACCAAGAACAATATTTGCTGGTTTTTTCCTGCATCGGTATTGTTGCAGTACTGGCATTGTGATGCTTAATGCGGCGTCATTATCAAGGTCATACTTTTGGTATTGTGACAACACTATTCTCCACTTCTCTTAATGAACAATCATTAGCAGAGGCACTTTAGCACTCCAAATAAATTTCAAGTCATGAATAGCTTGTTATATTACGTATATATGTTTGCCATCACCTCCCCCCCAGTAAAGACCCCCCTATCCATTCATCTCCATGCCCCTGATCATTAGCACTCCACACAGCCTACAGTTCTCAAGCTGCTCTCCTGACCTTCAACTACAAAAACTTGTTTCTCAGATCTCTACATTTATATCTGCTTTCCAATCCTCTCTTTATTAAGAAGGGACCTTCTGTCAGCATTACAGTCTCATCACTATTCTTGCATATCTGGGCTAGTTGAAAACACAGTGGCCATTTTAAGCAACAGAAGTATTCCTGTGATCACACGTATTTTGTGCAATTCTCACGAACGGCAGACATATGCAGGACTGTGATCGTGACATGAGGAGGTACCCACCACTTTCATGAATGAGGTCCAGCCGATCCACTGAGGTCACGGAAAATAGCTTGTACCCCTTCTTGGTCCCGACAGCCAATGACCTGAGACAAGAGGTTTGCCCTGAATCTGAACACAAGTCTCATATTCCCATCACACGACTGACACAACTCTTTAATAGTCACAAAATATGTTGTAGGACTTCAGATTTCAGGTGACAGGAAATTGCGTTCATGTGATGTACTCTGGCATGGGCGTAATGGCTCAGTGAGTCGCACTGAAGCTGCACAGTTCCAGGTTTGGGGTTTCAAATCTCACCTCTGTACTGTGAATTTGAATATGTGTTGGGTCCCACAGTCCAAAGGCTAATTTGTGTATATTTCACCCTGCGAGAGACTGGCATCACATCCAGGGCGTGTCCCAGCCTTGTGCCCTGTGCTACCTAAGATAAGCTCTAGGTGACCCTGACCAGAATAAGCAGTTAGAAGATTGACGGCTGCATTGCTCCTTACGTAACAATGCTCTGGAATAATCAATGGAATCACAGATAAAATTTCCTAACTAAAAGAAAATTCCACAGAAACGTTTCCCCATTGGAAATGATAATTGACATGATAACGACACTGGAACAAATCTGTTTGGTCTCAAGAATAGTTTATAATTCACGCAGTAGCTGATACACACACCCTGTCTGCTATCATAAGAACCCACATCCTGGCGTCCCATCCCAAGTGTACACTAGCCTTGGGGCCAGCGCTGCTTTGGATAGGCTCCACCCACCATGACCAGATAAGAAGTTTGAAGATGAATAAATGAATGAATGAAGTTGCAAATAACACGTTGCATATAACAACAATGTGAAGTGTAATCCGATATCATGAACATCTTACAGATACAACAATACAAATGCTGTGTGCATAATTAGGGTGTGATTTATGTCAATGGCGCTATCTTAGCCCACTGCTGATGAGCCCCTGTTATCAATGCCGGACACAACAGCAGGCTACCTGTAACCAGCTGGGCTGGAGTGGGGTTAAAAACAGGACTTTGGGGTCCCCTATGGTAAGTTTTGCTTTTAGAGGGGATTTTGCGGACTGAAAAAATGGCCAGTATGCCAGATGGCCAATCCATTCCTGGTTACCAGTGATAGATTCTTGTTCTTCCACATGCCTTTAGCTCACTTGCATAGTACCACATGACTTGTATTATGTACATAAGGAACCAGCCAATCAGTAGGCATCATAGAGAAAATCCACTATTTATTTATTGCTGACTTGAGCCTAGCGACTCAGCGAGGGAAATGAGTCAAATGAATAACAGCATACGCCATTCCAGGGAATGAGAAAGGAATCAAGTGCAAACTCAGCAGTAAAACTGGCAAGTTGCTATCTTTCTGGCCAAGATAAAACTAACTGTATTATCTTTTTTAATTTGTAAACAAGCGGTACCATTATAAAAATACAAAATCTTTAAATCTTATTTTCATTAAACAAGTCTTGACAAATTAGCTAATATGATGAAAAAGTGATTCACATTTATATATGTAAGGTTTATTAAAACTACTTAACTGAGTGCATGACTGCAAGACTAAATGTGCCTTATTGTCATGAGCTAGATGGGAGTGTGCAGGCACTCCTCATTACAATATTACCTATTTCCCTTAGATCCACTTGAACCATTTTCTGACATGACTTCTAAAGAAAACGTTGTTTTCTTAAGAATCAATAAGTTTTCCTGGAACATAGTGTGTTGTTAAAAGCAAAGGAGGTGTACAATTCAGAAGGGTCACCATGAAAAGCACAAGTGTGAATATAACTAATTGGGCAGATCAATCTTAAGGTCTGATGGGTTTCTGAGATAAGTTCCAGTATCGCAATGAACGTGTGTGTTGTAGATTATTTCGCTAGAGCACTTGAGGTTGAGAAACTATTTTTAAATAACTTTGCCAATAGGAAACGAGGCCCTTCAGTGACATTTTCCAAATGAGGTCACCACTAAACCTTAATTCATACGTTACCGCTGTTATATACACAAGTTACGTCGCACCTCCCACTAATTACACTAATAATAAAATTCAACATTTAACATACGAAAACAAGTATTACTATCCAAAGAATCGTAGTCTTAAAGTAAATCAGCATTATGTACATCATGGTTTTGAGACGGAACAATTATATAGGGATGGGTCGTTTTATTGCTGGACAAAATATTTTCAGCGATTCCTAACATCGTAAAAAATCTGTAATGTGTACACAAACGTGCAAACAGAGCGAAGTCTCCGTAAAACCAAGCTGTGAAGTACTGTTAATGTCAACTGGCAAAGACCAACAGCGCGAATTTGTAACAATATTTAATATTACGTAAATTGTTACGGTATAGCATTAACGTTGTCATTTAATTACCCTTAACGGATGGGACATTATTATGCTTACGCAATGTAATTGGGATTTAGTGAAAAAAATCCGATATTGATGTCTGCTAGTTTTGACAGGGCGCTTACGTGGTATCTTGGTTGAAGGAAGCGCAGATCAGCCCTTCCGCTCTTCCAGGACCATCCGTCCCTTCCCTGGTCTCCATTCCAGTCCCCAGCTACCTCCGCTCCTCCGCACCGGATCGGAGGACCGGGATCGGCAGGCAATTCCTGGGAACGTTCCTTAGCAAACACCCGCAAGTGAATAGCAAAATAAATGTATTTAACTACCTACTTAAACACCAATGTAAGTGCATTACTTTAGTTTCAGTACCTGGCAGTTCCAGAGCGTGCCTGCTATTTTTGCTGATTTATTACCGAAAATAAGAATGAATGTTACATAGCTAGCCAGCCGGAGAACTTCAGCAGTAAAGAAAAAGATGAAGCAAAACAAAAACAGCTGACTTGTTGTTGCGTCATTCCGACGCCGAACACCAGTTGGCTGTAAAGAGATGCAATTGCTGTTGTCCATTGCGATTTCTATTGGTCAAGCCCTACAACAATAGCGTGTGATTGGTTAATATGAACGGCGTTCAGTGGGCACCGCCTCTTCCAGCAGGGCTGTTTTCTATTGGTCAAAACATGCAGCATGTCAACAAACAACGCCTTGAAAGAAATGTCTCATAATTTCGGACGATGGCTGCTAATTTAAAATGTAGTAATAGACTTCGTTTCTATTATAATGCATATTTTATAATGTTAGCTGCTATAATGCTTTTCCTTTTAATTGAGCATGACGAGTATAAGACTGTCCAATACCGTTTTATGACATTTGTACAGGGTTGTTATGCTCCACATGTTACAGTAGATATGAACCCCCTTAAGGAATTGTGGCGGTGTTCTGTCGAGTTGAGCTACTTTGTCTAGTTAGGCTACCGTAATGCTAATCGATAGCCCTTACCCCCTAAAACCCCCCTAAAACCCTAACCCCTAAAACCTAACCCTAATCCCGAGACGGTGTAACTGCACATGCGCAGAAAGGCTCGATAGCGCGTCTCGATAGGTAGCTCAACTCGTCAGAACAGCGGATTGCTCAGCCGAAATTCAGCCCTATTCTAGTCAAAACGCATTGCAAAAAATGTACTACCTTTCCATCAGATTTTTTCCTTCATGGTCAGCGATGTACCTCTTGCTGGTGTTTGTACTTTAGTTAATAACAGATAGTGCATGAAGTAAAAGTGACATGATGCAGGTAGTACAAGCATTGTGTCAGATATAAATATATACTACATAAAATGTGTTACTTAAAATTGGCTCAATTTAAAAAGCATATAAAAAGTCTACAGACATTTTTTGTTCTGACCTTTTTGGGCCAACAAGCCAAAAACAACAATGAAGGATTTTTCTTGAACTTCAACTGAATATCATAGCTCACAAAACAATTGCTCAAGTTTTTTTGTCAACAAATGATGAATAAGAAGAGTTTATGCATGGTGTAAGTACTATACTCCTTCAATATTTTTAAGAAGGTGTTGACCAGCATACATATTTTGGGAATGCACTTTCCAAAACTGTATTGTGAGTGGCTCAGTGGGTGGCCCTGTTGCCTTCAGGCTTGAGGGTTTAAATCCTTTCGTTGCTCTTTGTGTGTATGTTGCTATGTGTGTGTGTGTGTGTGTCCCATTATGGACTGGCTTTCTGTCCAGGGTGTACCCCAGCCTTGTGCCCTGTGCTGCCTGGAATAAGCTCCAGGCCCCTGTATACAGGAGGAGTGGTTAGAAGGTGAATGGATGGACAGCTGTACTCAAGCCAAGTTTCTGTGCAGGCTTGCTGTTAGGTCAACTGTATGTCACTCTATGACTCTTGTGTTTTTTAGCCACCCTTTTCTTACTTTGGCAATGAACTGAACTTCTTTTCAAGAGTGCTGCAGGTCTTACTGTATTTGGCACCACCCAGCTTTCCTTCAACTACTCCAATGCCCAATGAGCAGAAACAGCTCCAAAAAGGCCTCTGCCCCCACCACATTTTATGGTACAGGTGGTGATACATTATTTCTGGTCATGCCTCATTGAGGCCGAAAACTTTTCATGAGACCACAAAACCTTTTTTCCACATAGCTCCAGAAAATCCCCTGAGTGCTGCATACCTTATTTGAGCCTTGATGCAGGCATTTTTTCAGTTTGTTTCATCAACCCTTTCCAAAAAGCCCTCGCCTGCACACATATTTCTGTATAACATGCACGAATTGAGGGTGGCGTGGTGGCACGATGGTTAGAGCTGTTGCCTCACACCTCAGTCGCCACCGTGGCTCTGTGTGTGTGGAGTTCTCCCAGTGTCGTGCTGGGGTTTTCTCTGGCTACTCTGGTTTCTCCCCGAAGTCCAAAAACATGGTGAACTGGCATTACCAAAGTGCCCATGGATGTGAATGTGTGAGTGAACAGAGTGTGAGTGTGCCCTGCAACTGGTTGGTGCACCATCTTGGATTGTTCCCTGAACAGTAAATGGATGGACGGATGCACAAATTGACTACATATTGACCTAAGGCCTATACTTCCTTATAAGTGGCCATTGAATTCTTGTTTGGTACTCTGATCAGTCTCCTCCTGGGTCTTTTGTCCAGTTTAATGGGATGGACTAATTTAGGCAAAGTCTTACTAGTTTCATATACCCTCCACTTCTTACTGATGGTCTTGAAAATATTTACAGGAATAGGTGAAACCATCTGAAACCATTTTATACCCATTGCCTAATTTGTGCCTTTTCACAACTGTATTCAGATTTTCTTATACCTTTGCTGGCAGGAACTATGTTTAAAACAAGGGAAAAATAACCACAGTTAAAATGTTTCAATGCCAAATGCTAAACTCATTATCAAAAGTTACTCAGTTCTTAATTTTGTACAGACAGTCTGCATGGCCTGTAGATAAAATCTTGACCAAAGTGTAATTCACAGTTCAGTCATGCGTGCACAGGGGTCTGGTACAGTAGGACCGGGCCTGAGAACTACTCAAAGTCCAAATATTACGTATGGTATCCTTTATAGGAAACAATAAAGTGAATGAGTAATGTCATACCTTTCTGTCTCACTAGGGTTGGGGAAAATGTGCATTCCGACTCAGGGAGAATTAAGTCAGGTGATGAGCACGTTACTAGTCCTATGATTTCTCTCACTCCATAAAATGTGCTCCGAGCCAAATGCTCAAGTCTGTTTTTGAGTGTTCCCCTTGTGCTAATACAGACACCATGCTTAATATGATATCAACTATCTAATCCCTGCCCATTGGTTTTGTATACATAATAATTTATTTCCACCTGCTGTTCTGGCCACACTGCATTTTAAATAGTGACACTGTGTCGTTTACATTAAATTATGGCCTTCTATTCTACTTCTCCGTTTTGTGGTATTCTCCTTTTGTATAAGAGCTGGTAATATGCAGATAATTACCTTTTTGATTTCCAGCCAGGCCATCTGTGTGTACAGTGTAGACCAGGGGTGGGCAATCTTATCCAGAAAGGGCCGTTGTATATGCAGGTTTTTGCTGCAACTCCTTAATTAGGTCACTAATTAGATGACTGATTGACTGTAGTCCTCACCCCTGGGTTTGAACAGCTGACCTAAAGGTTATCCCAAAAACCTGCATATACACCGGCCCTTTATGGATAAGTTTGCCCACCCCTGGTGTAGACGTTCACCATGCATCTGTGTTGGTTTACTCTTTTGCACAACCCATTGCACTGTTGCACTTTAGCCAGTCTTGCACATCATCATCTCTTCTATTTCCTCTATTGCTAGTGTAGCACTGTTTTTGCAATGTTTGCACTTTTTGCACACTTGCACTTTATGTAGTCCTGTGTTGATGTGGCGTTATATGTAGCACCAAGGTCCTGGAGGGACGTTGTCTCATTTCACTATGTACTGTATCACTGTATATCGTTGAAATGACAATAAAAACCACTTCACTTGACTTGACTTATCTGGTGAGAGAGTTTACTTTGGAAACTTCAGTTTCCCCAACAGTTTCAGGAACATGTGGGATGATGAACTGATATCCCTAAATTGCCTTCAGCCTGTGAGTGTCTGCCCATTGCTTCCTGGGATAGGCTCCAGTCTCACTGTAAACCTGGACTCAATGAGAAATTATAGAAAATGGATGGGTGAACAACATGGAGTATCCCATTCTAACCATCCTCTTACAGCTTTTCTTACTAACTTTATGAAACGAACATTTCTTTCTGCTCCTACTGCTATCAGTATATGCAGTTTCCAAGGAAACCCCACTAACTTTCGTACAGAACTTCATGAAATCCTACATTACATAAATGCCATTTGAGCCTGTATTGTCAGGTAGTGTAATTACCGTGCTAATAGAAGCCAGAATCTTTTAAGAATCTACTCCTCAGTGAGTTGAGTTTTGCCTGGGAAAACTCTCTCAAATACATTTTGTAAATAACAATTTAACCAAGAAACACTTGAGGCTTCTGGCTTGCATGCCCTGTAACCTAATTATTTGTGTGTGTATTTGTTGCAAGTATGTATTAATTTTTGCTGAGTCTTTATCAAAAACCTCTATCACATACAATTAATGTAATTTTTATGAAATAAATGAAGTTTGCTAAATTACATGTTGTAAAATAAAATCGTCCAAATTTGTAAAATAATATGTTTAGAATTAAAAATATAAACTATGAATGGTGGAAAGTTTTGCAATTAATTTTTCAGTGTTTAGTCTTTGTGTCATAACACTGACTTAAATTCAGTTACTGCTTATAGCCAATTTATGCTTACACATGCAGAAACAGAAAACATAGAAAATTTAGCTTTAAGAAATAAAAATAAATTACACAAAACAACTGGAACAGATGTTTGAACCAAAGTTATGAAAGCTATTTTACTGCAATCTCAAGATCCAAGTTCATTGAGAGTGCGCTAAACAATGGTTAATGTAGCTTATTGCCTTATATTGGTAGCAGTTCGAGTCGGCGGGCTGAAAACAACGGCTTTCCTTTTGACGTCAGGACTTCCCTCGACTTGTCCTTTAAGGTTGTCAAGGGTTGCAGTTCTCGTGTCAGAACGAGGCAGCTTGACGTCACTGGTTGCCTCTGATTGGTCCTAGTTTATTTCCGGTGGGGCAGCCATCCAAGGGCTGGAAAAAGAGAATCGCAGAGTTTTGACGGCTGTCTATAAGAAAAATTGTAAGCTAGGAAAGAAAAATATAGACAACCTTCAAACATCTAAGGTAAGCAGGTTTTTTGTTATGTATTATTGTTCTTCACTAAAGGGATGAGGCTTTACTCGAGATAAGTGTAGTGTACAGTGTACACCTCCCGTTTGTTATGATACATTTTCAAGATGGCCTCACTAGGAAGAGGGCTCTGCGGCCCCCAGTATGTTTATTTCTCTCTCAAAGTTGCGAACGGTTCATTTAATGATAAGCGCGCATGTTTTTGTGTTATACAGACAAAGTTACATTACATTTGTTTCTGTTGTTTATGTCATGAAACACTGAATTTTATATCTCTTATTAATAAAAAAAAAAATAAGCCAGTCGTCATTTAGCGCTTTGCTAGTTCTGTTATCGAGAACTGTCAGTTTGGAGGCAGGGTGCCGACAGATCTAGCGCCGGCAGCAGTGGTCTTAGAGTTTGTAATGCAAGCATAGTGTGACAAGCTGAAATATAATTGAGAATTGTCTCTAACTTAATATCCGGTTTGCATGTCAGCTAAGCTTGCTAAAGATTCTTTTCAGTTTGTTCTGTTCGAAATAATAGCCGTTCACCTGATTAACTACGTCTAATAACCATAGGGCATAAATGCAACGTATATTATTTTTTTATCTTATCAACTTGTACTGATTAACATCGACCTGAATCCAAACAGCGACTCATAATGCCACAGCAGTCCTGATTTCGTAGTGTATGGGAAGATAAATACCTTTAATAACTGGTAGATGACATTAAATAGTTGTGCGGGATTTAGGATAGACTGAATTATTGGAACTGGTGACCTAGTTCATTTTTCTTTATTCTGTTTAAAAAGTTTAACAGTAAGAATTATATTACGGTCTTAAAAGCGAACCATGTTTACAGTACACTTTGTTGTGCAGTCTGACAGAAAAGTTTCACATGCCAGTTTCACATGCCTAATACACACATGAACACACTGAAGAAGTAAAAGAAATATCTAATTCTTTAGTATGTACAAGTGCAGTAAACCAGCCATTATGTAAGCATGTATGGGAATTATACTTTTTTGTAATTTTTCTTTTTGCATATTGTCCATCTATATTGTACAAAGATTATCGTCACACTGGGATTTTGAACTACAGAATAATTAAAATGTCAGAGCCAGTTCACATGAATCTGAGTAATACCAAAAACCAAAACAAGTGCAAGTACTGTAGTTTTAAGTGACTATTATTTGCTTGGCAAATAAAAAGCTGTCAATATCAGGGTTTGTTGTCAGTAGCCCATATCTTGCTTGCTTGCAGTTCTCATTATAACAAATGAATTTTACAGTCATTCCTCTGTTTAACCCGTCTCTCATAACTTTTCGTTTCTCATACCTACCCTGGTTGTATTACTCATTTAAAATCAGAATTCTTTATTTTTTATTTTAACTTAAAAATCATGAATATAGTGGCCTCAAAATCTTTCCTGGTCTGTTTGGCATTGCACACTGGGTTGTTATGTAACATGTTCATTTTGCCACTGCTGTCAGTGCGTATTTCTGTCTGAAATTATTTTTTTAATTTTAATTATACTGTGTGAATAACTGTTCATGACATCCATAAAAATAGAAATTGTAAGCAAAATTCTTAAACATTAAAACTAAACATCGGATTAAGTGCAGATCTCCTAAGATTAAGGCAGTCCAGTTCCCTTAATTTTTACATTCAAATTTTTGTTTTAAAAATGAGCAATTGAGCAGGGATGCTCTTGCAACAAAGTGGTCATTCCATGTCAAATCATCACACTTTCGGACCTCATCGTCACAGATTTTAACGAAACTTGGCATGCTGATTTAGTCACATGAGTAACTCATGAAACTGAAATTGGGCGTGTCTGGGATCAATATTGAGGGAGATTTAAGCGAACAAATTTTTAACTTTTTTTTTGGGGGGGGGGCTATGACTTTGACTGACTATATTTACCTTAATGTATGCTGCACAGAAGTGGTCCTAATATTGTTTTAAAGCTATTGTCCAGCTCTATAGATTGAATAAATAATATGCCACCCCCATTTGAATAATTACTATGTAATAACTGATTAATATATTTAAAAATCAATAACAAAAAAACCTATATTTCAAAATTGATCAATTTTTTACTAAAGCTAGATCATAATGTCAGAAACATCTCCAGAAAATTTGGTCTTTGGTTTTTAAGGTGTTGCTGAGATATCTTGACTTAAAGGTAGCGTCACGTGGTTTCATATCACTAATGGGCCTTTTTAATGGCAGCCAAACTGGCACGAAATAGTATAACAAGCACAGGTGTAAGTAATAACATTAGTTAAGGTTACAAATATGCTGCCATGAAATTTAATGGAAGTACAAGTACGTGTGTCTGCATGTACAATTTGTTAAAATGCAGCTGTCTTTGCCTGGATTTACCCCATTATTACATGTCCAACCTGAAAAAAATGTGAAAATCAGCTGTTACTGTACATTTCAGCTTCCTTTCACTAATCTGAGGCAATACATCATGAAATTGTCCTCTCCGACACAAAAAACTGGAAGATCATCAGTAACCACAAGTTCAGTATATTTTAATGGAAATGTTAACCTCACATTATGAATGGTGGTCTGTCACTAAAATGAAATGTGCATGGACGATGGACAGTTACATTAAATTATAATAATTGCAGTTTTAATGTGTGTATTTTATCTTCTAACACGTCCTTTTGCAAAATATAGAAATAATCTTTGTTTTGAAGTGTTGTTTTATTATTGGAGTATGATCGAAGAACATGTAATATTTTATGTCTTACAAGGAGTATTGGTGTTAATTAGTATTATAATTAAGATAAATCACTGCTGCTCCTTAGTTAATGCCTCTGACTGCAATTAATTATAGCTGCTACCCGTTAATGTTCATTTTAGCCATTTATTTTAGTCATTCAAGCACTTTGCTTAAGGATGCAACAGCAAGGCTGTTCCAGGGATTCGAACCATTATACAACACACAGAAGTATAACCAGTAATCTTTATGACGGTGAAATGTGTTCATAGTTATGGCTCCTGTCTGTCTTGTAATTAGTTTAGTTTTGTTGATTTTGTTGTGATGACTTGGCAGCTCAGTGTCACACACTGAGGATCCCTAACTATGACGTTTGGCTTAATGGTGCCTGCATTATTGGATCTTGCATGCAATGAAAGCATAAAGTCACACACAGGAGAGAATTAAAGCTGTAATGGATTAAACACAAGCCAGGGAGCCAGGTGTGGTGCCCATTATTTGCTAACAGCTGCAGACATCTGGTGAATTTCAAGTCCCTCATAGATACACTGTAAACTCCGTTTACATGGGCTCAATACTGATGTGCTAAGTGATGGTTACTACAAGAAGCCAATGCATACACTAAGGTAATATATGGTTCTGCATTTTACATGGTCAGAAGATCAGAAAAAACACAACCTACTGTCCACCCATTATGTGCATGTATCAGTGTAGCAACAGTAAGGTGAAATTCATAATTCAAATTTAAGTTCTTTTAGCTAGAAGGTATAATATGAAAAGTGTCCTTTACAAATGCTTGCAATCACTCCTAAATACGAGCTCATTTGAGTTTTTGCATACTAAATAAATGTGGTTCACCGGGAGTTATATTGAGTTTTGGATAAAGCTGGGTCAGTTCAATCCAACATAATATTTTTATATGATTGTGAAAATACGAAAGAGAAACTGAAAAGAAAGTGACCTGTTTCAATGGAATATTTCAAAGAAGCAGTGTCATGGACGTGCATTCAGCATAAACTTTGAGCACAGTACTGATAATGCTATCATCAGTATTGGTTACACATTATGGGGTAGTTATTTTTTCAAGATCAATCACTGTGGGGGGGGGGGACTTTTAAAAAAAATTTTGTCTTGTGATCGATTTGTCTTCATGATTGTCTAATCAATATATAACATTTTTCCCATAATTTTGCAAGTGTTTATTTCCGAGACCTAGTGCACCCTGCAGTTGGAGATAAATAATGTTTTGCTAATTAGAGATAAATTTACACTTAATTTCATAAAAGTAAAAAACTCATCTGCCTTTTATGATTTCAAAAGACTGTCAAGAAACCCTTTTAGATTTATTAAAAAATTACACAAACTCTGTTTGATATTCTTTTGATTCAAGTTTGTAGGGATTTCTGGACTCCTCTTTAAAATATGCATCAGGCCGTCAACCTGTTGCTTTTTTGAATTTGACTTCTGTGTGTTTGGTTTGGAGAAACCTCACATCACACCTCATGCCTCGGAAATGTTCCCTCCCGTACTTCAGGTCTCCTCAGCAGGTCAGCATGGCGTCCGGCAGCTCGAGCAGCGAGGAGGAGAGGAGTCTGCGTGAGTGTGAGCTCTACGTGCAGAAACACAGCATCCAGCAGCTCCTGAAGGACTGCATCGTGCAGCTGTGCACCTCGCGGCCCGACCGGCCCATGGCCTTTCTTAGGGAGTACTTCGAAAGGCTGGAGAAGGTCTCAGTCTTGTTTTTGCTATTTAACTGCGGCTGACAGATTTAAGCTTACTTGTATTAGCAGTCCTGTTAAATTCCATGGTGCTTTGTTCCTCCACCAGGAGGAGGCCAAGCAGCTCCTCAGCCAGCAGAAGTCGAGCTCTCGCTCCGACTCGCGCGAGGAGGAGGTCTCTCCGCCCATGAATCCGGTGGTGAAGGGCAGGAGGCGACGTGGAGCTATCAGTGCCGAGGTCTACACCGAGGAGGATGCTGCCTCTTACGTCAGAAAGGTGACCGCAGATCAGGCCTCTCCTGGTGCTGCCCCCCATCCTCCCATGCTATCTACATCTCTGCTTTGGAACAGCATTCATATGAAGCAGTCTAAGCATGTATCTGTCTGCAGAGTAAATTCCCTTAAACCAAAATGATTCATATTTGCCCTGGTTTCATCAGGTTTACCTATCAGTTCTCCCACCAGTCTCCCATCAGAATTCAGGTTTAAGCAGCCATGATTTGTCTATACATTCTAAGAATGCAAATTCCCGATTTGGCTTTGATTTTAAGGCCTAATGCATTATATATCCTACTGGTGTCACACTCTACAAAACTATTCAACCAGTATTCAGTGAGAAATCTAGAATTCTTGTCTATTCCTGGTTACCAGGCATATTGAGCTACTGAGAAATGATGCCCAAAAATGGGGAGTGAAAGATCTCAAAGTGTTTGGGCCCCTTATAAGTTTCTGCTGCAGAATTTCTGCTGTCTTCAAAGTAAATGCCATGACTGGTTTGGAAACACTGCATGCATGCTGACTAGCTGAATTGCATTGCATAGAAACACACACACATTTGGCTGTTTACTGGGTGTCACCCTTCACTGCCTGGTTTGGGAACTTCTAAAAGTAACCCTAAGCGGGAAGCTAGCAGACGGAAGATTGGGGAACAAGTCAAATGATCAGTAACGTGAAACACAAACTCGCGATTAAACAAAAAACACAGGTAATTGATAATTTAGGTCTGTCGAGCTACTATAATGTCGTATATTAATAACTCCTGATATTTTTTCCTCATAGGTTATACCTAAAGATTACAAAACAATGGCAGCCCTAGCTAAAGCAATTGAAAAGAATGTGCTTTTTTCCCATTTGGATGATAACGAGAGAAGGTATTTCAGTGCTTTTTGTTCTGATCTATTGTGTGTAATTTTAAATTTAAACTGCAGTAATAATTCAGACTATTAATGTATGGCACCCCTGTATTCTAGCGATATCTTTGATGCCATGTTCCCTGTCACCTATATTGCTGGAGAGACTGTCATTCAGCAAGGTCGGTTACCTGTTTCTATTCGCTTGTATAACAGTGGAACATCCCCAGAAGAACTGGACCTGTCATCAGTTTCAGTGCAAAAGAATTATTAACATATTTTGTTTTGCACAGGTGACGAGGGTGATAACTTCTATGTTATTGACCAAGGTGAAATGGATGTAAGTTATATATTTTTAATACGGTCATTTATTTATTTGTTTGTTTGTTTATTTAAGCCTATTAATTATGCTTATAGTGAAATTAGTAATTGGTTGAGTTTTTGATGCGGCAGTGGGTTCGTCGCCTTTCCAGAGACTTTCTGGAGAATTGATTCCCGTCAGGCACTGCCAGTTGAAGCAGATTCTCTCGGCTCTTGGCAGGTCTATGTGAACAATGAGTGGGCCACCAGCATTGGTGAGGGAGGCAGCTTTGGGGAACTCGCCCTCATCTACGGGACCCCTAGAGCAGCCACTGTGAGAGCAAAGACCAATGTCAAGCTTTGGGGGATCGACAGGGACAGCTACAGGAGGATACTTATGGTGATTGTTTCTCCCTAAAGTATAATTATGCAACCGATGAAATTTGGTCAGGGTCTAAAAGGATGAAGCGCGCCTGCTAATGATCACAGATACAAATGATCATAGGTGCCAGGCTGCCAATATGTAAGCCCAGAGCAAACATCAGTCTTAAGCATTGCTCACCGTCTTTCTTTTCTCTGTTTTCAGGGAAGTACTTTGAGAAAGAGAAAGATGTATGAAGAATTCCTCAGCAAAGTATCAATTTTAGGTTTGTTTCACCTATTTACATGTCTGCCTATTTTCCTTCTAAATGCCAGTCTGGGAAAGCCTCTCCATTCCTTGGTCAACCTCATGCCTCTTGGGTTTAGCTTCTGGCTTGACATTTCTTTACATTTTAATTGAAAATACCTCGCAGTCTCTTGCAGCTGCATGACATTTTGTCAGCTGGATACTTTACTTGTCAGGGAGGTGTCAGGATTCCTGGGGACTTGGTCTGGGCTTGTTGTTACTGTCTCTTCACTCGGTTTATTCAGTTTTTAGAAAATTCCAGTCCTCGACTTTTACGAGGGACGCTTATTGCATCCTTAGAATTTTGAAAGAGTTTGACTTGTTTTGCATTGATAGGATTTGTTTGGTTTGTGTGTCACATCTTAGGATGGTCATCTGCTGGTTGTTAATGTTAGGTCATGCTGTCCTGTATGCAAATGTGCAAGTGTGCACAAGTGACCCTTGTAATCAATGTGTTTCTGGATGTGGGTGTGACTAAACGATCTGTCTGCAGAGTCCCTGGACAAATGGGAGCGCTTGACGGTGGCTGATGCCTTGGAGCCTGTGCAGTTTGAGGATGGGCAGAAGATTGTGGTCCAAGGAGAGCCTGGAGACGAGTTCTTCATCATCCTTGAGGTTTTGTCATGAATCCCTTAAATATCGGTTTATGGCACCACTTGGATTGTGACCGTGTCTGTTAATCACTGGAGTTCTTGCAGTGACACGCAGTGTCATTCTGCAGTGAGCGATGTACCAACGTCAGTAATGTATATTTAACAGTATAATTGGAATGAGCTTCGGAAGATGCCGTAATGGGAATGTTAAGGCCTTGTTTTAATGTTTTCGTCAGGGCTCTGCAGCCGTATTGCAGCGCCGGTCAGAGAACGAGGAGTTTGTGGAGGTCGGACGACTTGGGCCCTCCGACTACTTTGGTGAGAATACGCTCACGCTTTTTTTTTTTTTTTTTTTCTCTCTCTTTTTTCTTTGTTGTAGCCGTACACAATGACCATGTGAAAATACCAAGCTTAAAATGGATTGGGTCTGTCTGTAATACAGCCTACATGTCGTTTTTTTTTTTTTTTTTCCTTATCTCCTGAACCTGCAGGTGAAATAGCACTGCTAATGAATCGGCCTCGAGCAGCCACGGTGGTGGCCCGCGGCCCGCTGAAGTGCGTCAAGCTTGACCGGCCTCGCTTTGAACGTGTCCTGGGTCCATGTTCAGATATTTTGAAACGAAACATCCAGCAGTACAACAGCTTTGTATCACTGTCTGTCTGAGTGCTACCAGCTCCTTCCCTACCTGCAGGGTCCACCAATGCAATCCAGTCTGCTTTTATGTTACCATTTATTTGTTGAATGCATTTTACATATAGTGAAATAATTTCATACTTTCACTATGCCTCTGCTACCCACCAGCATACCTGCTTTATCTGTCTGTTTATATGTACCTAGTGTAAGATTTGAAGACTTTTACAAGCCTTTGTTCCATAAGCTTTCTACATGGAAGAATATCTAGCCGTTTTTTGTTTGTTTGTTTGTTTGTTTTCTGTTTTTTAATGATCCAAAAAGGAACAAAGCAAAGTCTCCCCACAGTCGCTTCTCATTGTTGTACTGAGGAGAACAGTGACAAGGTGTTTTAAAGGTTGTTCTTACTGTATGAAGCTACTCTGTAACAGTTAGAATTAGAACGACAGCAGATGTTTCAAAATCTGTTCAGTGTTTCTGGACTACAAAAAAAATTGGATCTGTATTGGCGTTAAGTATTATGAGGTTTGGCATATTTTAAATTGGCTGCTGTAGCTTTGTTTGAAGTAGCTTATTTCAGGGGTACTATACATGGTGTGTGCTATCACAAATATGGGTACCTGCTCGGGTCCCCTAATTTGCACATTTGTTAGTGTTTTGATTGCCCCGATTTATTTTTCGTTATACATACAAACAATATGTTATAGCCCTTACTTTTTCCCCTCCACTGCATAGTCCCTGTAATTTGTAATTATTATTTAGGAAGATGTATGTTTCGCTAATGAAAACAGAATGCATGTTAAACATCCCCTTCCTACTCTTAATTTGTGGATATTTTCCGTTCTGTTCCCCCCCAGCATGTCACTTGCTTTGTCTGCCAACTCCCCAAAGCAGAAATAATTAATTTGTAGATGTATATTTACTAACTTTATGTTTTGAAAGCTTCAGACAACCATTATCGTGGACGAGTTCGGCATTTCTTCAGGAAAAAGTCAGTCAGTGCTTTTTGTGCTTTTCGTGCAGCTGCCATTTTCTATAAGAAAGAATCTGCTTTAATGCGAAATGTGCGACTGGTAAATGTATGTGACATTTAATTTGCCTCTGGAGAGAAATGAAAAGCATGACTAGTTTTTTTTTTTGTTTGTTTTTTAACAAAATGGTGGTTATTAGTGCATGCATATAAGTTAACTATGCTGAATTTCTAACTGAACATCTGATTTATTTTTATAAGTATATGTATAAAAAAATTATAAAATCTATGTTTTGGGGAGTTGCGTATCCCATGGTTGAACACGGAATATTATGGTCATAATTACACAGCTTACAAAGCTAGTGCCAAATACCACAGTAGTGGTTCAATGCAGAGCCTGGAAATAACTGAAAAGGCATAAAATATAAACTTGTTCTTTTGACAGGGTCACTATGATATGTTTTTATTTTATTTTATTTTATTTTAACTGATTTTGGCCTACAGAAATAGGATCTTTAACTGCTATACATTTTGAGAAATTTACCAGTGTGAAATCTCGGAAAGGTTAGCACATTCAGATTAAATGGTAAACGTGCAGCGACTGTTTGGTGTAAACTAGAATTGCACAACAAAATAACTAGCTAATATTTTGGCTTCAATTTTAACTTTGTTTTATTGGTTGTTTGGCTTTCGTCGGAAAAGAGTGGATCACCCTTGGGATGCATCACACGTTAATTCAGTTTATCCTGTTGGCCCCTAAAAGAGACGAATCCTTGCTCAGTCTTAAGTGTGTTTCAGTATTTACCAGTTTTTGTTACATTTCTCAGTATGCACCAAATGATTAGCAGTTTAAACATATTCCACTGTTCTATAACGTATATAATCGCATATCTTTTTATCGTTATAATTGTTGCTCTTAATTCTATGTATAGTGTGAACTAGTATAGGACTGTAGTTGGGAGTGACCACAAGCTCTGAGCAAGTAGTGTAAAGTTCAGACTTTTTGTAAATGCTTATTTTTCCATGAAGTCTATTATAGATGCCCAGTGCCATGACTTAAATATACAATGTTTGTTCTGTTTTCAACAAACAAAATAACAGTATGTTAGTTGTCTCTTGTAAAAGTGTCATGGATCAATATTTTCTATTTATTCATGATTGAATGATTTTATTAAATTTATTAAACCGGAAGTGTTCAGAATTTTTCTCTCAAGCAGCATCACAGCATGTGTCTTTATTCAAACAAATTCAAAATGATGCTCAAAAGAGAAACTGTTTCTAAAGTCACAGAAATTTTAAATCCGTTGAATTGGTACAAACATTTTGCATTCTTGTTCTATCAAATCTGTTACAATTAAATTGTGTTACTATGAAATTTGATTTCTAAATTGATATTCACTGCCCTTAGTACTTAAAAAAAAAAAAGAAAGAAAAAAAGCTGATAGGTGGTATTTAAATATGACTGCCCTACTCATCGCTGTCCACAGCAACACCTGAATCTGAAATATTCAAGTGAAGAACTGAGTGTGGGTTTAACCTTGTATCTGCATAGGTGTGACTTATGGTCGACCTCATGCCTCATGGTTACAAAACAATTAAGCTTAAAGTGTCCTGGGTATATGTAATGAATGAGAACACCTTGTGCTCATAAAATAATGTCAACATCAGCCCAGCAAATGCTGGGTAATTAAAATACATGTTTTCCATTTGGCCCCTAGACACGGGCTTTTTCACCTTTTACTTAAACTGTATCCTGCTTTTTCTGACACCCCCCCCATTTTTGGACCCTTGTGTACCTCTTTCTTTATGTATAGCTTGTTGCTTAATCTGATATTTTCTTTTAATTTGTCAAGATTTATTTTATTAAACTTCTCTATCACATGCTCACTTAATGGCTTTATCAGTCCAGTCTGTCAGTGGAGAGTATGTATGGATGCATGTATGTATGTGTATGTATGTATGTACAAAAAACACTGAACATAGTCTGCGTTAGCTTGTGTAACCAGGGTGACGGTGTCCCTATTAGCCCAATCTTAAGCAGGCCCATAATGCCTGCAGTGATGACGAGCTGTCAGCCACCAGAGGACCATTTTTGTTTCTCTTGTTATTCATGACTGTGTACGATTTGATTTACTGTGTGTGCTTTACCCTTTTCCTTTTGGTATAGATTGTCCTAATGGCAGGTCAAGCAATAAAGACATTTAATTCTTAAATCTATCCATTGTGCTTTCCTGATTTGTTCCAACAGAGTCTGAAAATAAGTAAAATATTAGTTATTACTGTATGAATGCAAAGTGATTGATTGGCTCATTAATTTAGTATCTGTCCAGGTACTGCATAATTTAAAAAGTCATTCATTGCATTGCTTGTTCTGCAAGGTTGCTGAAGTAAACATTTTTGGAGTTACCTGTATTGTATTCAGTAGTCATTTTTAAAAACTCTTGTCCTGCGCATACACAATTTATATATTTATTTTAAATAAATTACATGTTTATTTACCGCACTTAAATACATTAATGTTTTGTAAGCTTTTACGTATTCGAAACATTCTTATTTGGACACTATAGAACTGTAAGTGCATTTTTCATCTCACACACTAGATGTCAGTGTAGAACAGCTTATAACACTTCAGAACAAGGATGTTTGGTGTCAGGGAAAATGTTTCCTCTCACATTTCAGATTGGTAGCTTTATGCAAATCAGCTTCAAGTAGAATAATACGATGTTTTTTTTGCCCTCATCATAAAACTGAAGACAGCGCCATTAACTTTCCAAGCTGTCCGCGGCTATTTAATATCCCACAAAAAACTGCAAACGGCATGGGGCTTTATTTGTGAGCAATGTGGCCTGAACCAAACGGCTATACTGCATTTGCCAGAGCAGCTGTTTTAGTCTATAGGGCTTTAGATGTTTGAGGATTGATTTATAAATGCTGTTTTCAAAGCAGCGGTTCAGCTTATTTTCTTTCACGAAAGTGCCTACAATACTTCAGCCTAGATATTCAAGCTATACTTCGGTATAGTTGTTCTGGTAATTTCCTTCACTGCTGTGCATTCTGTTGCCTTAAGAGTAATAATTAGTTTCCTGTGCTTGTTTACAGGCGACTTTAAGTGCTTTCGAGCAGTTGAGTTTGAGAATAGGTAGGGCTTATTAAAACTGTTGTGTTCATAGGGAGATACTAAATATGCAGGTTTTGTTTTGCAAAGGAAACTGAGTTCTGTCTTGATGAGACAGGGGATCTGGGGTATTAAGCCTGTCTCGAAAATAAGGCCGTAAACCTTTCTGACTGCAGATTGTTGTATTGGTGACACTTTCCTACAGATGGAATATCACTTATATCCCCTCAGACATATCTTTCTGAGTTATGTGCTTTTTGTAAGAACCAATCAGAGGCTCAGAAGAGTTGTGTGTGTGTGTGTGTGTGTATGTATGTATATACACACACACTTAGGAATGTAGTTCTGAGGTTTCATTGCACACGCTAATGGCAATTTTCTATTCAATTGCAACTCTCTGATAGTGCTTTTCCACCAATAGAGAACCGGTTCCGTTCCAGTTCACGAACCTATCTTTGAATGGTTCTGCACATTGCCCCCAAAATAAAACCAGGCTTGCATTAAGAACCAAGAAATTGATCCTAAACAGGAACCTTGATAACATCACAAGTGGGCGTGTACCATTTGATCTACAGGAGCAACACATGGAGGCAGTGGTGGAAAATTTACTCAGTTTTCTCACTTTAGTAAAAGTACAGATACCACAGCAAACCGTTACTCAAGTAAATGATTAGAGTAATGTCATTACATTGTTTTATTATGTGTAAAACTAAAGATTTAGTAATGTGGATTAAAAACATGTCACAGGCTGGTCCTTTGAGACCTCTTAGTAACCCAACAAAATCCCTCGTCGTCCACTATGGAAAATGGCTGATTGCCCAGTGTAATCATCTCCATTATTTCAATGGTTGTGTCTTTAGTGGCAAAGTATGAATGCATGCACTTTACACCTCTGCTCAGAGGTCAATGTAAACTCAATGTAAATTGGTGGAAATGCCATCTGGTTCCTGAATGAAACCGGTTCTTTGTTGGAGGAAAAGCGCTATGAATTTGCTCTCTGTCATCTATCCATTGATCGATTTTCTACAACTGTTTATCCAATGCTGGGCTGCAGCAAGCCCAGTACAAACAGGGCAGGGTACACCCAGAACTGGATACCAGAACATCACAGGTCACATACAAACACATAATCACACACCATGGGTAATGTAGAGATGTCAATTAACCTAAATGACGTTTTTAGGTTACAGACATTTTAGAAAATAACATTTCTTAGCATTTTTGCTTTTATAATAAATGCAGCTCTTGTGTTATTTTTACTAATTTCCAATCAGCCACGTCCCTCAGTAGCCTACCTTTTCTAGAATGCCGACACATTTGGGTGGTGGGAGGTTAACATATGTGTAAATGTCCGAGGTTAACATACGTGTAAAGACTGTAAAGATTCCTTTAAGAACCAGTAATGAAACAGCACTGTCGACTCAAAGCCTGTAGGATTTTCACTTTACATTGTGGAATGGAAACGGAGTGTCAATTCCAGGTCTTCAGGAGCCTCGGATCAATTCTCTCTCTCAGATAAAATATAAGTCACTACTGACAAAAGCTTGTTGCAAAAAAAATAAAATAAAAAAATATGTTCTATTTTTCTCTCAACATTCTGGGAAAAATAATTTACTTTTTCATAAATTCGGTAATTTAAAGATATGTCCGGTAAATAAAATGCATGTTTATTTTACTTATCGAGTGAATTAGTAAGAGGAGCATTAGCAGATCAGGTTGTGGGGAAAAAGTGTGCGTAAGAGTCAATGTCTTAAGTTATCCAGTGCTTCGTACACCTTTTCTGTGCCAGGGATCACGTCACCTCCTCTGCTGGATCCCTGTGCTACCTCATGTCACTGGGGGTGACAGTCCCCCCGTGCGACTCCACAAAGTCAACGGCCACCACCTGCGTCTCGCCCAACTTCCTCACGCAGGTCCATACGGCTTGGAGGACACGCCACAGCCTCCGGTCCAGGGCCTGAAGGTGCGGCTCTGTGAGGATGGGCTGCAAGGCATCCCGGCCCAAGGACTCCCTCATGACATCACTGAGCCGGTAGTCGTCCTTAGACAGCAGCCTCAGACGCAGCAGGGTCGACCTTTTGATTCTGCCACGGCACAGAAATCGGCGTTCACTGTGAAATCAACCTTTCAGGCAACTTAATGATGTTAAGTAAATTTTTCACAGTGTCATGTAGGCAAGCTTTCCGCATCGAGCAGCATATCCAGGAATCTAGGTCAGCATGTCTTGGGTGCATAAACAGCAGCTGTTTGGCCCCAATCAGCAAGCTGACCCACACCTTGCATACTCACATGCAGCACTGTGTCAGTGGGGCCAATATTGACATTTCGTCGTGGGAATGTTTCCCAAACCTGCGGAAAGAGGCGAGGCAGAGGTGTATCTGGACAGAGTGCTAAGGAAACGCCCTACGGAGCATTGTGCAACAACCACTACTGTTACCTACGCACCCCCTGGCGTTGTCAATGTGGAGAAGTAAGCTGTCATCTCCGAACTTGGTGAAGATTTCATAGTGGTGTCGGTCCATGTTTCCTGAGAAAAAATATATAAATAATATATGATGTGTGTTATATATTCTATAATATATATATAATATATTTCCATAGCACCTGGGCATCCATTTAGTGGAAAAGAAACATTAGTACTTACAAAGTATATATAAAATATTATATAATATGTACTATGTCATCTCATATTACCTATGAGGAAGTCAAATATAGCCATATCTATGATATTAAGTAGTCTGTTCCCAGAGTTGTATGGATAGAGCTGCTTAATAGAGTCACAGTAGAATGGATTTACTTCCCATCTGTAAGAGCAGAGAGTGATACATTACTTTATAGGTAAAAAAAAATGTTTTTTTCATAGATCTATATACAGTTTCATAGACACACATAGATAACAAAACACATCCAGCAGGTACTTCAGGAGACAGGTGTAATGGCTGTGTGATAGCATGTGGCATTTAGTGGGCAGCTATGTGATAGTATGTAGCATTTAGTGGGTGGCTGTCTGATAGTATGTGGCATTTAGCGGGCAGGTATGTGATAGTATGTAGCATTTAGTGGGCGGCTGGCTGATAGTATGTGGCATTTAGTGGGTGGCTGTCTGATAGTATGTGGCATTTAGTGGGTGGCTGTCTGATAGTATGAGGCATTTAGCGGGCAGCTATGTGATAGTATGTAGCATTTAGTGGGCGGCCGTCTGATAGTATGAGGCATTTAGTGGGCAGCCACCTGATAGTATGTAGCATTGAGTGGGCGGCTGTCTGATAGTATGAGGCATTTAGTGGGCAGCCGTCTGATAGTATGTAGCATTTAGCTGGCACCTGTGATAGTTTGTGGCATTTAGCGGGCGGCTGTGTGATAGTATGTGGCATTTAGCGGGTAGCTGTGTGATAGTATGTGGCATTTAGCGGGTAGCTGTGTGATAGTATGTGGCATTTAGCAGGTGGCTTGAGGACTATCTTACTCTTCTTTCCCTGTGAAAGTGTAGGAGCGAGTCCACGGATTTGGGATGGCGAGGCGCGGGGCGATGCTTAGGCTAGGTAGGTAGGCCGACATGGAGCCCTCCAGAGCGTCGGGGCTCCCACACACCGCATATTCCGTCTTGCACATGTATAGACACTTGGCGAAGAAACATGTGTTGTTCGCTGTAGGAAGGTAGACAATGGAAAGTCAAGGTCAAACCCTCACGCTACGGCTTTTACAATGCCTCCGCCTGACGGATTCTCTGAAACTGCCACACATTAGTCATGTCACCGTCTGCGTTTACAGCAGCTACAGCAGCTGGTAAGGCCTCTAACCCCAAAAGCTTGTGATTTTCAGTCTGCTGCGATGATGATCCAACTATGCCTGCATTTCCAGAACAGCCTTAGTGGGGTCCAGTTTTTATAGAGTTTTGATAAAGTTCTATGGGAAGCACTACTCTACCAGCAAGTATGCCTGTATAAAGTGTTATAATGTCTCTGTTAGGTTGAACTATCAATGTCAGACTTAAATTGACTGACATCACTGCTGCTCAGCTGAACTTCTGGACTCTCACCTGGAGAGGTGAAGAAGACACTTCTCAATTCTTCATTGTGTGTAGTGTACAGGATTTCCTTGGTGATGTTGATCAACCTCCCAGCCACAGGGGGCACTCTCCGAAAATCTAATATTCTGTCAGAGAAATTTTGCGTTATCTTCCAAAGATAAGGTAGGATGGAATGCATAATAAACCATATGATGAAAGCCTATTTTTTAATCTTTCCATGCATTTTATTATTTGTGTGTGTGTGTGTGTGTGTGTTGTGGGTTTTGTTTTAATTTTCTCTATAAAATTTTATGTTTTATAAAGAAGAAGCCTTATACATAATTCTCTTTAGCAATGTTAATTACATGGTCAATAACAAGATGACACTCATCTCTGCTGTCAAATGTAATTATTCCAACCACAAATGTCATTGTGGAAACATTCTGGCTTTCCCTGGCTGCCTCACGATTATTCTGTCATGGAAAGATGAAAGGCCACAGCAGCCTGCTGTCTCTGGCTGTGAACTGTGAACTATGAATCATGAACCATGCCAAGACAGATTTCTGACATTAACTGATTTTCTGAAGTGATTAATTGCGACTTCTAGTCCTGTCGCGACCACCCTGAAATATTTTGTGGAAAAGGCGTCATGAATCATCATTAGATCACCAACCACACAATTTCGCACCAGGATTTGCACTAGGATTTAGTGTCTATTGGCCGTATTCATTACACTTCGCGTTTTTGGTCTTTTTCTTTTTGCTTAATTTTTATTTAAAGTACGGTTGTTAAGGACACGGCACAGGCATATAAGCTGAAGTTTGCCGGTCTGAGTCATGGCGGATTCGCCACTGTACGTAGTACCCCAGAGGATTCTGCTGAGCCTGAACTGCTCAAGTTAAAAACAGCCAGCTGTGCAAATAAGCACAGTTGTGTCTCTGTCTGAAAACCTGGGTCATGCAACAAATGAAACTCCATTACATATTAATAAATATGACTCCCCCTTCCGTCTTCCAAACACACATCCTGGGTGGGGCTGTCTGGAGCATATCCCATAATTCACTGGGCAGAGTCCCAGGGGCAGGATACCAGTCTAGCATAGGCCACATACACTACACATAATTAAGAGACACCAATTAGCCTAACTGCTTGTCTTTGAAATGCAGGAGGAAATGCGTACAATACAAGATGGACACACAGCAAACTACACACCCAGAGGTGGGATTCAGGTCCCTAGTCCTGGAGGTTTGAATGACTCAGCAGCGCTATCTACCCACTGAGCTCCAGTGCCACACTGAACATGATCATTTGATGGCTACATAAACTAAACTTCTGAGGCACCACTTCAGACTTTGGAAGAGTAACTTGTATATTTAGCCTGATGTTTGTCTTACTCTATTTACTTCAAAGACTAAAGGGAAAGACTAAGGGGGAAAGTATCAGTAGATGTTCCACAACAGTGTCTCACTTATACCTTTCCGCCCCCTTAAGACCTAATTTTCTCAAGCTAACAGCCGCTGCCAATGCTGCAGTAGCTACAGGTGTATCAACTCTGTCTTAATAACAATAATCACACTGACTGAATTTTAATGAATGTTGCTGAAATCTTGGCGTGGCTCACCTGCAATTAAACCTGATTTTACCAAACACTGGGATTAGACGTCTCCCACTGAAATTCAGGAACAAGGCCTACTCATCATAGCTAATCCCTTTTACCAAACCAGTTAACATACTTGCTGTTTGAAAATAAGATTTGATCATTTTAAAGTTGTCTCTCTGTTGGTGAATAGATTTTACATACGTACTTTGTTCTTGTGTGTTGGTTTGTTTGTTGTTGTTCTAGTGCAAGTCCCCCCCGCCATGTGGCTAATGTACGACACATCAGAGCAAGCAGAGGGATAAGTGTGTAAATCCTAGACGATGAAGCAACTCTGATGAAATCAAAGGCGTGTTAGCTAAGCCAGGCTAATGTGTCGAAACATGGGTGGCTTTCTCAGCTTTCCCGGAGAATTGCCCAAGTGTGATGCTTCCGAGAAGATTTGCTAAAACCTTGCTAGTGCAATGAATGTTACTAACAAAACGGAATGAAATGGATAATTAGATCCCAGAAAGGAATCACTGTATGTGTACGGCATCTCCTTTTAAGAAAAACCATGCAAAAAGTTTATGATTATAACTGAACCATTAACGGTTGTACAGAGTTGTCTTCTTTTGAGATGACAGTCCATAAAGCATGTGAGGCACCAGCGTGAACTCCCATATAAGCTCGTATAAGGAAAAAGTAAATGTACTGTGAATGATTACTTTTAATGGAAAGAGCTGAACACAGTAACCCCTCAACATTCGCAGATAAAGCATAGACTTACACTAACAAATATTATGTAGTACTAATATTTATATTTGATTTTATGTGATCCAAGTCATTTCAGTATTGTTTTTGGCTTGCGTCACCTGCGAGTTTCTGCAAGCTCCAGAAATATAACTGTTTAATTGTTCACGGGCATTTTGGGAATAACCAAAACGGTGAATGTTAAATGTGTAAATGTGAAGGGGCTACTGTACAGCCAACCTTTTCCAGTAGGTCTTACTATGTACAAAATCACTGCTGCTGAAGCGGGCAGCACACTGCCTGACATCCCCAAAGAGTGCGCTGTTTGCATGTTCTCTCCGTGTTGTGTAGGCTTGCCATCGGGCCCCTGTTTTCCTCCCTCAGTCCAAACACAATCAGTTTGAATAATTGGTATCTCTAAATGGCCATAGTGTGTGTGTGTGTGTGTGTGTGTGTGTGTGCATGTGTGTGCCATGTGATGAGTAGGCGTTGCCCAGAATTGTGGGCTTTGCTGATTGGAATAGGCTCCAGGACCCCCTGCGCCAGGATCCTGAACTAGATAAGCAGTTGGAAATGCATGTGTGGGTTACTAAAGAAGATATTACTCACTTAAGGACTGGGGCAGGGCTTATGACAGCCATAATTAATAACAGGATCACATCATGGAAAACTCACAGCTGCACACAGTTAATTTAAAGCTCAAAAAGAACAGTTGGCAACACTTTTCTTCAGCGGACACCAATAATGTAGTAGTATACTCTTATTTAAATTAGTTAACCAGAAACAGTGTTAGTTATGTACTGATACTATGCTTGTTCATTTATCAGTCCTAATGGTTCATGTATTTCATGAAGGAACTATATTTATTCATGATTTCAGAATCAGAATTCACTATCCTGGCCAGGTACAACTGCCTGTACTAGGAATTTGTTTCGGCAGTATTGGTAAATACATTCACAGACATCACTGAGCATAAATTAAGAAAAATGGAGTAAGTAGAAATAAAATAGAATAAAATCGTGCAAAGATTGCAAATCTGTACAATACACTATCAGTAAATATAAACTTAAAGGGAAAGCAGATATACTAAGTATTGAAATATTAAAAGTACAGTATATGATCCCAAGTACAATGAAAAGTTATTATGATTAGTGACTGAGTTACTAAGTTATTTGTGCCCCCTCGAGTGAAGTCAGACCAGACAGTCACTAACTATGGGATCTCCAGGCTGTGCCGGACAGACTCACCTGTCCAGGTGGAAGGCGGCTATTTCAGCATTATGTCTCTGCAAGTCAACAAAATAAAAGAAGTCCTTGGGTGTTTCCTGGTCCCTCGCTTGCCTGAAGTGAAAAAGGGTTAGAAAAAGCCCAACCATAACGATGCTGCCAGGGCAGATGCTTAGTCAACAGTCTTGAACCACCAAGACGCCTCCCCAGTAATGAGCTTCCCAGGTCTTCCACTCGAGCGATAAGTCTCACCTCATTGGCTTAAACATGGCCTTGCCAAAGTCTTGTACTTTCAAGGCCAGCTTCAGATGGTGACCACTTGGCTTCACCACTAGAGTTTGTTAAGATAAAACATATCTGGTAATCACACGTTCCCATTTACAACAGGTAGAATGAACAGTCAAACTGAACAAACCTGTGTCTCATTTGTTCAATATTTAAATATACAACCAACATAAGAACATAAGAACATAAGAAATTTACAAACGAGAGGAGGCCATTCGGCCCATCAAGCTCGTTTGGGGAGA
>JAODLD010000101.1:11140035-11158745 GCA_026781065.1 Mormyrops boulengeri | reverse complement strand
AGGGAGTTACGGTGTACTCTAGGACAGACCAGGCAAACATAAGAAATTTCATTCTGAAGCGAAACAGATGCCAATCTTGTTCTCCCACACTAAAGGCAGCAATCTTAACCACATCAGCAAGAGGCTCAATCCTCATATAGTGGGATGCAGTGATTGCTAAGCAGAGTGAGTTAGAAAAATTTATGGGGTTATTTGTGTATCCTAAATTGGCGCACTGTGTCTTTATTGGCGTGCTTCACTTGGTACATCGTAATATGTCTGTTTTTTACTACCATGCGAAGGATAACATTTTCATAGTTCACGTAGAAAGAAATGTTGCACAAGACCTAGTGCCATTACTGATTTTGTGTCTGTTTTTATGCTTGTTACTTGTCCGTGTAGTAGAGCTGGATAGATGTTGCTTTGGACAAAAGCGTCTGCAAAATAAACAAACTGAAAAAACTAAATGAAATGTAAATTCATGAAGTTGAAATTGTGGTAACTAACTCACCTTGCGAGCAGTCACATACTCCTCTGAGAGCTTTCTCATCCTGTGTGTAATCTGTAAATCAAATTGACGTGTTTATTATGTATTTTTAAATACAGAATGGTCACTCTACATCATTTATGCAAATGTTTATCTGACAAATTGCAACCACAAAGCCTCGGTTTGTGTGGACCTCCTCCCAGGCTGTGCCGTCTGCTAACTCTCCTACCATTTTCTGCTAACAAAATACTTTCTTTTCATCGCTAGTTCTCTTCTCATTCGCATGAGATCTTTCATTGACTGTTACCTTTTGACTTTCCTACATGTTCTACATGAGAGTGTCTCCGATTAGGGTCCCTCTCTGTGCTCGTACTATCAGTCTTTTTCATTTTTATTATTCCCATTTAATCTCTTTGATCAAATGCTGTTCAATCTAAGATTATGTGCTTATTTACTCCACACTAGCCCTTTGGATTTTTGGAATTACAGCACTATTTCTTGACTTCATGTCCTAAGACCTATGAGACAGTTCGCTGCTCAGTTGCAAATCGCAGTGGTGATGTTAAAGAGCCTTTGTACGTTCTGTTTTACCAGTGCCTTTATGTAATTAGGCTAACCTAAGAACACTACATCTGTATTAAGGTTCTCCAAGGCTCCCTTTAGAATCCACTCCTGTTTTTCGCATGTTTATATTTCAAGTTTTGTGGTTTTGTGCACTCAAACAAATGGTAAACTGATCCGTCTCCTCTGACATGATTCGCTGCTCATTGATGCGTTTGCCTCCTGATAACCATGCTGACATACCTGCACCAATTACAGCAGCACTGCGCATGTCCTGGAGCAGCTGGTCAATGCTGGGGTCATCACGGGCATACAGGGCGTAACGGTTAATCCCCAAATGGAACTTGAGCCAGCTAGCTTCTGGGTGAAATGTAACCTCGTGTCTGTATAAAGAGATGTTGGAGGCTGCGGCAGCTTCATTGTAGTATCTCTGATGTCTGAATAAGGGAGGAGAATATAAAACAATGCATGTTCACAGTTTTCTTAAGGTTCCCGGTGTTAAACGTTTACCTCTACAGTTCTTTTGCTATGTACATTTGTTGTTCGGCACTTGAAGTTTGTTGAGTAACAGCCCACACGGAGGCAGCTTGCTAAATCGGTTAACAGCCCCCCTGGCTGCCACCGGTGAAAATGGCGTCTTAATTATATGTCACCTGTAGTTATCACCGGAGGCGTGCCGATGAGCCGCAGACCGGCACTTACAACCAGCTCATTAAAGACGGCCAGTGATATTTAAAAGAAAGGTGAGTCATCAAATGGTAGGGTTCTCTGGCACAAACGGGCCGTCGCATACGACAGCCGCGGATGTGAATGCGACGCAAATTCAGCAAGACGTTCCCCTCGTTCCCCGCCCGCTGACCTGCTGCCTGTGACAAACACTACATCTCAGCAAAGGAACCGAGAAAATGTAAAAACCGGAACAGTCGATCATCGATTATTTTTCGAGGAAAGGCTTTGTTGAGATGGCAATGCTCCAGGCCGGAGCCCACGCATGAGTGTAAACAGGATGGCCTCACTGAGCTTGTTTTTCCCTGTAAAAGCTTCCCGCATCTGCCAGCACTGCACTGCACTGCACGGGTGTTTCGGTGTGTTACATAAACACTGAAATCAACAGTCCAAGGGCCACATGTACCAGTTTTTTTTCTTAGCAGTGTTTGTTGATCTACTGGCTGGCCATGGCTATCATTTCTCCATCCCTGCTGGTGGTTTTGGGGAGGAAAGACACGTGAGGTGCTGTTGTGCTCCTTACCACAGCCCCTCATCACCGCTCAGGCCAGGCAATCAGGGCTTCTCACCGCAGGCCACAGACCAGAGGGAGGGCTGTGCGGTGTGGCCTACTTTCAGTGTCTCCTCAGTGAGGCTGAACGGACAGGCAGGATGCCTAAATGACACGGCGGGCTGGCCAGAGGAGGGATGTGCCTGATGTCTGAGGGGCCCAGCTGCTCGCTATTTGGCCCCACGTGGCTCTATAATGCGAGTGATTCTTCTGTGTGAATGTGACAACAGTTGAGTTGGAGTACTTTTTAGCCAGTTCAGCCCGATGTTCTCATAATTTTAATAAGCTGTTGCGACAGTTGGCAGCGTTCCTCCCTAGGGGCACCGGCTATGTGCGCGAATTTAACCATGAGAGCATAATTTTTTAATTCCTCTTCATTATCGTTACAATAAAACCTATGCTTCCAGTAGATTATGTGCTACTTTATACTACTGTAAGATACCTTAAATATCAGGTGCATAACTAGGCTAGTTATGCAAGTTTAGTGGGAGAACATTTTAAAATGAATTTGAGGAAGCACTTCTTTACACAGCGTGTAGTTGGAGTTTGGAATAGTCTTCCTGCTAGTGTAGCGCAAGCTAAAACCCTGGGTTCCTTTAAATCTGAGCTAGATAAGATTTTAACAACTCTGAGCTATTGGTTAGGTTCTCCCCAAACGAGCTTGATGGGCCGAATGGCCTCCTCTCGCTTGTAAATTTCTTATGTTCTTATGTTTACTGCTACCCGGATTATATTAACTCTTTGATATTCTTTAACTCTCACACAATAATCTACCTGTTCATGTTGCCATGTTTAACTATATAAATGTAAGTTAGTTGAAAGGGAAATTATTATAGCTTGTAACCCTTATTTAAATCTGTAACAAGGTTATGGCTGATATGAAACATTTTGCTCTTGTGCCCTGCAATACATGTTGCAATCGAGACATACTGGGAACTGAAGGGCAGCTGATGTTAAACTGTTTCTGAGAGAATCTTCTGAGCATCCGTACAGGATGGGACACTGATCTACACAGAAGCCAGTCAGCTCTGAAGGGCCCTGTCCTCTGTGCTGATCGTCATGCTCTCCATCAATACAGCGTACAACAGGGTCGTGGCGAAATAAGGGATGAACTCCACCAGCACTCACTGACCTTGACAAACAGTTACAGCTCTACAAAGTCTAGATCTCACAAACAAATGATCTTTCCAACTTATTGGAAGAGATTCTAGCCTTAATACAGTGTTATAAAACTGGTCCTTACCTTCACATTCTTGAAAATGATTGTAATAGACCTCAAAAGTACTTCTATGTATATTTTGAACATTTTCAAATTTAACTTCTATATTTTAAAGTTATTCTCTTGAAGTAAAAAAATTCGTTTTTTTTTTCAAGGAGATCTGGCCAAAATGGCCACAGAATAACCAAGCAAAAGTGAAATAAAAGAAAAACAAAAGAACCATGTAGTATTTTCAGCTTATATTTGGACATAGTCATTATTTAATTAGGTTATCTTGTTACAGCGACTCCTGAACGATGGCTTCAATGTTGGAGAGGTGTGGAAGGAACCTGCTGCTCCTACCTTTCCCAGCGAGACACCTTCCTCCTGTAGTGGCTCATTAGCTCCTCTGGCTGCAGCAGGACGCCTTCTTCTCCAAGGTTAGGACTTTGAAAGTTGTAGAGAGGATGGGTGAAAAGCCTCTCCAACTTGGGCACCCGTTCCACGCCTCCGGTCCCCGTGGAGATGTTAGTGACCCCCAGGGCTTCCAGCATGTTGGCTAACGGCATGGAGGAGTTGGACAGCCATGGGGATGCGTGAACGCTGGCACGGCTGCTGTTGCCTCCAGTCACTTCCGGGCATGGGCATCCCTGTGAGTCCGTGGCGTACTTCTCCCGCAGCCTGGGTAAGAGCACAAAGTAGATATCGGCGGCGAAGACGGTGGCCAGAGTGACGGCCACCAGCTGCCTGTCTCTTCTCATCCACATGGTCGGTGCCGAGAGTCGTCTGGCCGCGTCTCCCCTGTTCGCATTCCTCCCGATCTGGCGTCGAGCGCTGCTGCTGCGGTGCTGCCAGACTGAACCGACCGAGGCAGCACACCCCCCACCCCCCCCCGGCACTACTCCAGATGCACCTTCCCACTTCCCTGTAGACACAGCCCCCAGACGCGCTACGAACCAGCCGCAAGAGAGGGACGGCCCACAAACTCTTTATCCCTCCTTAGGCTTAATTTTTTTCCTGTAAATATCACACTTCACATTTCCTGGTATAGATTACAGCTTCATCTTTCGCGGGTCTGAGAAACTATGGGATAGTGGGTTGTCAGTGTTTCTAGACAGAGTATGAGAAATAGGCACGCCGTTTCCTAGCCTCCATCTGCGGTGTTACTATGGTATTTTGGAACATTCACTGCTGTGTTTGGGCGTGTTGAGCAAAAGCATGTGTTGGAGAAGAGTGTTGTTTTTAGAGCTTTAAGTTGGACTTGTGTGGGGTAGAGGTGACAAGGTGCATTAAATACAGGCTAACTCAGTATTCCAAAAATGCCTAACTAGATCAGGACTATTTTTAGCAAGTCTCACGGTTGTACCAAAACCAGCCCTAATTTCTTAACATTAAAATTTGTTAGCATATTAAATTAATATACAATTAATGATTGAAAACGTATGGACTTTAACCCCAAACTGTTTTCACCAACCATGTTCTTTTGATGTACAGGCATTGGGGTTGTAGATAATTTTTAAAAACTGGCATAGCTTTGGAGCAGGTAGGGGCCAATTCTGAATAATATAAGTTGGAAACAACCTAAGCAACCTAGGTGAATGTTCTCAGAAAGGAATGCAGTTTTCCTTTAACGAGGAATCGTTTTTCAGTAATAACGTTTTTTTTTTTTTTTTACTTTTTGAATTTCCCCATTAATAGGTATATTATGAAATATAATTCAGTTGGACATCCTGTTGCAATAAATCTCCTTGAGGTCCTTGCTAACAAAGAATTAAAAAAAAATCCTTTCTGCACAGCAGTATCTTAGACATAAAGGAACACTATCTGTATTTACTACCGTTTTCTGAGTGAACACATTTGCTATCTATGTGACAGGTCATTTTTACCTTAAGGTTATCATGATCCCCCCGTAAACATGGTACCAGAAAGAATGTGTGCTTTATTGTTGCAACAGTTTCTGATAAGGAATTCAGGTTGTTGTCCTTGTAATCCCTTAGTTTTTTTTTATTTTCCACCTTTAAAATGCTTCAACATATTTTAAAATAAGCACACAATCACCACAATCTGTTCCGTGTTAAAAGCCTGCTGGAACCAAAGACAGAATATCAAAAGTCAAAAGTCATATTAATTCTTACATATCCTTTATATGGGGTTCTAAGCTTTCCCTTTAAAATGCTTTAACTGCCATGAACATGGTTTGAGAATAACAGCTATGTAATTATGTCTGATTGGAATGAGCATAAATTCATAAATGCTTTTTGCAGACGGCTCCGCGATGGAGATTTTCAGGGTGTGTGCCTTGAGACGCTGCTCTTTTTTCCGTCACATGACGTCATGAGAAAGAGAACTGGAGGGGAAGCACAGTGCGAGAAAAAAAGGTCTATCTGGCTGCTGTCTACAATAGAATGCCTTTGGGGTCATTGTATATCAGCCACAACGTAATTCAATCCATGCATATCCCATCTCCTATGCGATAGAGATATGTAGGTGAAGTTAGGCTTGGGGTCAGAGTGTAGGGTAAGTCATTTATTCAGCACTGACAGAGCAGCTGGAGTTAGAGGCCTTGCTGAGGTTCCCAATGGTGATATGAATACTCTCTGGGGCACGGGATTCAAACCAACAACCTTCCAGAGAGGTACACAGATTCCTAGCTGGTAAAGCTACATATCACACCACAGCGCCACACATGTGCGTGAGGAGGACTGGCAAAGGGAAATGGAAGGTACCTTCATCACTGTAGGTGCCCCAATGTGTCTGTCAAAGCCAGATCCAGAAAAGCACAGCCAGTAGTTTAATAACGACTGGCTTTGAAATTCCTGTCAGATTAGGGTTATCATGTGATCAAGCATCCCTGGGAAGATGGATGGATGGATGGATATGGTCAAATAAAGTAAGATGGCGAAAATTTATATGAATCTAGCAATTTCTAAATACATATTTTGTAACTGGACATTTCATAAGAACAGCATATACAAATACAAAATACAATTTTTCAAATACTGCTTGAACATTACTGACGGGTATTATCTTTCATTTTAAGGTACAATTTAAGAGTTTATCATATGAAAAGATAAACTTCTGTCCAGTTGTTTTCTCTGTTCCAGTGTGTGGTTTAGCCACTGGATTCTGTCAGCCAGGCGGCGGCAAACAGCATATTTGGTTTTAAATCGGGAACGGCCACTGAAATCAGATGCTCCTAATTGGTGTGTGTCAGTGTGGAAGCCCTGAGGCTGTGCATGTGGACAAGGCCTCCGGTGCAGCGTGGGTAGAAAGTGGCTGGCAGCGGCACACTGTGCTGGCGGCTGCCCTCGCTGCACACTTGTGGGTAATGCAGTGGTGAGGGGTTTTGACAGCTTTGTGAATGGCTATGGGTTCGAATACTATCCAAAACGTGAAACTGTAATACTGTATTTGTGTCTTCTGCAATGTCCTCAAACTCTTTATAGTGTGTGTATGTACACAAAAGAGAACTTTGTATCTCACTAAACAGAATATCTTATAACAGTTTTAATGCTAATTTGAAGGAACATTTGCACACTTTATTCCTGAACACAAAGAATCAATTTTTTTCATAGCAGTAGAAATAATTTAAGAAAAAACGGTAATATAGCTTTTGTCAGTGTGCTCTTGATTACACAGTTGATTTATATACAATAGTTGGACTGATCGATAAAAGAAAGATTTTGTTTTACTAAATAAATGACCATTTTCTCTTGTTTTTCCTGATGTGCTGGTACTTAGGTCCTTTTAAGTGCACAGAATTGCAGAGGGTTCCTATTCCACGCTATGGTTAAACGTTCCAACTGCTATGGTTAAAGCGGGATAAAACGGGAGGTCTCTGACTGGCATATGGACACAACCACAGTCTGCTTTAATACATCCTTTTTTGGAGTTGAGATCAGGCTAGCATGGCTCCTGTTTTTGCAGTCACTCCAGCTGAGGACCTCACTGTCGTCTGCCTGGGTCGTATTGGAACCCTGGCTAGACACCAGTAAGGATAACAGGTCTTGGTCGTTCATGCCTTGTCTTGGCATCTGAGGGGTCGTGGGTAAAATGCAGGGCAGCTGTAGGTCCTGGCATTCCTGCTGAGTGGTGGAGGGAAAGAAAGACTGTTTCGTTGTATTTTGTTATTGTTTTTTTTTTTTTTAATTGTTTTTGTCTCAAAGTCTAGAAAAAATGAGCCCATGCATTTGTTCCCCGCGTCTGGCGGTGCCCTCTGACTCGGTGTGGGCGGCTGTTGTTTTTGTGTTGTTTACGCAATGCCAGCATGCTTTGAGATGCAGACCACAATGAGTCACTTCATGTCCCCCGGCTGCATCCTCACATGTACAGGTCGTTCCTGGCAAAAGCAGACATTTAAAAAAAGACTATTTAAAAAAAGACTATCGGCTGCTATTTTCCCCTCTGTTCTGTTTGCGCGTTTGAGCTATGTGGTGTACTTTGCATTCTTTGCATTTGATTACTCTAGAAGATCAAAGCAAAACAGCTTTGGTTTGGTAATGGCACGGTAAACGCCTCCTAAATCTCTAACATTCACTCCTTTAAAGTCCCCCTCCCTCCCCATTTTCAGCTATCCCAGGCTATCGACACCCCTCGCTGTTCCAGACGCATGCCTATTGTAGGTGGCTGACTGGCGCGAATAGCCTGTACATCTCAAGCAGGGATAGTAACACACAGCATATCATGTGCACCACATCTACAAGGTCCTATGAGAGCTTTATCTCCAGGCCCAAAATAAAACAGCTCAAGTATGACATCAAGGAGCAGCATGTAATCGTTTGGATTTCTGCATCTGCCATTAAATGTTCAGTAATTCATCAGACTATTTAAATCTCAAATAATCCCACAACACGGCAGTCCAGTGCTAAATAGCCTTTATCAGCACATAAATTGTGTAAAATAATGAAGATTTTTAAGCTAATATTATGGATGCCCGTGCATTACAAGGCACATTTTGCAGAAATAAGATTTAAATCCCCAACCCCCTCCTCACACTATTACCGATACGGTGATGTACACTGTTTTTATTGCTGCTATAATGCGGTTAATAAATTGTATTGTTAGTTCCACTTATATTCTATTTTCTATTATATATATATACATATGTATATATATATATATATATATATATATATGTTTTTACACACTCTGTCGATGGTGAGCAAAAAAATGCAACGAAATTTCGTTCTGATGTGCACTAACCGGTGTATTTCTGAATGACAATAAGAGTGGCTATTCTATTCTATTCTGTTCTATTCTAAATCTTCAATCCTGAAGCTGTATGCTCCTCATCGAGCAACCAAGATCTTAAGTAAGGCCCTCTGCCACCCGGAGCCCCAGCGCTACCTTGGTGACACAACATCCATGCAGCACAAGAGAAACACTGTATGTTTGCAAAGGGAGCATAAAGCTATGATCTTAAAACGAGCTGTCCAAAGATGCACATCAGTGAAATATCTGTGTAGTTTAAATGTAGTTTAAACGATCTAGAGTAATAAGATTTACATTTACGATGAGAGCCTGACCTTTGTGTTTGGTTCTTGGATGAGGCTGTCTGAAGGGATTCTGGGTTCTGGAGGCATTTCCATGTGGTCCTGGGGGGCACCATCTGAGCTTGAGTCTTGGTTCAGTCCCAGGGAAAGGTGACATTGTGGATGCAGCCTTCAGCGCCGCCCTACTGGCCAACATGAATAATGGACTCATTGATGGACTTTGTCTTGATCTTTAATCACAGCTTATACCCAGCTTTTAGCTAGCAAGCATGTCCACTCTTTTCTGTTTTCAGTGATGTTAGTATGCCCCGGGGGGGTTGGGTGGTCAGTTGACCTTGGACCCCCAGAGGTTTTTTTAACCTCCGGTACCTAAAATATTTAGATTTATGAATCAAACAACCCTAAGAAAGTTACTTTGGAAGATGCCTTCTGTTGAAATAAATGAAGAGAGTGGACTGCATTATTTACCTGTCAGACAATGTTATCTGGAGACAGGAGACATCAGTTTCCCTCCATACAGCGTCTAGACTGCGTGAGGATCCCAGTGCCTGCACTGCTTCCATAGAATGGCAACTGACAGCTTGTTTTTGGTCTGAACAGGGAATCAAGCATCCATTGGAGAGGAGGGGAGTCTTCAACTATACAGCTCAATTTACAATAAACATTCTTTCATCAAGATGTTTTCTACAAAAGAACTGGAGTTTTTATCTCTGGTTTCCAAAATATACACTTGCTTGTAAACTTTCATATGGCTAGTGTTGTTTTTTGGTGAAATATCAAAGGAAGGAAAATCTGATACAGAAACAAACAAAGGATGTAGTCACTGGCTCCATCGCCTTCTGTCTCTCATTCGTGGGTTTTGCCACAAGGATGCGACAGACCGGGTTTTAATTCTCTGTGACATCGTTCATTTTTCTCAATGCTCCCAGCAGCTGTGCAAATGGATGCAAAGACACTAAACATGTCAACAAACAAATTGCGACAGCAGGTCCAGACTGCATGCAAACAGCCTGTTGGTGCAGTTAATGGGAAGTGCGTGTGTGCGTGTGTGCGTGCGCGTGACAGCGTGCCGTCGGCATTTCCTGTGTGGCCGGGCGTGTACCAAAGCAGGCTGGCCTATGCAAGGGTAAGCTGGGTGGTTTGGATGGCCAGAGAGGGGGTTCCCAGCTCAGTCCCCCCCTTCATCCCTCACATCTGCAGCTGTCAAGCACATTGCATCGGCGCTGACACGGCCCTCTGATCACTGCCACTTCTCGCAGCACTTTCGGTTCTGTCTATATTGCATGCAGATGTCGAGTTGTGCGAAAAGTAAGACAGAAAATGTTGATGCACCTAATGGATCAAGTTAAAGCATTTCAAAAGCAGCATTGTCCTTTTTTCGGATCAGTCCTTAACGGTTTTATTAATAATGTGTTTAGGACCGGCCTGACTTTCCACCTAGTAATCAGTGTCATGTCAGAGGTTTGTCAGCTTACTCATTCATTCTGACACTCACTGCAGCTTAAAATTCATCCTCAATGTCTTTTTGTTCCAACTTTGTTTTCATTTAAGAGAGAACTCATTAAAGTATAATGTTATAATAAAGTTTCCAGAACTTTCTCCAGGATATGGATAGTATGGCTTTGTTGTAAATAAAAAGGAGCCACGAATGAATGAGTCCTTTACCCTTGGGACACTGAGATGTAATGGAGTGTGTTCCGTTACGGGCGGCTGAGGAAGAAACATGGAGCAACTCACTGTCGCTCTTTGTATCGTTCTGGAAACACTGTCGTCGCGTCCCTGTACCTGAGTCCCACAGAGGCGCTTCCTCTCTGTGGCCTCGTCTGGGCGCCCTTCCCAGGCCCCTGACCCGAGCCGGCTGGCTCTGCTGCAGCCTCGCTGCCCTGTAATCGGCCACCTCCAGTTCCCTCCTCGCTGCCCCAGGGGTCTCTGTGGGGTGCGGCAGTGATTAGATGAAGGAGCCTCTAACCCATCCGCTGATGGTCCGCATTATTGTCCTCTGTGATCTCGAGGTTTCGAGTGGCAGAGCTACAAGGCAGCGCTTTACTGAAGACAGTACCTCTGTTATTACTGTTGCCATTTTCATTACATTAGGAGCACTGGAGAGGAACTGACAACACCCCTATTAAGCCCTCTTAGTTTGCCAAACCACAGGTCATGAGTTAAATGCTTAAATAGCTTTAACAATAAACAGGGAACATTCTTATACTCTAAACAGAGAGCTGGTGATGCTGTACTGTGCTAAAATTGGGTACAATACCGCCATCCCACTTGGGAGTTCATTTTGCCCAGTGCTGAGCGCTAAGGCCTGCTTTACCGGCTGGCACAGTCAGTGTCTGGAGAAAACACCGGTGGCACATTAAATTCCCCCGTGAGGATGGTACCCTCCCAATCCATATTGATTATTTTTCCATGGGCAGAATGACACAGGGGAGAACGGAGGCAAGGGTGGGAATTTCCATGTAATCCGGGAGGAGCGGCGACCACAACGCGGGTGGACCAGCGGCTGGTCACCGAGGGTAACCTTCCTGACATCCTCTCACATCTGGATCCGCTTAACCACAATTATTGTGGGCCGGGAAACCACAGCTGCGCCTCCGACATCTTTGATTTAGCTTCCCGGGAAGCGGTACCGAGAGTGTTGGCTGCCATTCGCCAAGAAGTCCGAGATGTCCGTCACTCCCACGGAGGTCAAGTCCAGTGCGGCCGTGTCCTTTCTGTTGATTCTTAGTCCCACTCTACCTCATGCTGTGGAAAGGCCAGTCCTCGCAAACTACCGTTTGGCAAAACACTAGGTTATTATATAGGGTATAACCCACACATGTAAATATGTAAATAAAAATTTTTTCTTGGTCTCCTCCTGCTACCTCCACTTACTGCCATTTTTCACAAGACGTATATTTCTGATTACTATTTAATGTCTAATTTTTGTTAAGTTATGTCTTGTCTCTTAAACACATGTCTTCTTTTCACAGTCTTGTGCTGACTGTATTTATGTATGTGACAAATAAAACTTCAAACTTGAACTGTGAAGCTGGTGCGCTGTCAGAGAAAAGGGAACCAATTTGAGCTTTTGCTTGTCACTGGGGCTGTTCCCTCAAGAGTCTGCCAATTGTACCCCAGCTGTAGGTAATTGTACCTTTTAAAGTATAGAAATGGACTCTGGGGAATGCTTTTGTACCATTGATGGTACATTAATATTGCTGGTACCTTGGGGATATCCCTCAGAGTTCATTTCTGTACCTTAAATTAGACTAAAAGGTACATTTACCTATAGCCAGGGTACAAATGGCAGACCCTTGAGGGTACAGCCCCAGTGACAAGCAAAGGTACAAATTGCTTTTCCTTTTGCCGACAGTGTATTATACACTGAATGCTCCGGCCAAGAAGCTTTCAACTTAAGACCATATGAGAGAGTTTGAAATTTGAGGGGATACAGCTCCATAATTTAGATGCAAAGGTCTATTTATTAAGGGGGGACAAATTAAACATTGGGGTACAGATCCTTCTCTTTGCCCCCATCTCCCTCAGTTCCTATACCCCTGCTTCAGCTAACTGAGGAAATCTTACCAGAGACTATAAGCTGACAGGTACTGTTACGTGGCAGTAGTTCTTGGCAGAAGATGATGACCCCAGAAGAGGAGGAAAATCACTACCTTGGGTGCTGATAAGACCTGTGGGTCCGCAGATCCCACTCACGTTCCTGTCCAAAGGCACCCATGTAGCGGCCGTCTGCACGCCACACCTGCACGGTCTGGTCTACGGAGGCGCTGGTGAGAAACGGCTATGTGCTGATGGTGAGGAGCTCGGCGGTTACTAGCGGCCCGTCGTGGGCCTTCCACCGGTGCAGCAGCAGGGGGCGCTCATCGGCCAGCTGCGGAGGACCAGACAAAATGCCTACACATCAGTGACGCATTAAGGAACAGCCACACTCATACCAAGCCCATGTTATCACTTTTCAGCACAGAGCGGCAGGTTTATGCATTTGCCAGGTCTGACCTCCTCACTGCTGCATGAATAAGGCAGTAAAAATGCATTTAGGTGTCACGGCACATCAATGGAGGAGCTGTCTCAGCAACCCCCCCCCAGCCACAAACTTTGCTTCTCACCCAGTCCACAAAGCAAACCATGAGATGTCCCACACGTGGATGGAACCGGTGGTATCTCCAGACGGCAGGAGCCTGTTCTCTTGACTGGCTGGCTGTCTCTGGAGCATAGAAGTGTCTATTCAACAGATGCTTGGGCATTAGCAGTCAGCCGACATCTACCCCCCATGACTGCCAGATATGCATTTGGCGCAACAGATGACATCACTTAATGAATTCCGCTATGATTCAAAACACGTGCACTCTCCTTTTGCGCAGACGATGAACGACAAAGGTTTCCCACGCGCATCCAGTCATAACGCCACACTGCTTGTGGTTTGTTCAGCTGCGCTGGGCCGGCTGCGTTAGCAGCTTGGTCACAAGTCTGCCTGCCACCGCAGATTACTGTGTTTGCGTCCCGGCCCGGCAACGCTCCACCAGCGAAGATGGCCGCCCTCTAAACTGACAAGGACCGCCCGCCTCTGCCAGCGACGACTGAGTGCCTGCCGCTGCAGGAACAGCAGCTTGTTCACATGGGATGGCACCCTGGAACCACGCACACCTTGGCCATTTTATTCAAAGGCCTGCATCATAGCCGATTGCAATTGCACCCCCTACTGTCCAGATGAAGATGGGATTTGAACATCAAGTTCAAATAAAATTTTATTATATTGTACAGTTATATTTGAAAATATGTAATAATAACATATTGTAAATGTACTCACTATTTTGTTACAAATTGATTTTATTATTTGAATAACTGGTTGGGCTCTCTCATCTTGCACGCAATGGGAGAAAAACCTAGAGTTGCCTATGGTCCCTATACCTGCCCCCTTACTCTTCCCCCCAAGGGTGCGTGATTCGGTGTTGAGAGGTGATCCAAGAGCAATCCTGCTTAGCGCCCCTACCTTCTGCAGTACCAGCATGTGATCTGTAGGTGAGACACACAGTGCCATTTAAGGAGAGGGAACTCAACCTGCTTCCTTGAAATGTAGACATATATTAATAGAAGTGGAGATCACACTCAGTTTACCTCCGCATTTTCATATCCATAACATTAATGGCCAGCAGTGATCCTTGTGGTAATATATTTACAGTTTTCCAAATGATTTGTCTGGCTTGCAGGCATAAAGCTTAAATATTTTATGTAATGCAGGCTTGGCTGAAAATGGTGCTGTGAGCAGTTTCAGCAAACCAGGCCTTGACATAAATGCTCGACGCGGCTCTGGGTCTGTTCCAGCCCCAATCCTCTTATGCTCTCTAATTAGCCCATGCAAGCTAGGCTAATTTATCCAAACAGATATCTACTGCAAGCAATTATATGCTGTGAGCTGCTGTTTTAATGTGTGTTTTAATGAAGTGGCAGAAAACAATGTCTGTCTGGTACTTTATTAATAGTTTCCATCCACTCATTTTCAACAGTCATGTATCCAAGTCAGGGCCGTGCTGTTCCTGGGCCTGTTTATGGAGGGTAGGGTGCTCACACATACTACAGGCAATTTAAAGTCACAGTTTCAACAGAGTCACATGCTTCTGAGTTCAGGGAAAAAATTCCTTTAACACAGAGAAAACCAACACATATAGCCAGAATCAGCCATGAGTGTTTGAGGCAATAACTCTATCCACTGAGCCAAGGGTGTCGTTAGAGATTTTGGGCCCCGTGAAAGAATATCATATTGGGCCCCCAACCCAGGACAATTATCTTAAGTTCCAAATTTTTTAGGGCCCCTGTCGCTCAGGGGCCCTTGGAACCATCCTAACTGTCCTTCCCCCTTTACGGCGCCCCTGCACTGAGCCACCATACCATCCCCATTCATGACTAGCTATTTAAATGGCTAGTATGCATCCATGTTGAAACACTACAAATCGAAACAATCAATCAACAAACAGTTTTCAATATGAGGTTACCTAGAAGGGGACTGTATGTGGACAAGAGGTTTCTGAGTGTCCAGGCTATAGAAGATGACCTCCCCATCAAAACTAGTGGTGGCCAGTAGGACCCAGGCTGGACTATGATCCACAGCCAGGGTACCTTCTCTGTGCAGCTGGCCAGACTTCCAGGATGTGTCTGCAGACACATAGATGTCCTGCACAGCAGCGACATGGTTAGACTCTCCCCAGCATGTCTTACGTTCTGCGCAGTTTGGAATTGGCAAAAATGCACTGTATTGTGGAATAATATTGTTGGAAATGCAGCCACAAAACCAAAATCCAGACTACAATAGAAAATGAAATATAATTTCATGAAATAATGCACTGTGGAGTCGTTTTCATCTTGTAGCCTGAAGTAAAAATGGTCTTTCTCTTATTGCTTCCAGACGTTTTTGCATTAATAAAGGAGCAAACTGATTATGTGTGGTTTCACTAAATAATAAAGACAAAAAACTATGAAATTTCAAATGTACTGTTCCGCAGATGCTATAAAAAATATCGAATGGCTCGCACATTAGAGTCAGCGATATTGTACTGGGTTATATTCCAACCCCAGCTGACTGCCAGAATCTTGTTGCTCTGGAGACACACAACACCCGTGACCTCAGGCTCATCCGTGGCTTCAAGCTTGTGAATTTTATGGCCGTTTAGCATATTCTACACCTGCAAAAATGAAGCCCAAGAACACCGCAGCTCTAACAGATCACTGAAAGATCACTGGAAAAAAATTAGCTGCAGTTACAGTACTTTTAAGGACTTCTCAGCTATTTTGCTTGTCCTTCCAAACCAAATCTGGACCTCGATTCCAAATCCAGGCCTTGTTTTCAGTTCTGCCAGGTAGTTATTTTAATAATTACTGATTCTGATTCCCACAGAGGCTTCATACCTGGTTCACAGGCAAAACAGTGCTCAGACCTTAAGGATCGTGATTTGAATACCCCTGTCCTAAACTATACATCTACACAACAATTGCACCAACTAATTATCTAGATGTTACACCATGTCATTGTATTTTTGTCTTGATGGTGCTATTGCACGCCTCTAACCCCACCATGGGTGAGGAGACACGCCCCCTTAGACCTCAGGTGCTCCAGGTTAGGGATAGGGTTAGGGTTAGGGTTAGGGTTAGGGATAGGGTTAGGGTTAGGGTTAGGGTTAGGGTTAGGCAGCAGATCCAAATAATCTCAGCATGACACCAGCAGCACATGAGGCGCAGCAAAAAGCAGCAGGAAGGGGAAGTTCCCATACTCCAAGGAAGCGAAGACCCCCACACAGGGGAACTTCAGTGGCTGGGTCCTGAAGCAGTTCTGCAACTGAATATCCCAGAGTTTCAGCACCTTCATCCACGAGAAGGACAACTCTCAACACAGTCAGCGCTCAGTGTTTCTGCTCACTACTCACAAACAATACTCCATTCCAGAACACAGACACGGTACATCACTTACACATGCACACAACCTCATGAGTAAATATATATACAGAAGGCTGCAACCACAACACAAAGTTGGTTCTCTGTGTATCTGAACTGCTTTGAGTTTGCATTTGCTGTTGAACTTCTATGCCAAATAGTCTGCTTTAGCTCAATTGGACATAAAGTAAAGACCGACTTGTAGGCAATTTAACAGAGTTTCAGCCAGAAGTATACTTTTTTAAGAGCTAGGCACTACTTAATTAGGTTGTACAGTATTTTAGGCCATCCAGGCTGAGTGAGTCAAATACTCTAGAAAGAAGAGAGCCTGTGACCCTGATTACACACACTGATTTGGCAAGACCCAAGTAGAGGTGGATAGCATTCAGTGTCTCTTTAATCATTGTTTTTTCCCTTAACAAGAAACCAACTCTTTCAACCTGTCTAGGCAGCAGCTTACAGCGTCCTTGGACTAGCTGAAGATCTGGCCCAGCGGTTTGCAGATGGCAACGTACAGCACTCTGGTGCAGTGACCACGCAAGACAGCTACTAGACGACTGGTCACAAATTGATCCGACAGCCTCACAGAAGGGTCTGTGCCCCCAGTTGCCATCAGATTGGTAGGCTTGCAGAAGTCGAAGCATGTGACTCCCTGTAGGGAAATAAAGGGTAAAGAAACTATTGATTAACACAAAGTCTAATTAGCAAGACTGGTCATTTTCTTACCTGATACTTGTTAGTCAAGCACCTTTAGTTGGTACTTTTGTTCACACTTTCTACTTCTTCTGTTTATGCTTTTAATGAAATCTAGCAATTAAATCTTAATAGCCAATTTCCTTTGATCATCCTGTTGAGAAAGTTAACATACTTTCCAATGTAGCTAAGCCAAGAAGATGTTCCTTTCGAGAAATTGCAAATTTGAGTGGTTTCAGACCCAAACAGTGATTCTTCCAAACCTCGACAGGACATCACTTCTCCGGCTGACGCAGACAGACTCCCTGAGGACTGACCCTTACGTCATCAGGCCCACAAGCTCACAGTGCCGCATGGTTCAGTGACAGGGTCAGCACAGTGATGGATGGGTCTTGAGAAGCTCCCTTTTTGTGATGATCTCAACGCCCTCCACCTCTTTACAAGAGTCTCAGTTACTGGTGCAAGGACAGTCATTCCGCCTAAAGCCAATCTGTTAAGAGCAAGCAAGGAGTAAACACCACTAAGGAAGACAAAGTTGACACCTGTTTCTTCTACCTACAGGTAGAAGATGGGAGGTACAGCTTTTTGCCATCTGTCATTCTGGTTATTTTAACCACGTGTGCTGGTTTTGCTGGTTTTCCACAGACTTGAGGAAAGGAGGCTCTTCAACAGAGCATCAGACTCTATTATCAGATACGCTTGCAGCACCCTCCGACAGGCCCAGGCTTGGGTTCCCTTTCCAAGTACGCAGACGGGCGTTGACTATTGGGCCCCAGTGGTGTAACCTGAGCACTGCAATCAGACTCGTGATTTAGGAGCCTGCTGCTGAGGCAGCTTTCTGTGCTTCCTGGTCTGGTGAGGAGTGAGTCAGTGGCATCTCCTTTTGTTCTCCCTCACCCACAGCAGCCCCTACGGCATAGGGCCTATGCCATGTTTACCTGGCACGGCCAATCATTCACCATATCAGCAGGCACCGTTTTTTTAATGAGGATTCTCCTGTTCTGTGAAAACTGCAATAGATGACTAGTTAGTTTTTTGATGTCCATTATTTTGTGAAAGACCTGCCTTCTGAAAGCTTTTCATTTTGTTTAAGAGGCTTATTTTGCGTGTTGGTAAGGAAGTAGCAATTGTTTCCGGAATTATTTATGAGACATGAACATAAATCTTCACCAGTATTTATGTATATTTATGTATTTAATTTTTTTTCTTTTACTTTAATGATTACACGGCCCAGTAACAAAGTGCTGGTTTTCATCCAGGTTGGATCTATGCACCCTTGTGCAAATTAACTGAAGCAAGTTGTCACACAGACATGCATGCAGTGGCCTGGGACCCGTTGGTTTGCACAGCCAACTGGGCAGAGAGTACGCGGAGTGGATGGACAGAGGAGGCACTGTGCCCAAAGACTGGCAGGCCTGCTTGGGTGGTGTTAGAGCTGGGTGGTTGGACAGAGGAGGCACTGTGCCCACAGACTGGCAGGCCTGCTCGGGTGGGGTTAGGGCTGGGTGGATGGACAGAGGAGGCACTGTGCCAAAAGACTGGCAGGCCTGCTCGGGTGGGGTTAGAGCTGGGTGGATGGACAGAGGAGTCACTGTGCCC
>JAODLD010000101.1:11102621-11120397 GCA_026781065.1 Mormyrops boulengeri | reverse complement strand
GCATATTCAGTAATATTACTTAAACAAAACATCTTACTAGCCGTTATGAAAATGCCGAGAGCAAACACGCATGAAGGGAGACATCGTGTTGAAAGTGATCTCCTTCCGTCTCAGCGCTGCGGCCCAGGCCACCCGACGCCTCTTCGTTACCTGCCGTCCATAATCCTCTTTTTCAAGAGGGAAACCGAAAAAATCTCATGTTGTGGTTCATCTTTCTGCCATTTCTACCATGTATGACAGCCCTTCACACAGCACGAGTGTCCCATCTTACCAAAGATAACGCCACGCCTATGCTGACACTTGAGTTGTATACACCCACAATGGCGATTCGACCCAAAATACACTGCGGCTATAGCGAGTGTGACGTCAACTGTCAAAGACCGTCACACTAAATAGTTAGACATTATTATCTTCCGGACCTTTGCTTCAAGATTTTTTCTCTAACTGGACCTCTTTAAAATTTAGTTGAATACCCCTGGTTTAGATTTTGACATATGCAAGTTATATACAGTAGTACACACAGTTAAATACAAATATATGTACTGTATGTCAATATATTTTATTGTTAAAGCCACATAGTCAGCAAGATTCAAACCTGCGGAGGGAGACCCCAATAGAACTCTAATCCATTGCCTTAACCACTTGGCCACGACTACCTAAGCTTGGTATTAATCATTCAGGCGCTGGGACAGGATGTTTGGCGTCACTGCACTGTTTTTGAAAGCATAGATGGCAGTTGCCGCGTCACTTCCAAGGGCTAAAGAAATGCCAGAAGTGGGATTCGAACCCACGCCTCCAGAAGAGACTGCGACCTGAACGCAGCGCCTTAGACCGCTCGGCCATCCTGACTACAACTGAAGGAGCCTTGATGCGCCACAGGGAAGCCATAAGTAGATAAGGAGAGTGAGGGAAGCTGGCCGTGCTAACAGAGGTGGGGGATTCACAGTTCAATCTGGACATCTGCAATTGAATTCTTACTAGGAAAAACTCCCATTTCAGACATCTACAATTGGATTGTAAATGTATGAAATGGGAGTTTTTCCTAGTAAGAATAAAATTGCAGATATCCCGAATGAACATTCTGGATATCTGAAAAATAATTGTGGATATCTGAAATTAAAAGCCCAATAGACATGAATGCGAAAGTGACGTAATTTCTCCTAGGAAGAATGACGATGTGGATATCTCAAATGACAATTGTGGATAGGAAGAATGTCATTGTGGATATCTGAAATGATCTTTTTCACTAGAAAGAATTGAATTAGAGATATCTGCAATACATATCCAGTCTAGCGATTAAATGTTAAAACGGCTTGCCATAGTTTCGTGGGGTGCCAGACGACTGACGCTGTACTCTGACGCCAAAGTATGCTCTCCTCTGCATATGTCTGAATGTGCATCTAACTGGGGAACGAAATGTGATATGCAGAAATTAAAATTCCGCTGTACGGGCTACTTGTACAGTGACAGTAAATATATTCTAATAAATAAGTGTAAATATTCTAGTAAAAAACAGCAAATACAGTAACGTCGCAAGTCATTATGGCGCTAAAAACTACTCTTACCGAAATGCATTGCGCCCTTCTGACCGTCCACGACTTCCTGGTTACCCCGCGCTAACGGCCAGGTTGTTTATTTAAAAAACGACGTTCTGCCGCTGTCAAACTGACCAGGAAGACAGAAGGTTTTACTGTTTATTCCTCATTTGATAGCGCAATAAATTTTCTTATGTATGGGGTGGTAAGTGTTCCCTGTACTACTTAGCAAACGCTGCATACTATGTAACTTCGGTCTTTAGAGGTTAGCTAGATGTTAGCTGTCTGGCTAACTTGTAAATGTTAATGTTAGTAAGTAATGTATGTCTACGTGTACCCAGGGAATATGTTACTTATCGGGGGGGGTGTGTGCTGTTAATGGCACAACCCAGGAATATTTGCAAGTCGACAATCTGAGCACTTGGTGCATTTCATTATGTGTTTTATTATTGTTTAATAACAGTGTTTTTGGTCTTCGGATATAAGAAACTGTTTTAGTATGACAGTCATCCCTTTTAAGTTGCCCGTGGGAGACGCTCGTAGCTGGCGCTGTATCCCTCACTGGGAGCTGTTTGTCACCCCTACCTACAGTCCTCAGTGATCCTCTGATAAATTAAAGAGTCGCATGGAAGTTTATTGCTCAGGAGGAAAAAATTGGATATATTTTTTATAAATATTTTATAAGCCACTTTCTTATGCAGCGGGTATCGCTGTCCTAATAACGTGAAAAAAGCCTGCAGTTATTGCCGGTGTTTCAGTACCAACTTGTCAGTGTAACTATATACGTGTGAGATGTTTCATGCTTTTGTTTGCAGTGAAGCAAACTTGTTCCGGAGCCACTAAATGATGGTCGCATTAAAGGATAGAACGGTTCGGTTTAATTCCGTACTTATGTCATGGAGATTGATGCCGTTTGGATGATTACAGTGCCGCCACCCACATCAAGGCAGATCGCGGCAAATTGCATTATAAATGCGTCGAATTAACACCACAGTGAATGACTGACTGTGAATAACAATCAGCGGTGGTTGAGAGGCCACGATCTTGCTCATTTTCTTTAAAACTGTATTGAATTTCAATTAGCAATTGAGGCTTTGTGAATCAGGGCCAGTCAAAACGAATCGGTATTGATTTTAAAGTATGTGGTTGAACAGCTTGAAACTGACCGGTGTGTGGCTGAGAGTCCTCTAATGAGCTTCGCAGATGTTTACCTCAGTATCATCAGTGCGGCTGTTGAATGTTGTCATTCCAGCTGTTCCATTTGTTCCCCCTTCTCACTTCAAATCGCACCACAGATGCCCTGGAGTATGAGGCAGTGAGCAGCTCACGGAATCGTTTGGGGGCAGATGGAGGAGTTCAGACGGACCTACTTGCGTTTGTGTAAGGACGGGGGGGTGGAGCCGCAGGAGTCGGTGCTGGCACAGCTCCAGGAATCTCGGGGGACGGAGAACCGATCGCGACTGGACCTGGCCGGCCAGAGCCTCTCCGTAGACACGTGTGCAGTGCTGGGGAGGTTCCTACAGAAGGACACACTCTTCACTGAGGTGGTCCTCAGTGACTGTATGCTCAGCGAGGAAGGTGAGCAGCTACTAGCCTCTTTATCTATTAGTGTTTCGCTGTTTTCTACACACGGTGAATATAAAACGAAGGCCACCTGCCCGCATCATCGCTCCTCTTCCTGATATCTGCAGGTGCCAAACTTCTGCTCAATGGGCTGTGTTCCAACACAACTGTTAAAGTGCTGGACCTGAAAGTAAGCATGCCAGTTTCAAATGGGTGCTTTTTTCAGACTGTGGGTGAAATTTATTTGCAGATCTTGGTTTTTATTTTAGGGGAACAACATGAAAGGAACAGGAGCTGAAGCTGTGGGGAAGCTGTTGGTGCGTAACAAGGTCCTACGGAGGTATGTTGTCCATATTATATACCCTGATCCAGTGGCATATCAAGTGACATTGATGGTCTTGCCATTTTTCAAATAGCATCAGTCAGGCCTTATACATAGCAGTCCTTATTAGCTGCCCTGCAAAGGGATTGCCGGTAATCTTTTAATATCTATTATGTGGCATGTGTCATGTGTGACACTAACTCACATGGTGTTGCAGACTCACCCTGGAGTGGAATGCTCTAGGAATGTGGGAAGAAGGCTTCTCCATATTCTGTGATGGTCTGGGCTCCAGTTGTCTCATGCAGCTAGACCTGCGCAACAACCAGATCAACCACCAGGGGGCAGCAGAGCTTGCAATTGCTTTGAAAAGAAACAGCAAATTGCAGGAGCTTGGTGGGTTTGCCCGGGCTGTCCTTCATGATGGAGTGTCACACCTAGTGATGAATCAGGCTTTCACATTTTTATAGTGTCTTGTCACTGTTACTCATCTTTATACTTTTACATATAACATTTGTTAAAACGTATATGGTCAAATTTAAATGCAATAGACTACAGATATTTTTTATGATCTTAAAGTGATAAGGCTTTTGGAAGGAACAAATTCATCTGTTAGACCTGAAGTAAATTAAATGAAAAATATACGGGGGCACAAACCGTATATACTGCCCCTGTGTGTCTGGGTGCAGATCTGCGGTGGAACAACATGGGGCTGCTGGGTGGCCGTGTCCTGCTGGAGGCGCTGCAGAAGAACCGCACACTGCTGCAGCTGGAACTGGCCGGGAACAACATCCCCAGTGACACCCTCAAAGCCCTCGGTCAGCCTGCCTCACGGCCCCATTGGCCCTCGGGGGTCCACAACGCGTCTTCATGTAGTACCTCTAGACAGCATCCATCGGTCCAACAGAAAATCATATAATGTTGATTTAGATAAATATCAACTAAACAATTACAAAATGAATAAATATTTTAAAAAAGGTATGTTTACAGTGAAATGTGACATATGCTATGGAAAGTAAGACTTCGCTGTTTAGGTTTAAAAAATACATAATCTAGTATTGCTAATGTGTCTAAAAATGTTTGCTATACCAGTAGGAAGGGGAAAAAAAACACACAGCATTCGTTTCTAAGACTCCTGTGCGGCCTACATTTAATGAATGAATTCACAGCAGCCTGAGTGACTAGCTTACTTTTTGAGTTCTTGCTCAATATGAAGCTGAATGTGGCATCATCCTTCCAGGAAGTCAGACTTACAGGCGTTTAGTCAATAGTTGTATTTTTAAGTACTCTGTCATTTTCTCTGTGTAAGGATTGTTCTGAGACTGTATATGTAAAGGGTGCACAGCTGAGTAAGGATGGCTGCCATTGGCTGCCGCTTGTGCCCTTGTCCTATTAGAGCAGTCCTTGGGTCACAACTCGGACAGGCAGTCCACGGTGAGGGAGAGCCGGAGCAGGGCCCAGGTGCTCTGCAAAGAGATCCAGAACCTGAAGGAGGAGAAGGGCCGTCAGGTGGGACAAAGCAGTACGGGGAGGACGAGGAGTCGGGGAGCTGTGGACAGTCCGGTCATGTGACCTGGTCTGTGTTTATCCTTCCAGTTCTTAAGCCTGATGGAGACCATTGACAAGCAGAGGGATGAAATGGGCCAGAGCAGTAGGTCAGTATGACAGAGCAGTTTCGGTCACCCACTTCTGTTCACATGCCTGTAGGTCTTAATGAGTCTGTGTCAAGACCATCGTACATCATGCAGGGCTACCACCCAGTTCTCCGGTACCGGGTATTTGTGTGAGGATCACATTCAAGAACTTTCTGGATTAAATGATTCCTGTATTTCATAGTGGTGTGCAAAGTGACTGCATTTTTGCCAGTAATTTACATTTTATTCAGGTTGTATACATGTTGTGCTCCTGTAGCTCAACAAGTAAAGCACTGTGCTAACAATGCAACGGTTGTGGGTTCACATCCCTGGGAGCACCCGTAAATTGTAAGCATTTCCTCTGTAAGTTACTTTGGATAAAAGCATCGGATAAATGAACAAATGTCAGATGAATGTATAAATGTTAGACTACTATGCATTATATTAAGTTATAGCACACCAAAGCTTTGTTGTGTGTTGTTTGCCGTTTGATGTGACCCTTCCCTTCATGTCTGCAGGACCTCCTCCCTGCGTTTAGGGCAGCTGCAGGAAGCCCTGAATGAGAGGACGTCTGCTGTGAACTCTCTGACAGCCAAGTAAGCAAGTTCCTGGTTCACTTTTCACCTGGGCAATGAGCGTAGCACTAAGATTCCTCCCCCAATAACCGAACACGCGTCTTGTCTAGGAGAAGCCCTGAGTCAGCCTCTGTCTGCCAGTCTCCATTCATCTTCTGGGGGCCGATTGAACAGGAGCTGTTTGATGTATTTATAGCACCCATCATAACTGAATGTGTGATAGGAGAAAGGACGGGACAATCATTTATTGGCATAAACTCCCAATAATATCCCATGTTGTGCAATACTCCTTATAGTACCCAATGTAAAGTCATCCATACGAGACACTGGCTGAGCGATAAGGATGGATCATTTTTAAAATGCATTGTAATGTAAAATGCCGCTCTAAACCCACTGCAGTCCACACCAGCTGCAAGGTGCTGATCGCGGCGGCCGCCAGTGGCAGGAGGTTGTAACTGCTGTAGTATTCACAGTATAGAGTCTTTGTGTTTGTTTAACGTTTTCAGGTGTTGCCGGATGTTTTTATTATTTATTGCAGAACAACATGCTAGAAATGAATTATTCCTCAGTGGCTATCAGGGAGAAAACTTTAATATTTTCTTAAGTTAAAGCTGTATCAGCTTGTGCCCGCTGGTTGGGAGTGATGTCGTCCCAGGTTTCTCAGGCTGGTTTCCTTGCCATATTCTCCTATGCTTCACACCATCCCTCTTTTACTCCCTGCTGCCGATAAGCATCCCCACAGTTTGACTCTTTGAAAGGACAGACTTAGGGTTGCTCTGCACATAACACTCTGAATTCTGGCCGGACGCTTCTCTCTCGCTCTCTGCTGGCCGCTAAGCCTTCCCCCTATGTTTTAGCTGGGTCACTCCCCTGCTGACTGGCAAACCGCAGGGTGGCTTTCAGAAGACTCTCTCTCGGCAGTGGTTTATTTTGTGCCCCTGCCCTGTGTTAGGCACAGCTATCCGTTCAGCTCATGACTGGCTTCTACTCCCTGAGAATTCTAGGTTTCTTCCGAAGACATCGTTGACCTTCCATACACTTCCCTCGAAAACGCAGTGTCTGTGTGCTGTAATTCAGCTCCCACTTTGGATTAAATGACCTGGCAGTTTTCCCTGAGATACCTGAACATGTTGGATTTTTTTTATATCTTTTTCCAAAGTTTTCTTCGCTCCCAAAATGCCCCCCCGCGCTCTTGTGCTCTGACACTATTCTCCCCAGGTTCTAACTCCAGCAGACACGTAGGCTGCGTTTGTCTAAATGCTGAGTGTTTCTTTGTGGGGCTGTTATGTTCCATTGTTCTGTATTATCAGCTGTCTCGTATTTATTTGCAGGAAGCATATAGGGGGAGAATTTTGTTGTAGTTATGTACAGGTTAAAAAACTAAACATTGAGACAGATGCCCCTTAGGTGTCATTGTGGTGACTTCCTGTCACATTCGATGCCTGGCCAATGTCCCCCAAACATACTGGCGTTCCTGTCTCTACAATATGGCAGCCCCTTTGGAGGGTTTGCTTGCAGTCCCCCCCCCCCCATCTGTAAACTACCGGAGCACGGGGCCTGAATACTTATGCAATCAGCATGGGTCCACAATCATTTTATATTATGTATTCAGCTCTCACTTGTGTTTTGTGTTTTTTTTTTTTGGGGGGGGACGACAGGACATCAAAGTTGTTTTTTGCAGCACTCTGAACGCTTTTGCAGGGCTGCATGTCGCAGTAATCATCACAGTAGTTTTTGCGGTGCTCTGAGCGCTCCTGCAGGGCTGCATGTCGCAGTAATCATCACAGTAGTTTTTGTGGCGCCCTGAGCGCTTCTGCAGGGCTGCATGTCGCAGTAATCATTCTGAGTGTCCGTGAGGGAGCACAGGCCAAGCCTGAGGGCTTGCGTTTGTTCGTTGCTCTCCGCCATAGAGGAACACTGCATAGTGTGTTCTGTAGTGATGCTATCTGACCTGAGAGACCGTTACCTCCAGCTCCCACCACCCTTCTAGCCATGTGCTGATGGCAGCAGCTGCTGTTTCTCCCAACACACACTTGGTGTGACACATATGGGTCAAGGCTGCAGATCTGCCTGCTGAGGGGCTGCGATATTATTAGTGTCCCTAGCAAAATGAGCCCCATTCTCCTGGTGCAATTTACCCGGGCAACATGTGAGAGAGATTGGGTTACCCCCGCCTGTTTCCCTGAGCCGGAGGGTCTGACAGGCGGCCCCTCAGCGACACCTGCTCCACCCGGCCACCAGGCTGCTGAGCGCTGGGCCGAGGGCCCCTATGAGTCAGTGTCGTCAAGGCCATGCTCAGTAGCTGGTTAGAGCGCAGCTACAAGTGCAAAGTTCTCATTTTCGTAGCAGCATGTCATGCTGTGAATCTGCCGGGATTCATTCCAGCCCCTTCTGGCGCCTTAATTGCTCCAATTAGTCACCAATGTCCTGCACTCGTTATGCAGACACATTTGCCTGAATCTGCACGGCAAAACAGGGATGTTGACATCGCAACCTTCAAATTTACATTATAATTTAAAGAGGGGGTGAATATATAAAAACAATTAAGCCTGTGACTTTATCAAGCAAAGTGACTGCCCTCGCTCAGCCGGCGGAGCGGAGTGACAGTCTGGAGGGTGAGGCTGCTGAGAAAGGCAGGCCCCTCTCCAAGCTCCTGCACCTCCTGTGTCTCGGCAGGCTGCAGATGATGGAGGCAACCCTGGCGCTGGCCGAGCAGAAGGTGCACGCCCTGGGGGAGCGGCTGAGCAAGGCCGAGGCGGAGAAGGCCGAGCTTAGGGAGCAGCAGTGCCGGGACATGACGAGGCAGCAGGAGGTGCAGGCCGGGGGCGTCCTGGGGGGTGTCCCGACGGGCATTCCTGGGGGTGTCCCGGGGGGGGGTCATTCCAGGGGCTCTGGGGCTGGCCCACACCTGGGACTCCTGCTTAATCCCGTGGTGTTTCTTCTCAGGACAGCGTGTCACGGGAGACCAGGCTTCAGCGGGATGTGCACAGCCTGACAGAGCAGAACATGCAGCTGAAAAACAAGGTCTGCTCATCATCATGTATAATCAGTATTAATTTCACTATCATTGGGGATGACTGGAGTAGCTGTTCCTATACTTGCTTCGCTGTTTGTCTGTTCTTTCCCCAAGGCCAGCTGCCCACTGCTGGACTTAGCTGTGTTTTTGCTGAATAATTCATAAGGCTCTTTTCTTAGGGTCCCACCAGTTCAAACTCGTTGAATGATACTCACTGGTTCAGTTCAGTAAGCTCTATGGCATCTGACAGTAGGATAGAGAACACAGAAATGTTTCATGAATGCTACTAATTTACATGTTCTAAAGGCCTGTCTGTTGATCTCTACCTGTCCTGTCCGCTCTGCCTTTCTCTATTTGTGCCTGTCTCTCTCCCCGTCTGCGTATGTGTCTCCCTCTGTCTGTACTTACCGGTCTGCCCGGCGGTATGTGTCTCTCTGTCCTGTCCACTCTGCCTTTCTCTGTCTCCCCGTCTGCCTATGTGTCTCCCTCTGTCTGTACTTACCGGTCTGCCCGGCGGTATGTGTCTCTCTGTCCTGTCCGCTCTGCCTTTCTCTGTCTCCCCGTCTGCCTGTGTGTCTCCTTCTGTCTGTACTTACGGTATGTATCTCTCTGCCCATTCCCATCTGTCTGCCTCGGGTCTCTATTCTTGGCTGTGCTGGAATCTCCCTGTTCCACCTCCAGCTTGACGAAGCAGAGCGAAAGCGTAAATCTCAACAGGATCAAATTTTTGAGCTCAAGCAGGAATTGACCAACTCCACAGCTGAGCTGAAGCTGCGTCTGTGCCAGGCAGAGGGTAGGAGCCCACGCCCGGCACATAGCACTTCTCATGGCTAATGACATTCGAGATGCAATGGAAATGGATATGGATGGCCAGTTATGCATTACACTGAGGAAATGAAAGACTGTAATTCTGACATGTCAACCCATGACTGAAATTGCATCTAGTTTAGTTCAAACCATATGTCACCCCAATGGCAAATTCCAAAACCGCTTCACGTCACAGGTTTTAATCACTCCTCATTTTCTACTGATTTGTCATTGGTAACATTGTGATTCATTGATCAAACAGCATTTCAAGGACTAGGACACATTTAAGTGGCCGCTTCTTAAGGACTTGTTTTCAAGTTTGCTATTGGAACTTGAGGATCTCAGAAGTAGTAATTGTTTTGCATAAAAGTTGAGATTGTCTAGCAAAGGAGTTAGAGTATCCCCCATGGCGATCCACCTGTTTTTATTCATGGAAGACAGTAAGGAGTTGTAGTGCCGTGCTGGCCTGAGATGTAGCGTCTTGTGTTTCAATGTACGTCCGCAGTGTGACGTACTGCTCCTCTGTGTCGGGAATATAAATGCTCTGGTGAGACCTGCGTCCCGGCAGCTGGCCGAGATGGAGGAGACTACCTTAAAAATCTAGGCCACCTTCCCCATCCGCGATGCTCCATTGGCTGCATTTGTGATAGATTCTGATTAATTCACTGAAATACACTTAAAAATCAGGATGACTAAGACATAGGGCATGAATGCTGAATATTAATGGTGTGACATACATTCTGTTAGAAATTCACACTTGCAGGTTTTGGTTAATATTGCTCTGAAAGGGGTTAAACCTTAGCATACGTGATGGAACTTTCTAGTAGGATAGAAGACGCAGGACATATTTACGAACCAAATTGTTTCCATAAGCCACTGAAGCTTCAATAAATACTGTTCCTTTTAATCGCATCACAGATTAGCGTGAATAGCGTCAGACAGGCTGAGATGTTTTTATTAAAGTCCTTCAAGGCTTCACAGCCACAACCCCCACATAAACCACCAGTCAGTCCTTCAAATTCATCAGATGAGAAATGTAGCATTGGTGTAGCCTTCCTGTAGTATTCTACTGTTATAGCCAACAGATCCAGCCATCTAAAGCAAGATATATAGGATCCATACTTTGGTTTTGGCCAATGAACATCTTATTAAACCTGTTACAGACCATACCAGACTTCGCTGTGGAGTTACTATAAAATTACAAACCAAAAATATGATTTTAAAATGTTAACAAAAAAACGGCCTTAAAGTACCACTTTTCTTCACATATAGACTGTCCTGACCTGTCTAGTTCTTCCCATGAAGACAGAATCTTGGCACTCAAAATGTTTTTGTACTCCAGAACGTCTGGAAATTGAGAAGAGGAGGTCGAAACAGGCTTTGGATGACATGGAGAACCTGCGTCAGAAGGAGGTGCAAAAACAAACACTTCATTAGTACAGTGGGAGAATTCCTGATTGACAGTTTGACAGAGCGGTCTGCTTCCTACCAGCACTGACACTGTCAAAGCAGTTACGCACTCCTCATGCGCCAGATGTCTGAATCTTCACACATCTTTTAATTTCTGCTGCATATTCTGAACAATTAGGATAGCTTTTTAATAGCAATCCTTTAACTATTACCTAAGTTCATCAGCGTAAAGAAAGTCAAGTAGTGTAGCCCGGCAGAGACTGCTACAGAATTTCTCACTAATGATCAGCTTCTGCCTCCGGCCTTTCAGTCCAACCAACCAAGCTGTTCACCGTACTATTAGTTTCTCCGATTTAATTTATTCCTTTTTTTGCTGCTTTCAGGTATTCAATAATTTTAGAATTTCTAATATTTAGAAGTGCAGCCTTGTGTCGACTTGCATTCACGTTTGGGAGAGGGACCAATTTGGGCGTATCTCAATACTGTAGCTCTCCGTCAGATATACATTACTGTATGCACACTGTATTACAAGATAGATATGGACAGTGGATCATTATACAGCTGGCAGTGCTGCCCATTCTCCTGCACCTGTTACACTGAGTGATACACCTACTAATGTCCCACTGCGTCTGCTTTGGGGGTCTCTCCTTCAGTATATATTATTTACTATGGACCTCGGATGTAAATATGATCGGATGTGACTCAATCAGGCATAACTCAGCATAAGACTCTTTCATTTGACTGTCCAGGTTGTGCTTTTCCTTCTTTAGCACTGTGAGCTTTTATTTTGGGAGTTTGTTAAGCTGATACCTTTATGCAAAGCAACATGGCTGCCACATCACAGTTACCTCCCTCGTCCCTGTAGGTAGATCACATGACCCGTCACCTGGAGGAGACGGAGCGTACGCTGCAGGATCGCGTTATCAGGTTGGAGGGGACGCGTATTCAGTTAGAGGAGGTGAGGCTGCCATCATCCCACTGGATCAACCCTTGGTTTCTTCATACTTCTGGTACCCGCCTGTGTCGTTTCCCCTGGCTTAGGCCACTCCAGGGGACCTTGAATCATTTAAAGAGTCCTAACTGCATGCAGTCTGTTCCTCCAGGAGCTGAGCCGCACCAAGGCGGCCAGCGTGGCGGAGCGGGCGCAGGCGGAGGAGGAGCTGGGGAAGGTACGCGCCCAGGTGCGACTGGAGGAGGTAGGTCAAGCCCGTTTGGGAGCTGGAGTTCTGTCCTCTCCAGACGCCTCGATGCCCTTGTGCAGGAAGCTGCATGGTGCTGATAATGCTGCAATATGTCACATTTTTCCTCGCTGTATTAGCGTCTATTTCAGTCCCCCCTTCAAGCCGGCTGATGTCTTGTTTCCGGATGGGGCATTAGTCAGCTGATAGTATGTTTCCCATCTCTCAAAGAATATCACTGTGCTGCCGTCTAACTAAAGCTATGCATCCAAAGGAGTGTGAAATACGGAAAGGTATTGGTTTGAATCATGGCTGTATGCTGTGTCCTCCAGTGGAATATTCATTTGATAATCGTTCCTCGCATTTCCATATAAATGGCATTATGCAACTCGCCAGTGCCCAGGGGGTGTTGTTAAATTAATTAACCAGCCTGGCTGAAGTTATTAACAATATGGAGGGAAAGCTGGTATTCTTGGCCCTTCAGGGAGAATTTTGGAGCCTGCCTCAGCGCCCGCCCCAGTGTCTGCCTCAGCGCCTGCCCCAGCGCCTGCCTCAGCACCTACCCCAGCACCGGCCCCACTGCCTGCCCCAGCACCGGCCCCACTGCCTGCCCCAGCGCCTGCCCCACTGCCTGCCTCAGCGCCTGTCCCACTGCCTGCCTCAGCACCTGTCCCAGTGCCTGCCTCAGCGCCTGTCCCAGTGCCTGCCTCAGCGCCTGTCCCAGTGCCTGCCTCAGCGCCTGTCCCAGTGCCTGCCCCAGCGCCTGCCTCAGCACCGGCCCCAGTGCCTTCCTCAGCGCCTGTCCCCAGTGCCTGCCCCAGCACCTGCCCCACCGCCTGCCCCACTGCCTCCCTCAGCGCCTGCCCCACTGCCTCCCTCAGCGCCTGCCCCACTGCCTCCCTCAGCACCTGCCCCACTGCCTGCCTCAGCACCTGCCTCAGTGCCTGCCTCTCTTTCTCCCCCAATGCTCGTGGCTGTGTTCTGCCCTTGGGTTTTAGTGCATCAGCTGAGTTATTCCCATCTGTTGAAACCCTTTGCATCTTCAGATTGGATTTTTGGTGGAAAATATTTGGGTGCTGTTTGTGACACTGCCATCTAAACTCTCTGGTGGGCCCACAGCAGCAGCACCTGAGTGGCTTGGAGGAGAAGCTGCGTGCCTTGAGGCAGTCGCGGGATGAGGCGCAGGGGCACTGCGCCCAGCAGAAGCAGAGCATTGCAGAGCTGCAGGCCCGCAACAGCCAGCAGTGTCTGGAGATGGACGGGCTTCACAGGAGGATTGAGGAGCTGCAACAGGTTGGCCAGCGAGAACAGTATTCATAATAATAACAGCAGCAGTCTGTCTCACGGGGGACTAAGGCCTGTGTGTTACTATAAGGCACTTTCATCAGTGAACGTAAGACTGAGGGCTTGTTAGGTTAACAGAAGCACAGTTGTGCTCAGAATGGTGTGGCCAGTACAACTCTGTGATACAAACAGCATGTGGTGACGGCCATATGTCATGCAAACATGCCTGTCTGGTGACCAGGAGGTCAGCCGGAAGGAGCAGGAGAAGGTGGTAGAACTGAACCGTGTGAAGGTGGAGCTTCAGGAGCAGATTGGCCATCTGCAAGCGGAGAGGACCGCCCAGGGGGCACTGAAAGAGAAGATCGCCGCCCTGGAGAGGGAGATGAAAGGTAGGCCAGGCCGCACCTGTCCTTCCACACAGCTGTCAGGCAGATGGAGAGAGAGGCTGACATCCTGGCCCGTTTACCTACTATTCCCGCCTCATTATTCCCTGGGTTGGCTCTGGATCGCAGCAGCCCTTACTCAACAATTGAAAATGGGTCAATAGATAAATGGATAATGTATAGTAGGTTAGTCTGTGCACAATTACAGAGATGGAGCCTCACTTCTTTGGAATTTGAAATGGAAAAATGGTACAGTTCTGTGATGAACAAAATGATTTTTCTGGGGATAACTACTGTATCCATAAACTACAGAGGGGGTACCATCCAATCATTTTATAGTTACAAGAACATGAAATATAAGTTTGATCATTCATCTTGATGAAATTATAAATTTGCCTGACAGACCTGTTTCTTGTGGGTTGGGGTCACAGTATTGGGCAGTAACCACAGGGAGGCCATTCTGGACAAGGAAAGTGAGATGTCTTCCCTGTTTGAGAAACTCCGGCTCCGGGAGGCTGAGATCCACCGCATCCGGGAGGACGAGGCGCAGAGGGCGAGCTTCCTGCAGAATGCTATCCTGGCCTATGTGCAAGGATCACCCCTGAGTCACTACAGCCCCAAAAAATGAGCTGGTCTCTTCAATCCAGACTTCAGATTGGCATTCTGAGCTTCCTAGCCTTGCAAAAGGGCAGTTTTCACCACTCAGGGACTGCAATGTCCTTTTACTTTCTACTTTTCTCCAAAGTAATACCAATTGTAACACTTGTTCACAATGAGATTCAATAAAATCCATTTTGCATTTTTTATAATGTAATACATTTTTTACCCAGCTGTTTCATAAGGTGCTTAAATAAACATTACTGTGCTGAAACATCATGTAAAATCTTTGTAGATTTTCCTTATATTTCAAAGTATAATCATGAACACACAAAAGTGGGAGTGTCTCACCAATCTTTTCTTCAGGTTATCAAATGCTCTGCACACTTTAGCCTTCGTGATGGATTGCAACAGTTTGCTATAAATTATTTGGTGTTAATATTTGAATACATTTTGAACTCCTTTCGACTGCATTCAAACTGTATAAGGAATTTCATTTCAAATTTTATATGTATTTCAATTGCGATTTTACAGCATTGTAATTTCATTGTTTTGTATTTAATAAATTGCTTTTTTTAAATTGGTTGGATTAAACATCTCAGTGGAATTCTTCCGGCAACCCGTATAAAGTAATTGAATGCCTTAATTTCATCAGGGCCATTATGACTTAGGAGCGCGTATATTTATGCGCATCCCATTACTGTGGGACGCTGATCCCCAGTTTCTCTAGCCCTTTAAATTCGCTCGTTGTTTTCCGGAGCTTTTCCGAGAGCCACGCTGCGGCGTGAGCGCGGACCGAGCCAGCCAGTTATTACAGATCTGCCGGACCGGGAGCCTACCGAAGGGTCACTTTCCAACAGCTTTGGGACACGCTTGTTTCACGGCATATTTTCCCCAAATGCAGGCCATTAAATGCGTGGTAGTTGGCGACGGGTAAGAGGCAATTCCTATCGCCGCTTTTTTTTTTTTCGGTTTTTACCCGTGCGACTATCTGGTTGATTGCAATTGTTGCAAGAAGGGCTGGGGCTCTGTTGGGGAAACGCCGTTCATAAAGGCTGTGTGGGAATTTCATCACTGTGAATCGTTTAATATTTGTCGCTAATCGTGCTTTAAATGTGTTTTCATTCGATTCGATTTCATTCAATTTGCGAGTAAATTCTAAATATTATAGGTAATGCAAAGGGATGGGCGAGCTGACCATCCTACTTCGCTACGAGCGTTTGATCAAGCGCTTATGCCTGTCTTCCCTTCATGAAGACCATCGGCGATTTACGATGTCGCTTGTATGTCACATCTAGGCGGTCATAGGAAACAAATCACCGCTAGACCTATGATCCTTATAAATAACCCTCATGGTATATTGAATAGAATGTGTTGGAGGCGTGTATCTTTTAATACACTCTGTTTGCTTGCGACTCACGCAGCAGAGTTGCTTGAAAAGAATGTTGTATTTCACTGACACTTAGAATGTGTAGATTTGTTCTTGGATGGCGACACAAGCTGCTTCCGAAATATAACATTACTGAAAGCGTGGCGGTGGGGCGCAGGGCTGTAGTCCTGTAAGACACCGGGATTGCCTAATTGACGGAGGTATATGGTTCCTTTCTATAACTTTAATTAATGACATACTTTGATGATGATTCCATCCTAGGAATTGAAGTCTCGGCGTTCTGCTAACCCTTAAGGTTTTTTTAAAGCAACCCACTTTTTAAAGGCATTTTAAGTGATACACAGACGGCAGTACTCAGCCCTGTCATTAGCCAAAAATAAAATCCGAGCGTTATTTGTGAAATTTTAGCCCGGTTCGCGCACTGCGGGCAGATCAGTTGAATCACGTAAATGATGTGCGTGCACGGTACAGTAATACTATGTGAATGTTTTAAAAGTTATTACTTATTGCATAATGTGTTCAGTTTTGAAAAATAGCTGAAGTCCAATGAACATCATGAGACAATATTTATGCGACTCTTCTGATCTCCTTCCAGTGTAGCTGTTCAGAGTGTTTGTCATTTTCTGTGTTCACCACGGCCCCTCCGTACTGTTATCTCTGAGGACCGTATGGAATGTGCGTGCTGAGTGTGGATGGACAGCATCGCCGTGATTATGGGGACCGCTACCCCTTCCTGATGAACTGACACGGTATTAGTGGGGGAACAAAAACAAAATGCTTCTAAAATTTAAAAAATTTTTCCAGAGGAAGGTTCAGTGATTTTAAGGTATACTATTATAGATGACAGATGCAATCAGCTGAAACTTTGTTGAATAACTCATCACCTGCTCTTGAAATTGATCAGTACTAATCATATTACATATGGGATCTTGTGCCAGTTTCTTAAACTCGACAGTCCAAAGTCTATTATTAGAATAGGTTTCCAAACAAGCTTTTGTTTTCTTGACTCTGTCTGGTTAAGGCTGATGGCTAGAGCAATGCAGGGTAGGATAAGAATGATTTCTGGGTTGTAAAGAGTTAAGAGTTTTTGTGTCACATGACTAGTGGAAGTCAGCCCCTCCCAATAACAGAGTCTTCAGAAGAAGGACAGTTTTCACAGCTGCATGGCTCAGACTGAGTTCCTGCATTGGGTCTGGCTGACAAAACGCTTTTCACCTTCCCCGGCCTCGTTCCTCCTCCTGACCTTTGACCCCCCCCCCCCCCCGCAGATCTGGCAGTACTGTGTGTTCTCCTGCAGAGCTGTCAGTTCACATAGCCCCTTTCCCAGTCAGTGAGTGTACCCCCCAGTAATGTGTATGTAGGGCAGTGCCTGTCACACCCAAAGAGGGATGGAGGGATGTACACTTCTCTCTGGGCTAGCTACCCAGCTTGTTAACTGGTGCTTTTCAGAACGGGTTACCAAAGGCACTGAACGATGTTTGTATTTGTGCTTCCCTGCAGTTTAGCGGTACGGAATCAGTAAAGAATGTAAAAATCCCCAATTAAGCATCTTCAGCTGCACAGAAACGGAAATCATTTCGGGGACTACAAACATTCATAAATATGTGACCCTAGTACATGTCAATTTCAAAATAAAATTTTCTAGGTATATCATATAATTCATTTAATTTGATCCTGATCCCAAGTTGACACTGACAAGGTGTTGTGTGGTGGTTTTTATTTTTTTTGGGGGGGGGTAACCATCAGACAAGCTGCCCTTTTGAACCAGCCGTGGTAACTAGACGGACAGCCTGGTATAGAGTGCTGCTTGCCTGGGTCTGGATTCTCCTCCAGCAGCGATACCTGTGGCCACCTGGTTTAGGTCGGAGATTTAGAGGAGACCCGTGAGTTTCCTGGCGGATGAGATTCCTGGAGTGTAAAGGCAGCAATGTTGTAAATGTGTCTCTGATCATGTGGGTAGTGCTGAACACTTAATTGCATGGTAAAACTCCACAGCTATTCATTTTTCATCACCTTAATGGTTAAGGGATTCTGCGGGTTGTTGATAATCTAAAAAATGACTTGGCATTACTTTTGCCGTATGAT
>JAODLD010000101.1:11079070-11091084 GCA_026781065.1 Mormyrops boulengeri | reverse complement strand
TTAACCAGTTTTCGATCCAAGCTGCTACAGATCCTAAAATCCCTGCAGCTTTGAGCTTAAGCAAGAGCCGTTTGTGGCGGACAACATCAAAAGCTTTCTGGAAATCTATATCTCATCATTGGCCTTTTTGTGACCATGTTTGCACAAACTTAAAGGATTGTGCCAGCTTCAAACTTACATAAATACATTGAGTTAACTACTTGAATAGACATCCCATTGTCATTATTTTGTCAGTCTGGGCTGAATTTCCTGCCATCGACACCTTAAATGCCACAGGGTGACTAAGTTGCAGAGGCTGCTTTTGCTTTGCTCCGGTCATACACACACTCAGATGGTGTGTGTGTGTGTGTGTGTGCGCACACGTGAAACCTGTTCAGTCCATGTCATGAAAATTCCTTGCTTTGTGATTTGATACTATTTTAATATTCATTCTATTGACAGTTTTAAATTATTATATAAATTATAAAATTTTGTGGGTTATTAAAGTGTTTGACATAATTCTAATAAAGCTGATGTTTTTGTATTATTTCTGTATTTACTACTATTTATAATGGCACTAAGGTAAGACTATGGTGTAAATGGGTTATTTTGACAGAATTAATATATGTTCAAATCTTTGTGGTCTTCATTGGGTTGTTGTAAAACTTGAAAATAGATCGAGAACCTAAAGCAAGGACAAAGGATCTGCCCCTTTACTATTCCAAGGGTGGTGGGGGCGCGACATGGCACAAAATATTTAGTGGTTTCACTAGATGTTCTTTACAATATGGAGAGGAGGGGAATTAGAGAAGAAGTGTTTACATCTACCTGCCAAATATCGCCACCTGGTGCATCAAACCGGGAAGAACATTTGATAGAAATGGCTGAAATGTAATTGATTAATCAATAAAAAACCTCAAACTGTTTATTCAGAATAAGTTTAATATTTTGAAAAAAAAATAATCTGTATATTAATTCAAACTTTACACAAAAAAAAAATCTGAAAAAAAGATATGCAATATCAACAAAGCCCAGATGACAGTGTAAACTGAAGACTAGGATGAAAAGATATTACAGAACAGACACAATAGCCCTAATCTTTAAGTGAGACAAGTACATTGGCATAAATGTCAATACAAATATCAGATCAGACCAGTAGATTATTATCCAGTTTCCTGCCATTGGCACAGATTGGCTCACTTAACATTTGGTGTACTTAAGAAATTGACATACATGTGTTTTACATGAAAACTTACAAATTGCTTCACAAGGTAGAGATGCTGTGTAGATGGGATGCAAAGGGGTTGGATGAGTCCTTCTCCAAAATCTTTAAAATGGAGAGGGAGGGGTAGCCACAACTCAGCGCACACAATGCGCTTTCACAGCCCAAAAAGGTTGCATGTGATCATGAAATTGCCCAAATGGGTCAAACACAGGCTGTATGAAAACACACTCTTCAAAGGAAACAAAGGAGAATAATCTTTAACACCCCTGGTTCTTCTACTCAGCAAAAGACAACAGTGTCTGCCATAAAAACCACTGCAGATTTTTTACATCTTTCCAAACTTAGTTTTGGCCACACACCACTTATTGAAGTGATTTATACATACAATTTCATAGTCAATGCCATTTTCACTGTTTAAAAAACATGTCACAAAACCATTAAAAAAAACATCTTCTGGCTTTTGCCAGTTTGGCAAACTCCAAAGGGAGGTAAGTCCACTGAGTTTCACATGCACATTTGTTTTGAATGGCTGAAGGCGATGCTTTAACCAGGCTGGTTTGGCTGGGTGCTGATCCATCTTGTATCTGCCAATAAGACCAGGGGAAGAGCACAAGTTTCCCACCACCGATGGCTGCTAGAATGCTGAATGAACTCTGACATCACCTCTAACGGGTCCAAAGCACATCAGACCCGGAGAAAACAGTTACCATCCATTTAAAACACAGTTCTTGAGCACTGCTGATATTTTGTCCTTTGAAAAGTGCAGACTGAACATTCCAATAGTAGTTTGCACTGGAGGTACACGAAACTGGACTGACCTTTTCCTGAAATGCACAGCGGATGTACGCATGTGCATGTGTGCACAAGTGTTTAGGTGTGTCAAGAATCGTTTGTTTTACACAAAGGAAGAGACATTTGCAATGTCAACTGTTCCCCTCAGTTTCCTCTTTTCATCTCTGTGCGATGGGATTGTTGCATGCTGCTAATCCTAGGAGCTCTTCAACAGGAAAAAACACCCGACATAAACGTTATGAATCAGCTGCAGCAGCTCGACAAATCCCTCACCCACAACATATCTCTGAGAAAATATTCAAACAGTTTACGGTTACTTGCCCACCTCAACCCATATACAAAATTGCACACGAATTTCCAGTAACCAAAGACAATTCAACATTTTATGCTGATTAAAAAAAAAAAAAAAAAAAAAAAAAGTACTTCTTTCCTATCAGCACCAAAAGGTCACTAATGGCTACCACACTACCGATGCTCTGTTCCCTATATTCCACCAATACCACACAGGACAGAACTGCATCACAGCACCTCCTAAATCAGGAAATGTAAACCCACCATAAATACCAGTTATTCATCGCTACTTTTCAAACATTGTAGTGACTGCAGGATTAAACGCATCGAACCACATCACTCCGCACAAATATATGAAAATGATTTCTGACCTATTATTTCAGTGACCATTCCAGTAGATCAGGCTGGCTTTGATCAATAAGAGAAAGACAAACTAGAAGGCCACTCAAAAAGACCACAGGTTTCCTAAACTAAACCCTTCCAACCTCACGTCTGTGCAGACACAAACACTAGCAGTATACAATCATTGCTTCTCCACAAAGTGCTTCTGACTGCTATCAAATCAAAGCCAGCCCACAGCTTGCTCATGCCTGCACAGCACCTGCTGTTATCTGCAGGGAGGAAATACCTCAGAGGACATGCTTTCAAGATTAATACCAACCTCACACACTACTGTCAATATTGCTTGTGGAAGACAACTGTCACATACACTGAATTTGACCTTCACCCATTTAAAGAAATTACGATCTACAGCTTTGCTGGGAGGTTAATTCAAGTGTGAGTGTGTTTATGTATGTATATGTATGTGTGTGTGTGTGTGTGTGTGTGTGTGCGCGCGCACAGAGCTCTGTGATCTGGCTGAGCACATGTCCATCTTCCTCATCCAGCTCTCCAGAGATGTGACACTGCACAGTCCAACAGGACGAATGCCCAGTTAAACTCACGATCATGAGCATTCAAACTGATGTGCAGACCTGCTCCCCAACTGGCTGCTGGGAAAACAAATCACCTATTGCAAAATGGAGCCCTTTGTATCATAAATTAGTCTTTTTTTTGCCTCAAGGGTGTATGATTTCTCAGTTGTGCGAGCATGCCTTTGGCTGGACAGAGCTGGGTGGATCAGCCATGCGGAGCAGGGGGTGACATGCGGGGCTTCCGGTGTCTGATTAAGGAGCCTCCCCCTCCCGCTCCTCCCGCTCCTCCTTCTCCTCCGTCTCCCGGCTCGTCCGTGGCACTACCTCGAGATCATGGAGCTGGACTGCGACTGGCTGGATGCAGTGGTGGCAGCACTGAGCTGGGAGAAACCGCTGTGACTGGATTCCAGGCTAGTCATCGAGCCCCTAGGAGAGAAGAGAAAAAAAAAAAAAAAAAAACACAAAAGGAGAATCAGGAGCAGCCCCTGGAGGTACCTGAGCTCGGTGGAGAGGAAAGAAACAAAAGTAAGGAGAGGTCAGATGAAGAAGCAGGCCAGAGGTAAAAACTGAAGCGCGTCCCCCATGCTCGCTCTTCTTGTTATTCTCATGGGACACAAGCCTTAAAGCTGATGTCAGTCATGCCCGAGTCAAGTGAGTTTGCAGGATGCCATTTTGGAGTCGGAGCATAGTTTGAGGGTGGCTGGCTGCCACTGGCTGCTTTTATATACAAACCAAAAGCACTGTTGCCTGCTCATGTCTTGCACAAGCACAACAGCACTGATCCTGCTGTGGCCATGCCCCTACGACCCGCGGGACAAAGTAATAATGCGCCGCTTCCCGGTGAGTAGCTGCCCCATCGACCTTCTGCTTCAGCTCCCAGCACTGACCGAGACAGACGGAGACTGACAGGGAGAAACAGGGACGTTCAGATCGGCACTCCTTCAGAGCAGAGCGGAGTGAGGGAGGGAAGGGGTGGGGGGGCACAGGAGAAGCCAGCATACCGCAACGCGACCTCCAACACACTGCAGGAACCCCTCCCCAGCCGAGGCCGCGCGCGGGGACCTACACCGGGGCCACACAGCATGTGAGCGAGGTCCTTATCGGAGGCATGATCTGCAGCTACAGCTAATAAAGGAATAAGCCAATCAGCTACGTAAGTGATGCAAGGCAAAGCTGTAGCAGCGCGTGTGGAGATGTGGTGAAACGGCTCACACAAGCCGAGACAGGAAGCGAAAAAACAGGCCAAAAAAAGAATAAACAGGAAAGTGGCTGGGGACCCAGATTCAAGCCCAGATGCCACACAGCAGCCCCTCGGATGACTGTTTCAAGGAAGTCAGGCTAGCTAGGAATGCAAATACACTTACAAACTCTGCACATCGCAGCAAGCATTTCTTTACCAGGGAGAAACAAAAAGGACATAATGGGTAAGAGTGCTTCCACGGGCGGGCGGCCATACTTCACATGACAGAGGCACGATGATTCAGGTCTTTGCTGGTAACTGAACTGTTAATATGAGCTGATGCGCTATAACCTTGGAGCCATGTTCCTGGTTTAAGATAAGATTACAGCACAGATCCCTTCTGTATCTCATAAGACCAAATAACGCTATAAAATAAGAGGGCAGTAATAAACTAAGAAGAGACTGCTATGCTACATATTACACACTAGATTACTTATATTATTGACCTGGTGTAATTCAATCAGATAGAACAGAGGACAGGACCTCGCCTGTGCAGACAGGCAGGCAGGCAGAGCGGACGGGCGGCTGACCTGAAGTCCTCGGAGCCCAGCACCTCTGTGTAGTACATGACCTTGCACTTGTGGCTGGAGACCTGCAGGGTGGCCAGCACGTCGTCCACTCGCGGCAGGTTGGTGGCCGAGCAGGCTGGCATGCTGTGGAACTTCCACTGCAGGATGTAGAAGCCCGGCCAACGTGTGATGTGGGAGCCCTGGGAGGGGCGTGGACGGGCCAGGAGGTGAGTACGGAAGTCGGGAGCACACACCGACAGGCTGAGGGTGGTGGCCGTGGCCCTTGTCTCACCTGCACGCTCTCGCCCTCCTTGCAGGTGAGCGGTGACTCTACCATGCTGTAGTCCTGGCCCAGGGTCCATGACTTGTCGATGAGCTGAACATTATTGCCCCCTGGGGACGTGATGCCGTGGGCGCCGAGGGTGTCCTTCTTAGGGGGCTGCGGGGCCCTCTTGGAGTGGAAGATGTTGAAGACCACATCGCCTTTGCAGACATCAAAGTCCCATGTGATGACAGAGGCTGCGTCGATGATCTCGATCAGTAGCTGTTTGGATGATGAAACAGCAGATTCCTTTTTATTAATGCTTCTGTCCTATTAGCAAACTTCCACCTGATTTTAAGACGATATACATCAGAGGAGGACCCCATTTTACATTAATTATTTTGGCTCAGAAAAACATACCAGTAAAAACATTACACCACATGGCCGCTGGGTGGCAGCATTCCGCAAAACAAGACAGCAGAAGCACCAAACTGCATCATTCTACAGAAAGTGTCGCAGAGCTGAGGTAATGGCAAAGCCAGCACCCAGCGAATGGCTGCAGGATTACCTCATGTGGGGACCCCTTGAAGACACTAGCACTTTGGTAGATGGTCTCCGTCCACAGGCGGATGTCGTCATTCTCCAGTTCCTCTGCTGTCCTGTACATGGACTTGGGGACGAGGCCACCCTCTGGGATCTCGCACTGAAAAGGGGGAGGTGAACCATAAGACTCATCAAATCATTCGCTTCGAAAGCCCCAGCGTGCCGACCAAATACGCTGTACCCCCCGCCTGACCACGAGCCCACACTCACCATGCATTCTCCCCCCAGAAAGTCTGGGATCACCTCCTTGTCTATGTAGTCTACAAGGCCTCCAGGCCCTTGGTAATCATTGCCGGCATAGATGAGGAACTTCTTCCTAGTGTTCTCATCAATAAAGGGGCTGACCTGCAAGAAAAATAAAGGTTCATGAGAAGGTTGGAGGGACTCGGCCGTGCTGCAGGCATGCATCCGACGATGACTGTATTACACACATTCATTTCCTTCTAAGCTCTCACACAATTCAGTGGGCTTGGTAACTTAACCACGCTGAGGTGTGAACACAAAAACAATGTAAACTGGCTGAGCGGGGAGGGGAAGGAGGAGAACATAATGTTCCCTATGGCTTGGAAATATTTACTGTAACAAAAACATATATTAATGCGGGATAAACTGGTCCCTCCAGAAACCGCCGCATCCACGAAGGCCAGGCGATTAATTTTAACGCACTGTATCAGTGACAGGGGCGACGTGCTCTATGGCCGTGTTGCTGCTGCAGGGACTCGGGCCTCACCAGGGTCCAGAGTACCGGGAAGACGCGCGGCGCCCTCAGGATGAGCAAGCGGCCCAGCGTCTCAGGGTAGTTGGCCTCCACCACCTCGATGATGCGCAGCAGAGCCTTGACGCCCGGTCGCCATAGATGCCTCATATTGAGGCCCTCGAGGTCCACCAGACATGTCCAGCAACTGTGGGAGAAGTGAAGGGGTAACATGCTAGAGCGACCTCTGAGTATGTCAAGGATCATGATAGTCAGCTGAAATTATGAAAGTTTTGCCGAAACATTTTTACTCTGTCATAGGAAACAAAACTTAGCAACATTCTTATCCTTGCTGTTGGACTCAGACAGTGTGGTGGGATTATGAGCAATTTAACAAAATGAGGACAAAAGCTCCTGGGAGTTTTACTTACACAAAAATTCCCTGAGGGCAGAACGAAAAATGATTGGTTCTCTCTCTGAACCAATCAAATTGTATAGGTGGTGGGCCCAAGCAACTAGAGGAGATGGGACCAAGACATTTGATTGGTTGGTCCCGCCTCCTTTAGTTGCTTTGTCCCACCTCCTCTTCAAAGAGCAGGACAAAAGTGATGGAAACCTGGTCACGGAGAGACATTCGATGTCCCCTTTAAGGAAACATTCTGAATTCCATAGAGAGGATATTGAGCAATACGGAGTGATTTGTTGGCACTGCTTTGGCTCTGTTGGCACAACTACTGGCAACACCACCAACTTGGATAAAACAGATAAGGTTCTATTTGGCTACAGTTTACTTCAGGGTAAATTTAACTCTTTTATAAAGGGATAGGTATTGCAATATTTGGTAACGCTTTACATTAACTGCACCTTCATAATGCTTTTATATTGCATTCATAAAAACGTTCAGTACACCTTCATAATGTATTCATTAAGTATTCATAAACATCATGCAAGTACACCTTAACATCCCTTAACAGCTGTAATATACATTAATAACAAACATTATATAACAACAAACATTATAATTGTATAATCATGTAATGTTTGTTAATGTATATTCAAGCTGTCAAGGGATGTTAGGATGTTAAGGTGTACTTGCATGCTGCTTATGAAGGTTTTATGAATCCATAATGAATGCATTATGAAGGTGCACTTAATGTAAAGCGTTACCCAATATTTAATGGAGAAATTTGTAGCATTTCAATGTGAATTTTTTTCCAGTACCATTCAGCAGAAGTGCACTGCTTCACACAGAACTTTCAGGCAGGTGCACAAGCCCAACCGGCCAAAAAAAGAAAAAGGGGGAAAAAAAAAAAAAGCAAGCCACCTTCGTCCTCCACAATGCAGATAGCCTCACTACACATCTCTACTGCAGCCCCCCCTCCCGAAACTGGTTGTAAGCGGCAGGGTGATAAACGGCCCGCGACAGATAGCGGCTCCTCGGTACAGAGTGTGACAGCGTGCGGCTCAGCAGAAATGAGGCCACAAGAACTGATAAGGCAAGCAGCCAGACTGGTTTAATGCTCCTTTTATGGATGGAGTGCGGCGTGTCAGCAGATGAGGACGTGCCGAAGGCAGCCCCACCTTATTGGCCTGCCAAAGACCTTGGTGTTCTCCTCGCAGCGTCTCAGGCCCTCCTCGTTGATGGAGAGCACCTAGCGAGAGACCAGAGATACACACGGGGTTAAAGGCTGATAGGCCAATCTCCGGCGGATCATGTGACACGAAGGCCGACGGCTGCTTGGCACTTACGTGTCTCAGAAGAGACTCCTCCCCAAGGGCACGCACCAAGCCCTTGGTATCCATCTGACCAAGGCGAAGGATATACAGCGGACGGCCATCTGTGGAAAAACACGTGCTGTGAAAATGCAATCTCTGTATGGTAGCAAGCCGATGCTAACGTCCATCAATCCATCTTCCAATCACTCATTCAGTACAGGGTCACAAGGGGGCCTAGAGCCTATCGCAGGTAGCATAGGGCACAAGGCAGCGGACACCCTGGACAGAATGTTTATCTTTAATATAATATCAAGTGGTTAATTTTATTTAGAGGGTTATGACACTTATAATACATCAGAGGATGTGAAGCCAAGTATGAAAAACAAGGACCCATGGTAAGAGCCCCAGGAAATACCACAAAGATGTGACCGTGTGCAGGGACTACAGTTACCCAGCAACAGGCTGCGGCTCTGCTCACACTATGCTTAGACTACCTGCCCATAGAAAGACACTAGCAGCTGCAGGAACAGGAGCTGTGGGCTGGGGGTTCCTCGGTCATTGTGCTCGCTGAGTCCACTGGCAAAGGACAGGTCTGACAGAAAGCTGTCACAAACTCTGACCACAGAGCCTTATCAAAAAGCTAATTTCACACAGGGCTACACAAGCCGCAGCTCCTCCTTCACATACCCTAATGCATGGCAATGCTTAGAGTGTACATGGGCTCTATTCATAGAAGTGGGTGAAGGTAACAGATAGTGTGAAAGCATGGAGCACAGGCTGTAAACTGCTCTCCCTGGGATGCCATTGGACATCTGGTGTGTCGCCACAGATCACATGACCTGCCATCTGCCCGAGAAGAGCAGCCCTGTGATCATGAAAGGCCGTGTAAGGCGCTGAAAGAACAGAGCGCCGACAAGGGAGGTCGCTCTCTCTAATCTCGTGGCCCTTCATGCAGGTGCCAGAAGAGAAGAACACACCCCCAAGTATCCAACCACAAAGAGGGAAACACAGCAACGCTGGGCTCCCAGTGCAGCTGCGAGCAGGATGAGGGTCGAGCCCGGCACAAGCGACGCTGGTTTGAACGAGCAATACAAAAGCAGGGAGGCCTGGACAGCAAAACTGAAAGGATAAGAGGCGTTACACCAAGCTTAATGCTGCATTCCATTTACCTCAGAGGTCAGAGCTAGGAATGACGTCGCACCAGAGTGCAGCAAGTTGGGAAGTGGTTCATCTACTCTAGCCAGGTTCGTTGTTAGCAACACCAGGAGATAACACATCCCACGGTACTGTGCGCATACAAATACTGTAGCAACATGTCCACAGGCAGCGTCTGGACAGTACTATGTATACGACCAATTTAATGAGCCACAAATAACTACAGCTTTACTTGCATTAATGGATGCAGACATCTTTAACTGTGAGGTTGGAATCGTAGAGGTTCCTCATACTTTCCAAGTCAGAAGCCTGACTTCAGGGAACATTCCAGTTGGAATTTCCAACAAGTAACTGAAATTCCGACTTCCGAGTTCAAATGGAATGCAGAATGACTTCCCTGACAGCATGGCCACAGATGCAGGCCGCTGCTCACACACGAAGCCCTGATCGTACCCTTGTCGTGGTGGTGCCAGCCGCCAGTGTAATGGTCCTGCAGCACCTGCGGGGAGTTCCAGGTCTCTAGCAGGTAGTCCACCTGGTGCAGCTTCCTCCAGGTGAGGGACTGGCACAGGATCTCGCGGGCTTTGTCCATGTTGAAGTCACGGGCCCTCAGGAAGCGGAGGATGTGCTGATCCTTGGGAATCTGCGGACAGAACCAGCCCACGAGCCGAGGGAAGGGTGTCAGGGGGCCAAGGCTGCACACAAAACAGCCTGATGGGGGGGGGAGGAGCCCCCTTTGTTTTCCTCCTACAAGACGAAAGCATTTTGGAGAACAAACAAAAGGAGCCAGGAACCTTATCAGGTTTCATGTTCTGTTGGGACAAGGTTAGCGTGTTCCTGAGAGTCTACAGGGATTTCCTGTAGAGGAGAGGAAGGTCGGGTGGGTGTGTGTGCCCTGCTCACCTTGCCCTTGTGGGTCTCCTGCAGCCACTGGCGGAGGCGAATCAGGCAGCTCTCCTGCAGTGGCGTCAGGTCTCCCAGGTAGCGCTTGATGTAGTCGGCATCCAGCTTATCTGAAAATGCCCACAGCATGAAACCCTATATGTGGGTGAACTATGCAATTCTAGGGGCAGAAGTGTAATTCTGGGACTCCCCCATCCTCAACGGCAAGTCGGGCTTCCTAATGTGGTCCTGCTGCAGGAACTGCCCACTCACCGTCGGGGGTCCCGGCTGGGGGCTCGGCAGGGCTGCCCGGTGGGCTGCTACCAGTGCCCTCACCGCTGGGGTTAGCGTCCCAGGTGCTAGAGACCGGGATGACAATGGATGGCGTGACCGGCAGCTCGAGGCGGGCCGGAGTGCTGGCGGCCACCGGGGAGGCGGGGGCGGGGGCCCAGCGTGGAATGTGGGTCACTCCCTCTTCCTCCAGCTCCTTCAAGTAGAACTCGATGATCTCTTTTCCCTGGAAGGGAAAAACATTCATTAAGTAAAGGAGACATGGAATGTTCTGGGGGCCTTTGGTTCCTCATGATGTGTTTACTCTGTCTACTGGCACCGCCCTAGCAGAACAGGTACAAGCCACGGCCTGCCGAGAATGGAGAGGGCTCCGCAAACAAGCAGCCGCACGATTCTGTAGCGTGACTGTGTTCTTCCGCGTTCCCCCATGCACAGAAGACCCTCCCCCTGGGGAGCAGGGAGATGAGGTAATAGTGCTTATGGTGACGGGTCCAGTGTCACGCGGGCGGGGTACGCTCGCTGAAGAGGGGCTGCAGCTCGCCCCCTCACCTTTTTGATGCTGCTGGCATACTGCTTCATCGCGATCTTCTCCACAGTGCTCTCAAACCCAAAGAAGGACTTGATGTCCAGGCTGGCAGACTGCTCAAAACATGTCCACTCCTCATTCTCCGGGTGCACCTGTGGACGCAGCAGAGACACCTGCATGACTGAAGTGCTGCAGGTTCTCTACGTGTAAAGTGACCTGGCTTCTAGCACCTTAATGACACGGCAGCAGCACACACGCAAACCAGCAGTTCATTTGCTTGTTCTATGATGCTGAATCTAGAGCTTCAGTGCATGGCAGCAACCTTTTCAATCTATGACAAAACCACTTTCTTTCTTTTACAGTGGGCCGATTACTTGAATACAGGTAATATACATAAATCGAGTTGTGTATGATCTCAGGCAGATCCATTTAAATGCACATCCCAGTGCTACAGATCTGACCAGAAAAGGATGAAAGTAATGCCTTAAATCCCCATACAACCTATGACTGGCCTGGATTCACCCTGTTCCACAGGACAGCCCAGGAGTTTCTGATTGGATGAAAGGCTTTGCAGAAACTGGGCCTGGGCCACGGCCAGAGTGATTCCATGGAGCAGGAATGCAGCACGCGAGCAACTGGCTTTAATTATTGACAAAAGCCGACGTACGTGGTTAAAAACCACCATTTCCATCTTAAACCAGCTGCTCAGACCCTGACTGCTGGAAGAGAGAGGGGCGAGCTGGGCGCACACCCGGCCGTTGCGTGCCTACATCACTCCCCCTCCCCTCACCGAGTAGCAGCAGAGCTCGTGGATGACGACCCGATTGGAGAAGGTCTCGTTGTGTGACTCAATGTGCAGCGTCCTCTCTCGGCGGTTTAGGGAGTTCTTCTGAATGAAGTAGACATAATCCACCCCGGCAATCTGTAGAACGGGG
>JAODLD010000101.1:11054364-11077441 GCA_026781065.1 Mormyrops boulengeri | reverse complement strand
CCCCCCCCCCCCCCCCCCCCCCCCCCCCCCCCCCCCCCCCCCCCCCCCCCCCCCCCCCCCCCCCCCCCCGCGCGGAGCATGGCGTTCCGGTGCCAGACTTCGACTGCGGCTCCAGTCAGCACAAACATCCTTCTGACTGTGAATGTAAGCTTGTTTGTGGGAGAAAAAAAACAATGGGGGCATGTGGGAGGGACTTAGTTAAAGGCCAGAATGAAGGGCATATAAAGAATTCATCTTAAAAGACGGGCATATAAAGGATGAGGGGGAAAAAGCAAATGAAAGAGATTCTCCTCGTATTACTAAGGAGCTTGAGCAGGGATTTTCCAACCTGGGGTTTGCAGAGCAGCTGCAAGGACTTGGCAGAAATGTCTCATAATTTGATGATATGTCGAAACACCCCCCACCCCCTCTTAAAGAAATTTCACATACACCCTCCTATTGCTGTTGTCAGCTACGTGATGATGCGTTAGTTGTAGGAGTTCCCTAACTGAGGTCTGTGTTTTTAATTGGTGCTCCCTGGTCTAAGAAAGGTTGAAATCCCTCAGCTACAGTACACCACACAAGCAGAGACAAGTGATCACAATAAACATAAACATGACTGCAGATAAACCAAGATCAAAGCAGCCTAGTGTACAAGTGTGAGTGATGTTCATATGAAGACCAACATCTCACCCCGAAAACAGTTTTAGGGCAGTGGAGTGGCACACTTCCACCAGCTAAGGACAACGCAAGGTTTGAAAAGGGCGTTTCAGGCCACAAGGCAGCTAAGATGACCGACTTTACCGGCTCAACTGGCTGGTAGGTACAGGATATTCACATTTAAACCCCTCCCTTTCCTTATACGTTGTCAACAGGAAGATAAACATTTCCAGAAAGTACTAGATAATTGGTGGTGGGCAAGTGCCCCTGGATGCCCTCCAATCTCAAGGGCTGTAGCAAACGGAAATGCTGTTATGACTGGAGTGCTCTCGGGTTACGGTATAAGGAAACAGATACCATGAGGACAACCAAACACCTTCACTGTATTACAAGGGAGACACAGCGGGAAACAACAGGGGGAAACCCAACAGGGAGAGGCAACAGTGCTCTCCACTGACACAGCGGAACACACAGCCATGACTATGTCCCCAATCCCAGCCGCACCTGATGTAAAGTTCACAGTAAATATGACCCATGAAGAACACAGACGTACAATGATATTAATATGGCCTTTTCTTGGTAACGTGGCCACAATGTTCACGCTATTAGACAATCACACAGATAGTGAAGTCCGGAGCACTGAGTGATCGTGACTAACTGGGGGTAACCGACCATGCAGGGTCTTGCATCAGGGTCACAAGCCTCTCGCTCCGCAGCGATCTCAGTTTCCATATGGCTTACTTAATGCATGGTGAGACAGATTTAATTGTGTTTGGAACTATTCACTAGAGAAAAAGTGAATTGCGTGGGTTGGGAAACAGGTGATTCACAGGCCGACAGCTAGAGCCATTCACATCACGGCCACGCTGCTCATGCTCAACATGCAGTCTACATTAACCATGATACGTTCTGTAACCGTTTTGCACATTAAACGGTATTCTATTAATATTAGGCTTAGCAAAATGTGTTTACAGTTGGGTATGAGACAAAAAAAATTGCAGCAATAGAATCAGCAGAGCACTGCTGCCATACTTAGCATTAGCAAAATTCCAGTCAAATCCAAACACGGTGCGGAGAGCACCATGACCACATTCTGGAGCGTGCACCGAAGAGGACAGGTCTCCCTACGGAGCCGCCCACCTGCCATATTGGTGTGTCACGTGAGATGCCTGCTGGGCTGGCAGAAGGTCAACAGCTGCTTATGAAAATCTACTCCCAAACCCACAAGAACAGAGCTTCTGTTGCACCCGCCTGATCTTAATGGTGTATCTTCATGTGTCAACTGTCACCAAATACCATCAAAATGCCCAACACCCAAAACATCAGTCAGCAAAATAAACTGTGTGCAGGGTATTTTCGGGTTCTACATAAAGCACTTATGAACCAAAGAGATTTAACTCAAACTGCACAAGAAACCCACCCATACAAGGTCTTTCAAGGGCACAAAAAAAACTGAATGAAAGAGGCAGCATGTGGTTTTGCTGGCTTTAAATTACCGTTTCATACTGAGCTACCCCTGACATTACACTTAGCAGGGTCCCATGCACTCTCCCATTAGTCAAACACATGCTGCACAGCCCTGAAACAGATTCATGAGTCATGCTCAACGTGCTACCAACTGTTGAAAGCTCTGGGTCTGTCCGCCAGGACTATGAGCTGCTATAATCTGCAGGTGGTTGAGACCGCAGTGCTGTAATGTGACTACATTTACATGGCCGTTCTACTCACCCTGCTTCTTCTCACAGTGATCAAGTGATGACAAGTGATCAATAAGTCATTATTGGCAGATTAAAATGTAAAGCATGAAAAGCCCCCTCAATGAGGGACTGATGTGTAGTGCAGGACCGCTACCACATTCCTGTTTACACAATTCGCCTGCGCAAATCATGGTAATACCAAGGAAGGTTAGTCTATCTTGCAACATTTTCAAGCACAAAATGTACAAAACAGGGTAGAGCTACTAATAAAGGGCTTAGCGAGGAGCCGCTCACATGCTGAAACCTGACAAGACAAAATGGGCATTTGGTTTCTCTGCAAGTGCACTTTCAGGGGCTTTAGCACAGATTGGCTCAGCAGTCACTAGGAAAACATGATTCAGTGCACCCTCTTAGAAAGACGCGGCGTGACGTTAGTTTCAGACTGTACTTCCTGAACTGTGTTCAGGAAAATGAGCGGGCTGCACAACTGCACAGCACAGCAGAGGACAAAATGTGTGCCATCCGCTTCAAAACAGTGGCCCCAGACCAATCAGATCTTGTAGCCACTGCAGAAAAATGACAGACCGCAAGAGAGAAAGAACAAGCACTGGCTTTATGCATGGAAACAAAGGTTTCAATCAAGAGAGCTGCAATGACTAAATGGTGAACAGAACACTCGCAGCATTGAGAATGTGGGTGCGCGCGCGTGTGTGTGTGTGTGTGTGTGTGTGTGTGTGTGTCTGTGAGTGTGTGTTGTGATATGCAGCCTTTAGTGGTCAGTTCCACACCGGAGTGTTTAAGAATGCTAGAGCTCATGAGGAAATTAAAAAGGGACCGATACTGTAGGTTCACGGCAGCGCCAAAAGCCCCAGGCTAGCCAGGAGCACTGAACTGCATGAGCGGGTGTAACCAGGAGCTGGGGGTGGTGAGCCAGTGATACAGTGCCAGTTTTGGGAACAGAGAGCGGAAGCGACAACGGGAGGGAAGCGGCTCTCACAGCGCGGTGTGTGCGTCATTACGGCGGACACACAGAGCTTCTCTGGTGCCGTTTGGGGCTACTGGTTTCACGACGCTGCGCATTCTCCGTTTCTCAGAGCCTGGTTACAGAAGCTGAAAGACCCCACACCACAGTGAAGGCAGGGTCTCCATTTGCCAGTTGCAGGGGTTTGCGGCAGTTCAGGGGGATTCAGTGGCAGAAAGGCGATGAGGAGGTGACATTTCTACGCTATACTGATCATTATGGCTGAAACAAATGCTGCCTGTGCTCAGCTGGGGTGGGACCCAAATGAACTGATAAAAAGGTTAAAATTCCAGCAATGAGCAGAACTCTGTTCCCGGTAACATCTTGGGGGTGCCAGAAGTGACAGAGATTTGCTGCTATGGGGGTGCAGTAGAAGCCTTACAATCGATCTCTCTGTGACACGCGTCATCGCATGAGGCAGCAAGAGATAAGTGGTGCTGGGTGCTGCAGAGTGGAGGATTTCATGAGGGGAGCACTATACATTGGAACCATATGGGGAAGGGCACTGCAAATGATAAAACGTAATTCCTCATTTTCGTGAATTTTAGTGTGAATTTTACGAAAGCAAACTTCAAGGAAAAAATGGTAGCCTGAGAACGCCAATTCTATATGTCATTTTGTAGGTAGTGTAATAAGAGTTTCCGGGTACCATTTTGTCAATCAAGAGAGAAATATCTAATTTCTACAGCCAAAAAAAGATTCTAATTTGATTCAGCTGTTGTTTACCAATGATTCACATACAAATGAGGCATTTCCATTTCACCGCAACTTTTGCATGTTTGTCAGGGGCACAGGGTTTAGCTATAAGTTTAACAGAAACAACGTCTTTGTGGAAACTAGACTAAACAGTCACCCTCTCACAGAAATATACCCTGAAGGCAACTGACTCACATGGTCACTTGAAAAACTTGTATCTGGACTGCGGTAGACAACTGAACAGCAAATTGCACACATAACATTTCCGCTTCACACAGGTAGCTATGCTACAGAAAAATATTTAGGAGGACATGCAACACAAACACAGGGAATCCCACACCATCTATTTATAAAATCTGACATACATGCATTACCTCATGGTTTGTATCAGCCTTCACGGCAAAATAAATCTTTTGTCTCAAAGTGCTTCTTCATTTTGTGATAGCTGCTACTTTATTAGGCTCAAGGTACTGACACTGCAGTTTACGTACCATTGTAATCCAGCAGAAAATGTCTGCCTGCCAAGTTCGATCTCCCCATCTTTTTTCACCCCCACCATGTCAAGGTCCACAAATATAAGTCCCCCCACACACAATGCATCACTGGTTCAAGATATTAACCTGTCAGGGAAAGCCCTCAACACAGCACAAGGTTTTGCCAGAATGCAGAATGCGTTTCATTCAGACGCAGAGGTTAACCGGTATAAGAGATCATGTTGGCAACACTGCTAGTAGTGATCTTACAAACCTCAGAACTGCCCGAAAACAAGCAGGATGTTTGAATCCCTATCTCAAACACTAAGAACCCAAAGAATACTCCAAGAGGCTGCATATAGAGTGTAAAATATAGGTTTCAGTCATTCATCTATTCTTAAGTCCCAGGTGCAGTTGGTATTTATTTCTACATAAAGTCAGTTTAGCAGGATGCAATCGCCTCTCCACAACAGCAGGAAAGGAATTTTAATCGGCTGCTTATTTCCAACTCAGCCCCACCCCCATCCATTTGTTTTTACGCAGAGGCAACAAGAAGTCAGCAAATATCTAATCCAGGAAAGACGCCCTTTCTGGCCAGAGCTGTTGACACGCAACGGAACACCTGATACGCCAATGCGGATGCAGTGGGTAACATCCCCTCTTGGCCTGGATACAGAGGGCATCACGCCCTTAACACAGTAGATAATTTCAATCTTTGAAAAAATGACAATTTTGCCATTTTTTTTGCCTTACCCACAAAAAAAAAGTTTATACATGTCCTGTCTCTCAGAAAATTACCGCAAATGTTCTGTTTGTGGATTAATTTCACCTAAGTTTATTGGTTTCAGTGTTTCTCTTTGGGGGGCAAAAATCAGAAGCCTGAAATAACAATGACTGGAACACATACCTCTACTCCCCTGAGGGATCCTTTTATATGCACTGCAACCAAAGCTGCCTTAGAAAAGCAACAGTTTTATCGGTTCAATTTCCTGTTATTCCAATTTATCTGAAATCAGAGGCAACAGATTACAGTAAAACCACCGGCGGGAGCTATTGTCATATTCCCTTCTCAAAGCCCTGCAGAGAAACTGGGGGGAAAAAAAACAAGTAAACCCAATAAGAAAATGCAGAAATTGTAAGTGCTGCAATTGTTTAATGCGTTCAACAATTTACTGCCAGGCAAAGTCCTTAACCGAACAATACAACATGATGCAGCACAGACTGCATATTTAAAACTTAATGGATTTTGCCATATACCGAAACCAGCAAAAGCAAAGCAGATGTAAAAACTTGCCTCAGAAACCTACCCTATTTCATACCACCTTGAAAATCTGACCACGGAAAAAGTGTCAAACCAGGTATGACATAATTGCTCAAACCCATGGAAGACTTGACATTAGTCACAAAAAGTCTGAGTCACCAAAGAAATACATAAGGTGAGACCACATCACACAACCATGAGAACTGCTGCAATGATGGGCACGGCATTTACAGGACAGCCACAAATGGAACAACATCCTAAGTTTACGCTTTCTTTAAAAGTCACTACAGTGCCTTCCTATTAACAGCCACACTACTAGCTACCCTGATGAATAAAACTAATTTTACCATTTAATTCACTATCGACCATTTTATCATTTGTGATATGTTCAGTTCTACGCCTGCTGATCTCTGTCAAGACATAAAATATTGCCTCTACCTTAAGAATAAAAAACTATTGCCAACATAAGTGGGCCTTTCCAAGGTCTTAAGCCCACTTTCGAAAGCTAACAGGATTTGCTGTTGTTTCTAAATAAAACTGATCTACTTAAGTTTCTTGTAAACATCAGTATTGAAAACATACGACATTTCCACCAGCCTTTTCAAAGCTAGAAGGAAGCTCTGGAGCAAGCTTAAACCTAGAATAATTCCAATGCCCCGCTTGGAAATCTGGGAAAAACAAATGAAGAAAAATTTATTAGGAAAACACAATGTGCGGACCGTCCATTTATTTCTATGGGCAAAACCTTAATCCCAACAATGACAACCTGAACCCCCACCCAGCCCTAACCTTAACCATAAGTAACCAAACAAAATATAAGACTTTAGGGATTTTTAGTTTTTTGACTGCAGTCACAGAATTTTATAAAATTCAATTTTCTCTTGTGGGAATCGAAAAAATGGTGCCCAAATCAAAACAACAGGTTTTTAATCATATTGTGGGGACACTTGGTCACACGCACACACAGGTCTCCAGTCAGGTACTACTGTTATGCCACCTAAGGAAGATCACTGATAACCAATAGTCTCTAGGTTGCAGGGCGATGGCTCTGTTTACTGGACATGCCAATGTCTAATCATACTTCAGCATTTACTGAAAGTATCTGTGCCTGATTTCTGTGTAACTTACGTCACTTGCTCTCAGGCATTTTCTCTGATAGTTAAGCAAACTAGGTCTGCTGCCGTTAACAAGCCACCTTCCCATGATTTCGCACCAAATGGCTTCCAAAAGGATGCGGTCACATTTATTTTTAGATTAATGACCTAGTCCATATGTACACCCATTTCTCAACACACTGCTTCCTTATGTTTATGGCTAAGGATAAATTTTTTAAAACTGCATTTTTAAACACAGATTTTGCTCTTTGGAAAAATACATTGCACAGCACGCATTTTAAAAATAATGGATAACTGTGAAACAATGAGGGATGAGACTGACAAACACGATGCATTCCCGGCGCCAAAACACAACTGACATAATACCTTTCAATCCTGCCTTCGTAGCAGTAACAGAAGCGATATTTCCATAACAGCTAAACTATTGTTCTCTTACAGCAGCAACACAATAAGGTATTTTACAGACATTCATCAGGCTTCATAAAGAGAAGGCAAGCAGAATACAGAGCATCTTGCAAGAAAATGTCCATTTTTTTCTCAGGGTGAAAAACTAACAAGAGACCCTACAGAATATTTATTAGTCCAAAATTGGCTCTAGGTGTGAAATTTTCATCTCACCAATCATAACATAGACAGACACTAGTGTTAATATAGGAAGAGTGGGAGCAGAAACTTAACAGGACACATGCACAAAAAACAGAGAACCACATGAGAAACTCAGTCGTGCAGACATAACCCTGCATCTATGATTTCTCAATGTCAGCCAACATGCAACAAAACTTCCACAAAACCATTAACCTTACTTTGCACAATCAGCAGTGACATGGCACTCACTGGTAAGGGTGAAGTAAGTTTCATAAGATTTCATTTCCACTTGTCTCGTGCTGCTGACACTGTCATCTCTCTACGAAGGCCACTTCCCAACCCTGAGAAACATTGTGTATGATCTAACCTGAAGAATGATATTTCCTATACCACAATAAAAATATAACAATAAGCCACTTGGCTCTTAAGACAATTTGATTGTTATATTCTGTAAATACTTAAATACTCAAACCTGACAGACTGGATTTTTTTTAATCAACATAGCAGAGATACCAGAAATGACACTGTTTACTTCCACCAGTGGAGATCTGAAACAGAATCCCATATTAAAAAACTATAAAAGGGAAAAACTATTTGATTCACAAAAGATCTTGTAAAAACAACCTAAAAGCATATGTCATGCATATTTATCATACTGTACTAATTGGTACCACATATAGTAAATGCTATGGTTCATATTAGCTTCTAGGCAATTCAGGTAAATCAATGACAGAAAAAACATGACTGCCACTGTAGGAGCAAAGCTAACCTATATAAAAGGGTGTTTGATATCAACTTCCACAGCGAGTCCTTGCAAACGTTGCCTATGGCTTGAGCTATGTCGCATTTCCTCTGCTTTTGGTGAGCTTGTGTTTAGAGCCTTCACACAGCAACTACCAGTAAACTGCAGCAGCCTCCCTCAGCTACAGACTCTTCAGTGCACCAAAAGGGATGAGGGACAAGCATCTGCTGCAATACCCCCCACGCTCTGCTCCAAAAACCCATCCCCACACGTCGGCTGCACACCGCCAGGAGTGATGGCTATTAAAAGGCCTGACCCAACTGCTCAAGCATTTTAAATAACAAATGGAGCCTCCAGATGAGCACCAAGGGACATATAACAACATAACAACCTTTCACAGTGCTTGTTTTTTATATGTATGTGTGTGTACCTATGGCTCAGAAGAGAGTATGCAGCCATTCCAGCATTGATGACTGGTAATTGACTAAAACAGCAGTGTGATTTCACATGTGTATAAAAGCCTACTAAAGCCACAAAATTAAATTTGGCTGCGGGTGCCAGCATTTTTGGTACAGGGGTGTAAGACTGCTTGTGATCTCAAAGATTTATTTGCAAGATAATATTTTGGACGCTGCTATGTCATGTCACATTTGCTTGTCATCACAAACCAGATAAATCGTTCACACACAAAACAGAAGAATGCAAGGCGAAAGGCAAGATACTCACCGCCATCACGAGTTCAAATGGTTGCTTATAAACCCGAACGGGAGACTGGTACTTTTGCACCATTGTGGCAGTCTTTCCAACGGTGCCTAGGAATTCAAAAGACACTGGGTTACCACTTGTATAAAGACCATCCAAAATAATGTAAATCAATTTTGGTGTATTTCACAGCATATCACCAGTTGTCATTCACTGCGATGCTGCCATGATGAAGTGGACAGTCTATAATACGTGGGGGGATGGGAAAGGAGAGGAGAGGAGGCAAACCGCCCTACCACTGCTGGGTACATACGGATAAACAGACCGCAGTTAGCTGCGAACTGGCAAGCACGGCGCCCGTCTGCAGTGAGATACTGCCAAAGGGTGTCATTTTACGCCATGGGTCACTAACCACACCTCATGGGTTTACTACCCCATCTTTCACATTAATGGATATGGATGCGAGGAAAGGACCGAGAAGGGGATAACAAAACCGAATCCGTTTTGAAATACTCCAGATAATCGGCATCAAAAAAGCCCCACACTAAATGAATTTTAATCAAATCAATCGACTGCGTTTGGTTTTATTACCATAAATACCTATAGACAAGCTTGAGCCTGTAAGTGGAATGAGACCTCATTTCCAGTACCTCATTAAAAAAACTGATGTCGGGAAATGTGTTACTGGCGATTGGTTTCCTTACAAGAGCTGTAGGCGAGTGGTACACAAGAAATCCTGAACTCGGTTAAGTCATAAATGTCATAAGACCTTTTCTGACATGTGGTTTCGGTGAGATTTTAAAATAAAACCGATCCTTCAAGCAGACTGAAAACCAACTCAGAATATCCGGAAAACGGGGGAGAGCTGCGTGTTTTACGTTCAGCATACTTCACATACTTCACAAAAAGGGAACGACCAAAGATAAAAATAATAATAAAAAGACGTATTTATCAAACGGACTCCCAATCACAGGATACAGAAATCCTTTGGTTGTAAAACGTGGGAGTAAATAAAACAGAGTTTAATTAATGCAAATGAGGGCACTGTCGATATGGGTGTAGTATACGCTGAACTGATCAAATGAGATTTTGAAACATGTCATTCCAGAAAAGTATGAAATAATCCTGTCATTCCACAAAAGTATAACATGTGTCAGACTCAAAAAAATCAAGTCACACTCTCGCATATTTCACATCTGATAAAGCGGTATGTCGGCAGACAGATGTTTTCAACCAAGGCATAATCACAGCCCTAATTCGTATAATTAAATGTATATCCGAAATTAATTACAAGGCCACTTCTAAAGTACATATTACTATAATAATATTTATGGCTGACTACTTATTACGAGGGCCAGTATACGTTTCCTTAACTTAAAATGAAATTACTACATTTTACCGGACAGACCTCCTGGTGTCCGCATTGCTGGCCAACAACCATGTTTAGTTCGTCTATAAAATCGGCATCGTATTCCACACAAACACAGTCGCTGCTAATACCGGGCGCTCCGACTAGTCAGTTTAGCGGTGAAGCGGCAGCTAGCTAGCCGGCTGGCGATCGCCGAGGATGGACCGCCGGGGGTTTTAATTCACCGAGTCAGTCGGGGGAGAAAACGGCGAAACTGGCGAAAGGTTTGGCCCGACGAGCATACCGCTGATGGCTGGGTTACTCACCTCTCCACAGAATGTTGATTTAATGCCGGTTCCGGTCGCTGAAGCTCCTTTTTTTCCCCAAATACTAGGTCCACTTTGGTTATCCCCGATACATGCTGCTCGCTCGCCGGGTGTGACACACAACCTCCGGCCCGGTAGCTAAAGCTCCCTCTAATTCGACATGTCACACGACTCCCTGTTTAAAAATACACTTATAACAAACTGGAAGCAAAGCGGATATTTAACGACCGGTCACCGACTAGCTATAGGCAACTAAACAAGCTCCTTCCTCCATCCCTCTGAGGTACTTCGGATGTTTGGCGAGTTTCCGTTTTTTTTTTTTGTTTTTTTTTTAAGAGGGCGGAGCTACAGCAAATACTGACGCGTAAACAAACCGTAACTTTACGCTGATAGCGTAGGCCCGCTCACGCAAGCGTGAAAGCACGGCACTGTAAAGCATACACACAATAACGTGGGCTTCCTGGCTGACATGGAGCGTAATTAGGAATAAACCATAGCTATTACTGATTTACGGTTTAAACAAACAGTCTATAACAAGACTATAACCTAGAAGAGTTATAACAGACTGATTTGTGCTACCATTAAAGTAGATTGTTATTCGTAACGTTATAGCGTAGAAACTATCCTTAGAAAAGAATAATGTGAAAGGTTAAATATACTCATATTATGAAGTTTAAATACACTTTTAATGATTTTTTTCCACAGAGCTTTTAATCTTCCAAGGCTGAAACCAATTAACATTTGTATGTCCATAAACTAAACAGTTTTGGTTTTACAATCACATCTTTCATTCCGTGTTTGCCATAGTCTGCTACCAGGCAAACTTCAAAAACATGTTGCCTATTGTGACCCTTATTTTCACATTACACACTTAGAGCAGTACACTAGCTCAGTGGGTCGCACTAGAGTCTTGCAGCTCTGGTGGCAAGTTCTACTTGTGGTTTAGTGATTGTGTACCCATTGGTTTCCTCTCCCAGCCAAAAGGTATGTGGTGCATGTGAATTTGTGCCTCTAAATCACACAGAGGCAAACTTGGCCCATGTCAATGTGTGCACTAACATGGGCCATCTGGTACATGCTGACACTGACTCCAGGCTCATAGTGACTCTGCACTAGAAGCCCAGATACAGGTTAATCTTGTAGATAGAAGGCAGCATCGCTTCCTTTAGACATTTCAGTCACTAATTTTAACCTAACCCTTAAACCTTAACATTTTGGTCTTGAAAGTCCAGCATTTTCCTTTGTGTCATCAGCACATTAAATGTGCAATTAGCTTCTGTAGCTAATCTTTTGAATTCCAAAAATTGTAGCGATGGGCAAATGAAGCTTCATGAACCATTTGCAGTATTTTTGGACCCCACTAGATGGTACTCTTCATAAAAGGGCTCAAAGCATGCCCCCAAAGTAAACCAAGACCTCCATCTACTGTGGTGAGAATTTGCCCAACACTGAAAAAATTGGTCCAACATCAATATTCTTGTTTCAGGTATTTAAAAAAAAAAAAAAAAAAAAAAAAACCCCAGGTGTTACACAGGCATGCTGATATTAAGACGAGCTGCCTTATGTAGCCTATCAAGAACACTTTATATTATGTAATCCGTTTTGGGTAAAAAGAACATTTGGAGAATAGGCAAGGACACATAGAAAGGACAAAAAGAGTGTAATAGAGCAGTTGATTTAAATCACATGTATATTTAAGCAAATGTTTATTAAAATTAAGCAGAAAACATAAAAATCCATCCACTGGGAAACAGCAGCATTCACATAGGCTCCACAATAACAAAACAAAAGCCCCTCTCTTCCAATAAAGACTATTAGCTTCCATTTTCAGAGATAGTGGACTAAGAGGGAAAATGGGGATATTTACAGCATTTGAATACCCATGCTACATTCTGCTACCACCCAGAGTACAGGTGACGGATTCCATTACAGCACCATCTCGTGGCTATTTACAGGTATGACAAGATGCACCTGAAAGACTCAGGCATTAGCAGACAATTGAAGCATAAGACAAAGAAATTTAGCTAGACACTAAAGTTGTCAAATAAACATATTTCAAACTTATTTAAAAAAAAAAATCTGGACTTTGTGGTTACACATACATAAAAGGTGCATGGTTACATTAAAAACAGTTGCATTGGTCTTGCAGGCTCCTAGCAGTGTGCCTCGGAAGGGAAAGTGTTAACCAGTCAGTATATTTTTTCTTGAACCCCCCCCCACCGCCCTCCCTACTTTTTTGTGCTTTAGCATAACCAAGTCAGTCATTTAAACCATGCTTGTACATTTAATGCACCTCACTTTCTGGGGTGTATAGTTTGACATCACAGTTCTCTTCCCAAATGCAGCTATAACTTCCGGAAAGACATGCGACCAGAGCTGCGCTCTGAGTAAACAAGAGAGTGTTGACATACAGTGATAATCCAACTTCCTTAGAGGAAGTGAAAGCCTTCCCATTCAATGTTTACCAGCAATGAGGCTGACAGCCAAAACAGCCATGTCCAAATTGCATGTGAAGTTCTACAAAAGGAGAAGAGACGTGTTTTCACTGCGGACACATTAAGCTCCCGAATCTGCAGGGCACCAACAGGAAGCAATGCAGGGACAAAGCGCTGAAAATAAAAGACCCTACCAGCCCCAACACTGGCCTCTTCTCACTGGTCAGAAAAACACTACCGCAGCCTGAAAGCCAAATCTTGGAGACTGAGGAAGAGCTTTTTCCCCCTCAAGCCATTCAAATTCTGAACGAAGATTTCCACTGCTAACTAGTCACTTGCACGGTAGTTCAGTGTGTGACAGAAATCTCCAACACCTTGATAACTAGACAAGCACAACCAAAACAAGAATAATTAGGATGCAGGTCATGAGTTCTGATGGCAGTAAAGAGATGAGATCCTTTTTGAAGTAGAAGGTTGCTTCTGCAGTCCTGAGGCTCCAGTAAAAATCCGATCCCACCATGAAATTTCCCCCACCTCTGACTTGGGAGGTCTAGCTGGAAGTGAAGCAAGATCCAAGAACTTAAGCTGATAATTGAGTCCCCAAAGCAGCTTTATACCAGTACCAATGTCTTGACCTTGAGCTCCAACTCGGCGCTAGCTTGACACTCGAGGACCTTCATAGAAGACGAACGGTACACTTGAATTGGAATGAGCCTGGCTGACAGGTCAGGAGAATGGTTACTGTACCCCATGGCTGATCCAATAGCTTCAAGTATGGGTGCATCCATCAGTGAGATTCTGCAAGACCAGGTCAGTGCTATCATGTAATGAAAGGAGAGGTTCCTATTAATCATACCAGTGCTAAATATACAAATTAAACCATTTTGCTGAATCTATAAGAAATCCTCAAGCTACCAAACCCTGAAGTTTATGTATTCTTCAAATCCAGCACATTTCAAGTAGTGCTAGTCATTATAGGCATGAATATAACTGAATAACAGTGTCATCAACCAAAGTCATATTCTCCAACAAAACAAGGACTACAGCTGCTACACAGGTTCCCTTTTAACACAAGGGTACATTTAACATCTAAAAAGGTCATTGGCTCAATCAAAATCATTATACTATGCTATTACCATACATAAAAATTAAAAAAAAAAATCATTCCGCCTGAGAGCAAAAAAGGCAAGCAATTTACCTGTGTGCAGTATTATACATGAGCATCAAACAGCTGAATACATGCTCACACCTGCTACTGCCAGAGCGGCCTCCGGGAGACCCCACTGATATAATCTAGGTCACACAGGGTAGAGCTCCAGCACATGGCTAGTTCGCCTGAACAGCAGCTCTTACCCGTGACCGACATGATGATACCTAAATATGGCACTTACCATTTCAGAACGATGACCAGGTTTCATGAATTACGCCAGATTAGGAAATCTGATTAGACGGGTCAGGTATTTTCTTCGCGATAAACAAATTCCGTTGGATAGAAACACCTGCAAAATCAAGATTCCCCACAAGTGAAGAAATGTTAAGCTCCGGATCTTGAAAGCAGAGAGAGCTGTTAAAATCGATTCATTTAAGATCTCGGGCGGGTATATTAGGCCTCAAACCAAACACATCCATCCATTCAGATTGGAATTAAAATTTCCTCACCTGCAAATACCCGAATGTACCGCATCTTTTACACAAGAGCTAAACATACTGCTTCTCATCAATACTAATATATTCGTAAACGGAGAACCGCTGCCGCAACAACACCCAGCCAGGTCCAACAGTTTCTATAACTTCTAAGCGAACACGATCATCCTTAACCCTCACCAAGGCGCCATTTTAGCTAAAAGGTCAACCAATGAACAGAAAATACGTCATGATCACGTGTGTAGAGCATGCCTGGTTGGCTGGTTATGGTCAATGTGGACAGTACCAGTAGATACGTTAGCGTGTAGGATATTTGCCGTATCCGGTTGTTTTGATTACTGCTACGCGATTAACTAATAGTGTTTTTCAACGTTTAAAACATTAATTGATGGATGTAGGTTCGATTGTTTTAAGTCTTTATATTCAGTATTTTTCTCCTGTCTCGGTGTACTGGTTTTTAAATTTGTAGTTTTATGTGTACATCGCAGTTCGCTAAGTAAAAATAACTACAACGGACATAATCCCTCATTCAAGCGGAGAACGTAACACAAAATACACTGTCGCCACACGAACTACAAGCTGGACGCGAGTTTTATAACCAGTGTAATATGTGCTTTTTGATTGTACGATGTTTTATACGGAATACTTTTGTAATATACCCGAAAACGATGGTACGCTTTGCATTTCTAAATATAATTCATATTCTTGTTTTAAATGTTACTTGACTTTAGATAATCATAATCTTTATTGGCCGAGTACAAAAAGGGTAAGGATTTTTGGTGAAGATGGAGGCTTGACATTTCAATTAAAAATACAAATAAACATACAGTCAAGAAAGAAACAATAAGTAGAATAAAAGTAAATAGAGGTAGTAAAACAACTTATTGTGCAAATAATAAATAAGACTATATAAGGTATATAAAGTATAAGGATTGGTGTAGATGGTGGCATGACCTATCAATTGAAAGATAAAAATAAACATCAAGACAAAAAAAATACAAATAGAGTAAAAGTAAAATGGATGTAGTCAAATATGCAAATAATGAATAAGTATGCTGACATAAATAAGGTGAGAAAGGAGATACTGGAACTGACCAGGTGTGAGTGATCTGGCATTATTTTCCTGGTTCTGTCCCCCGTCCTTGATGAAATACAGGTCTTCAAGCAGGGTGAGCTGACAACCAGTGATTTTCTCCACGTCGCATAATTCGCCGCAGTCTCTGCTTAGAGTGCGACGTTGCAGAGCCAAACCCGACAGAGATGGAGGATGTAATAATTGATTCTATTATGGCTCTGTATAACTTAACCATCAATCTTAAATTTCTTCAGCTGACGAAGGAAGTTCAGGCACAGTTGGGCCTTCTTAGTTATGCAGGTGGTGTTAGTGTCCCATTTGAGGGCTTGTTGGATGATGGTGCTGAGAAATTTGAAGGTGTCACATCTGCTGATGGTCGTGTCCTGTATTAGATCCTGTATTAGAGATGGTGGTGGTGGTGGTCAGGCTGGTGAGGCTCCAGATGTCAGTGATAATTTCATTTAATTTTTTGTGAATTCAGCTCCCAAGTTGTTTACACCACACTATGACACCAGTTGGCTTACTTGCTTTCAGTAGCTGGACTCCTTGCCATTTTTCAGAGTTCAGTCAAGGTGGTTTTGTCTAAAAAAGAGCTTTACAGAGTTAGTTTGTGAAGTGCCGTCATTAAGATGGAATCTGAAATGTGGCTGCCCTTCATGACTTGTTTACTGCTGGTCAGCAAGTCCTGGATCCAGTAGCAGAGAGATGGCTAGACATTGAGAGTCATGCATTTCTCTAACAAGTTAGGGTTGGTAGTATTAAAAGCAGAGCTGAAATCTACAGTATTGAAGGGGTGTGATGTAGGGTCAGGTTGATGGTGTTGTCAACAGATCTGTTTGATCTGTAAGCACACTGTAGAGGGCCCTGGAGAGCTTCAGTTGTGGTTTTCATAAATCACTGGATAATCTTCTTAAAACACTTCATAACTACAGAGGTAAGTGCTACTGGTCTGTAGTCATTCAGGCAGGATTTTTTTGTTTTGTTTTTTAGGGTGTGGAACAATGGCTTATGATTTCAAGCAGGCAGTGTGGGAGGGGGAGACAGACAAGGGGCCTGTATCATGAAGCAGGATTTCTTGCTTTGCCGGATAACTTGTTAGATTTAAGGTAGTCTGGGCTAAATGTAAGTGAACAGAGATTCAAGTCCGTTTAACCTGTGGTACCTTAAATCCGTCAAGTTATCTAGCTACACAAGAAATCCTGCTTTGTGATTCAGGTCCAAGGTGTCGCAGGATGATTGGGGGGAGGGGGCCGTCAATAAAATATGAATATAATGTCATGATTTAACACTTGGATTCAATATTAACCCACTGTTCTGTGTATAATGTCCAAATAAAATGAAATGTAAAATGTTAGTACGGCACATTAACCTGAATAGCCAACAAAACAGTCCATGTTAAAATATCCAGTAGATGGCACTAGAGACTTTGTTGTAGGAAGGACTGCTTTTACTCCTTGAACTGTGTTTTCATTTCCCCGTGACTGATATCCCCTTGGCCTGGAGAATAGAAATAATATTTTCGATTAACTCTTCTATTTCGGAAAACAGAAGGTCATTGTTTTGATTTCACTCTTCATTTGAAAAAGAAAATCGTTTCACCCTTTTGATCTAATCTAGGACTTTGATCTCCTGTTGATCCACTGCAGCAAAACATTACATGTATTATATATGTTACATTTTAATAATCCCTGTAATATCAGTTATAGAAGTTGTTTCTAATGGCTCTAAGTGTAATCATCAATGGTGTTAGGCTTGTTAGAATTATGACCCTTTAGTGCTATGATATTAAATATGCACATAAAGTAGCACATATTTAATATCTCACTAGGCCTATATATCTGTATTGGTTAATGCATATGAAAAACATTCCATAATATAATGCATCTGAATTCAGGTTGACCCATCAGGGAACTGATTGATTTCATGTGATACTGGATTTTTGTTTGAGTAAAACAAACTAACTAAAGAAAAAACTGTAAGACAATCACCAAAGCTAGCAAAGTCAAAAAGAAGCAAGTCAAAATCAAAATTCTCATTAAAGGACACTTGAGATAATTTGTTATTGCAATATGATGGAAGGTCCTTTTCATTGCAGGGGATGTTAGGGTATGAACATGTATACTTGAATAATTAAAATGGGGGATAAGGATATTTCATTGAGACATTATTTTTCTTCGTTGAGTAATACCTTTTACGACAGTAGAGAAATCTGAGCCAGTATTCTCTGATGTTATAGCGTATGAGATTATAACCATACCTGTATTTTGTTCCTGTTTTCTGCAATGATATGTGCCAAGGACAAGCGACTCAATGTAGATCGGAGTTGTGAATTTTAAAGTGATGAACTCATCTCTGAAGGGCAGCCTGGAGGGTCTGTGGCTTTTTCACAGTTACGTTGCTTTCCATTCTGTGGAAGTTTAACATTTCTTAAAATAGAATAGTTACAGCCCAGTATTCTCTACCCATTAATTACCGGACAAACAACTCCTTGCCTGGAAGATTCTAAGTAGTCCGAGAGCCACATTTTCACTGAATGATATTTCTGCCACCGCTCTCTTTGCTTTTCAGAAAAAAAAACAGAATAAGCACGTTATCAGGAACACATTTTAGCCTAAATGACCAGTCATAAGATGGTATTCCTTTTGTTGTAATGCCGTATTGTACAATATGATGAAATGAGAACAGAATAATAACAGAGCTGACACAACTGGATAAAAGAACTTTCTCCTCCCTGCGAAATAGAGAATCCCTCAAAAAATGTATTATAACAATATGTAATGACGATGTAGATAATTACATACACAACGTGTGGGATTGTCATATGACACAGAAACAATAAAAATGGTCCACATTAATACAAGCAACCCAAAACAGTCAAGCAAGCATCAGCCACCCACCAATTAGTGCTTACTGTTATTACTTAATCATTTATTATTTATCTGCATAATGCAGTAATCTGTCATCTATTGCGTGGAGTTCCCATGCGCGCAAAAATAACCCCAAAATACGTCATACACCAAGGGTGCACTGGAATTTCATAAATATATTGCTCCAAGCATGCTGTAGTTTTCCAAAAAATGGGAGCAGGATGTCTGTGAATTATTCATGCACATGAGCCCACAGTTTCGCCTGTCGAACTGTAATGGATACATCATTTCAGGGTCCCTCCTCAAGATGAAATGCAGGGTTGTAAGAACTGTTTAAGTACAATGAAGTAAAAGTGCATTTATGCATTAACAATTAAAGGAATCCATTCACGCAGTGAGGTATCCGCCAGCGTCATACATGGAAACTTTAAGCTAGCTACTATGTTTTTAACATCAGTCAATCAAGATTTGTTTTAACCTGTTCACCCAGGATAATGGATGAGGTAAATTATTTTGTGAACCAAGGGCAGCAGGCATGAAATAAGAGTGACAGAACAAAATACCTGCCAAGATAGCCAAATCTGAATTCAATGGCCTTCGGCAGTCAAATGAGTGACAAAAAAACGACTATTTTACTGACTGTATTTCACTGGCCAAATAACAGACCATTTAATGTTTTACTTCATACTGTATTCAGTATTAGCAAGGAATTTGCATATCAGAGATACAACGTGGCCTTGTTTTTGAGAAAGCTCTCAGATATCTCCCTGCATGTTCAACTCTAACTTGTTTTGAAAGAAAACTAATAATTTTAGTTATCAGCTCAGTCTCACTCCCCCTACAAACCCTTCATCGTGATCTTCATCATCGTTCTGATACCACTTCTCCTAATGAGGGTCGTGGCGGCAGCATGGAGAGCAGGTGAGACCAAGGACACAGATTCTAGTTTGATCTGGGGAAGCCAGATGGGTTATATAACATTAGTGTGTTCCATTTGAATTAGGAAGTCGGAATTTCCAAGTTCCTAGTCAGAAGTTTCAACTGGAACGTCCCCTGAAGTCAGAGTTCTGACTCAAAGTCTGAGGAACCTCTGCAATCCCGACCTCAAAATTCAAGATGGCTGCGCCCTTCATTAACATTCTTCCCTTCATTAAAGGGAAGAATGTAGTTATATACTTATATATCTTATTTGTGTCTCATTAAATGGGTTGTACACACAGTACTGTCCAGCTGCCATCTGTGGATGCGCTGCTATGGTGTTTGTATGTGCAAAATACCAAATAAATTATCAACTGGTATTGCCAACAATGTTTAACAATGAACTGGTATTGCTAAACGGCTTTCCAATTTGTTGTACTGGAACGCGGTTAGGTGTGACGTCATTCCCGGCTCCAACTTCTGACCTCCAAGGTAAATGGAACACAGTACAATTCCTCCAGCTAGTTCTGGGTCTGCCCTGGGGCCTCCACTCAGTGGAACAGTTTCCTTGGGATCCCAGCAGGTGGCATCCTTATAAGATGCTTGAAGTACCTCATCTGACTCTTGATCCACTGGAGAAGTGGCTCAATTTTGAGGTCCCAGGCCATCAGGCACTCAGTAACAAACACCTCCTGCACTTCTAGATGCAAAAGTTGGTCCTGATATGTCAACACTAGGAAGGTTACTCTGACTTGTCTTGCTACCTTTCATTGGGGGTTGTCATACTTTGCTTGACCTCTCCCAAAGACCTGTTCTTGTTGGATGCCCAACCAGGAGGTCAAGCAACTTGAGCACCACTGAGACATGCAAACTCCTCCACTGCACTAAGGTCATGAATCTTGGAGGAACATGTTAGCACCTACTTTACATAGGAGAAGCTGCTGTCCACTGCATGCCCAGGGGCTTGGGGACAGGCTCTAACTAGAATCTGAGCACCTCCATCACCCAGTGTTTGACCTACCACTGGAGAGCTCGTCTGACACAGTTGATGACTGATAAATTGTTAGTGCTCTGCTTTGGAGAGGATGCAATGTAAGAGATTAAATACTTTAAATACCCACCCCCCACTACACCTCTTCCCCTGCTTGCAAAATGTAATATAGCAATTCTCAGAGCTGACAACTCTACTTGGCTTGGAGGATGTAGAATCTTGACAGCCATCTTCAAAGTAATTTATAGATAACCCCATTTTTTCTGGGTTGGCTTTGAACTTACAAAATCGGAAATGTGTGAAGACAAATGTTCCTTTGCATTGTCACATGAGCGGAAGGACAACCAAAATGTAGGCTGCATCAAGGTAAACCCCTCACGAGGGTGTTTGCCAGGAACAAGCAGGATCACACACTTAGACAGGAAAAAAAATGACCGAACAGGGAGCACAGGACTAAGTTTAACAAAGGAGTAAATGCAAGGCAGCTGTGGTAGGTTAACAAGAGGACTGGAATAAGAGGTAAGACAAGCTTCAGGTGCAGCTGATTAGAAGCTACACCTGAGGGAAACGCAGGGGTTCCTGAAAACACCAGGGGGGTTTACAGGGAGGGGGTGCCAACTCCATGGAGTCAGGAGTCCCAGACCAGCGTTGAGTGGCCAGAAGCGAGGCGGCTACAGTTGAGCAGAGGAAGATTGGCGAGACGGCCACAGATGCGCAGGCAGGACCTGATGAGGCGGCAATAGTTGCAGGCGAGCAAGCAGGAACCGAAGAGGCAAAGGACAGCAGGATCCTCTGGTGGTGGGGAGAGCACGGCGGGGACCTTGGGCGGCAAGGCACAGCAGGGACCTTGGGCAAGGAGTAAGGTGTAGCAGGGACCTCGGGCACGAGCATGGGGCTAACAATGCAGCGACAAAGTGCAGAGAAGCAAGCAGGTGAGCAGGCAGGAGCCATCCGAGCAGCAACGGCCTCAGGGAAGCAGGCAGACAGCAGCAGGCGTGACTGCTGGTGACCATGCGGCAGGAGCCAGGACAAGACTGGAGCTGCTCTTCTGGGCGACTGCGAGGAGAGATCCTCTATAGGTTGGCAGAGTACGATGGGTGTCTCTGGTGATGGGTGCAACTCAGTGGGATCCTGGTGCGGCGGGCAGAACACAGCGCGGACCTCGGGTGACAAGCAAGGCTGGTTGCTTATGGAGACGCAGTGAGCTCTTGACTGGGTGCTGCCACGTCAGGGTCTGTCGGCCTTTTAGCTCTCCGTCTCCGACAGGAGCCAACTCAAGGTTTTGCTGGCAGTGCAGCGGTGAGCTCACTGGGGAAATTGGGTACGGAAAACTTGGCAGGTGGGAGGGCAGCAGCAGACGAGGGCAACTTGAGTGAAGGCCCCTTGGTCGGCAGTGGGTCAACTGGTGGAGTCATTCCTTTCATCCGCTGGTGCAAGACAAGCTAAGCCTCTGTTATCTCCCATGTTGCCAAGTGAGTGGAGGCTGAGGAGATCTCCTCCAGTCTGAAGCAGCAGGGCGACCACCTCGGGCGATCCTTGAAGCAATGAGTGAGGAGCTCCTACAAAACCCCGTGGAGAGAGTGAGAAGAGTCTTCTGCTTTGTCCATTTGGAGTGGACGTGGGAGCCACAGATTCCTCTCCAGTGCCGGATCAGTACCACCATCAGTCACAGAGATGGATGTTTTCTGGGATCAGCTGAGGTGGACGATCAACAAAGGTGGACTATTCCTCCGGTCGGACCAGAAAACAGCCACGGGGTTGTCTTTGGGTTTCAGTCATTCTATCACGTAAGGAGCGGGTGATGGATGACCCGAAAGCAGGCTGCATCAGGGTAAACCCCTCGCAGAGGTGTCTATTGCAGGGAACAGGCAGGATCACACACGTAGACAGGAAACAATGACCGAACAGGGAGCACAGGACTAAGAGACGCTAATATACATGCCTAACAAAGGAGCAAAAGCAAGGCAGCTGTGGTTGGTTCACAAGAGGGTAGGAACAAGAGGTAAGACTAACAAGCTTCAGGCATGGCTGGTTAGAAGCCACACCCAAGGGAAAAAGGGAAACGCAAGGATCAGACAAGCAGGGCAGGGCTGGACGTGACATGCATGTGTTGACTGCAAAGCTGTGGAGACCGGAATTCCTTGCAAAGAATTATGAACAGGTGGGAGGGGCAGCTCTGAAGAGGGGAGTACACACACATAAACTCAAAGAACAGCTAGGTCCCCTGATGGACCAAACTGTTTCCTTTACTTTTTACAGCATCCAAACCCACTTAAATGTACAAACTGGGATTAGCAATAAAGAGTACAGCTTTGCAATTTACTTCTGCTTGTTAAGCAACAATCTTACATCCCTGTTCTGTATTTAATGAAAGCTGTATATATTGTGTAATCAGCCCCTACAAAGCATAGTATGAAGTTCCTTGGGAGAATATGTCACTTCCTCGGTGTATATGTTGATGCTTTCATGTCCTACTCTCGCCAGTGTGGGGAAGCAATAAAAAAGGCCAATAGGATGTTGGGTTACATCTCTAGGTGTGTGG
>JAODLD010000101.1:11039512-11051954 GCA_026781065.1 Mormyrops boulengeri | reverse complement strand
GTATGGTCTATATGCATGGCTGAGAGGTGTGTCTGCTGGGTGTCTGTGTATGTTGTGGGAAAGTGTGTATGGTCTATATGCATGGCTGAGAGGTGTGTCTGCTGGGTGTCTGTGTATGTTGTGGGAAAGTGTGTATGGTCTATATGCATGGCTGAGAGGTGTGTCTGCTGGGTGTCTGTGTATGTTGTGGGAAAGTGTGTATGGTCTATGTGCATGGCTGAGAGGTGTGTTTGTGGGGTGTCTGTGTGGCCGGTGTGGGCCTGGGTCCGGGGCTGGCTGCTCCTTCCTGGGCGCAGCTGCCTCCTCGGCATGGTTGCTGGCCCCTCTCCCTGGGGTGGTGGTCCGGGGGGGGCTCGGGCTTCTCCGGCGTGGGTGGCCTTGGCTCGTGCGGGAGTGGCCGCCCCCTTGCAGGGTCTGCTGCCTGTTGCCTCTGGTCCTCTGGGGCTCATGCCCTTTTGGCTGCGGGGGCTGCATCTGGGACCTCCCTCCTCCTCTGGCTGGGTTGGGGGCGCAACTGTCATTAGTGGTCCCCACAATACAAAAATAACAGGTTTTCATTGCATTATGGGGACACTTGGTCCCATTTGTACATTAAATTCATAAATTGTCTCATTCAGGAAAATAAATTTAGCTCAATATTCTGTGGTTCAGGTAATAATTATTGATTTAACCATTGTGTTGTAAGGAATGATGATGTCATGGTTTGCTTTCCAGAATCAAGATGTTTGATTGACTGGTTATATTTGTATTTTCTGCTATTTCATATTGAATGCATTGGTTTTTCACAGTGTCAACATGACCCCCCCTTCCCACAGAAACACCCTTTGACTTTGCTTTTTGGAAAAGGATTAAGATCACAAGGACATTAACTGGAGAGGTGGCTCTTTAACTGGATGGAAGAGTAACGCTTTTGCTAGGACTTGAGTTGAAAAACATTATATTGCAGGTTCTGTAAACACCATGCAACTCACTATCCATTTTAATATTTTGGGAAAAAATCTTTTTAAGATGTGAGCAGGACATTTGCATTTGCTACTCTGCTTGTTATGTATTAATCTTTCAAAATTCCAGGAACTGCTTTGAAAAAAAATCTGTCAGTTATAGATTTTCTGAAAATTTTCTATATATTTTCAGTTTCTTAGAATAAATTAATTCTTCACACACACCTGTGTCGGGGAAATGTTTATTGCATTATTTTCCAGAAAGTTTATTAAGGCAAAGATTTAAAAAACATATCTTTTTTTCTTTGTCTTTTCTTTGGGTAAATCAGGCATGGATAAAATCACATTGAGGGTAAACTGGCCCATTGGAAACTGAAAGCTGAAGCTTGGAGGCCTCTTCGTTCTTGAGCTGGTCATGCACCACCGTTCACTGTCATTGTGTTTATAGGTCTCCATTTGTGTTGCCATTGTTTGTGAGACGCTAGGCCAGCTGAACCCTCAATGAGTCAGTGTGCCTCCAGTCTAAAGTTTTAATAAAGTGGTTCATTTCTGCTCAGATACTTATTCAAACACCGACGTCTCAGTGACACGGAGATCCTAGAGGGTCGTTTTAGGTCTGTGATGACCTGAGAGGGAGCTTTTGACAGTATAAAAGGGGTCAGTGGTAAATCAATTCTGAAATGCACCATTTCACCCTCGGATTTAGATAATGGCAGGGGGTACTGTGAATATAATATTCAGCCTTTTGCATAGGTATTTCGTGACTGAATGATTTCATACATTCCCAGAATTCCCTCCCCATTCTTTTCCATTGTGGATTTCGACACAGAATTCATGGACTTTTACTGAGACCATGCAGAAAGCATCAATAAGACCAGAAACGGTAAGGTCGGGTTCCCCTTAGTTTCCTCACCTGAATGGTAGCTGGAGACCATGTGATGAATTCTGATGCAGTGTCTGTGTATGTGTGTGTGTGAGGATTAGGTTTATATTACATTGTGGGGACCAAATGTCCCCAAAAAGCTCTGTGAATGCAATCAAAAAAGTAGTAATGCCAAAAGTCTCATATTTTATTCGGTTACTTATGGTTAAGGTTAGGGCTGGGTAGGGGTTAAGGGTCTCATGTTGTGATTAATGTGAGTTTTCCCCACAGAAATGCATGGAGAGTCCCCACAAAGATATAATTATAAACCTGTGTGTGTTAAATATAAAAGAAGGAAGTGAAGGAAGGAGAAGGTAGAGATGACAGTAGCAGGACCCCTGTTGAGCCTTGGGCTAATCAGAAATGTGCATGCAGGGACCTGAGCAGTGTGACGTCCCGGTTCAAGGAAGGTGAACCCTACCCCCCCTCCTCATTTTTACACCTTTCACTCTCTCCCAGCCCCACACAAGCCCCCTCCTGACTGCTTTGAGCAATACATGCTTACTTGACTTTTTGCTCTCCCGTAAAAAAAGAAATGCCAAGGAAGACAATAAGGGTTGGAGTTGTCATGGAAGCATGGAGATGAACACTTTGGACATCGAAGACCTTGACTGTTGGTGACATTCTTCTTGAGGAAATGGTTACTGGAGAAGGTGGCTTGTTCAGGTGGTTCCTGTTTGCCGTATTAGTACAACGGCCATCTGTCAAAATCCATCTTCGTTGATCTGGGCTCCCTCGTGCCCAGCCTGTCCAGGACATGATCCTACCTCTATCTCTGTGCTTGGATGTCGGGGAGTGGTGAGGCTGTGGAACGGACCAGAAGGAGAACGTGTTCAGATCCCATGGATTTAGTTGTGCTGCAGGGCTGTTAACCTGGCTCCTCTCTGGCTCATTTCCCCTCACAGCAGTGTGAGAAGTGAGAGGACTGAAGCAAGGACGTTTTCTGGCCAGACACCACTAAGAAACATAAAAACATAGCTCCAAGCAGTTTAGTGCGCTGTAGCCTTGATGGACAAGATGCTTCCATCAATATATTGTCCCCATTACGGTCTGAATTTCAATTTAAATTGTGTTATATAAGTTTTGGGCAAACTAGGAACTCTGACTTGTGCTCCTTTAGTGCTGGTGTGAGTGATTGTGTTTATGTTTGTATTTTCCCGGAGGGAGAACAGTGCCCTCACCATTTGTGCTGTGTGCTTTCTGGAATAAGGTCTGCATTAGCAACTGGATTAGCAGTTATTGAATATGAACAAGAGGGTAATTTACATCTCGTTAATGACATAGTGAGAAAAATAATAGAGAAGGCAATTAATTGTTATAGGCTAAAATACAGACTTGAAGAAGGGAAGGTATAAGCACAAAACTACGTTAATAATTGTTTTTTCCCTTTGTTGAATGTTTCTAAATATTTAGAAATTTTGATATCTTGATAGTTATGTGTTACATATGCATTACTGTCAGTTTTGTTCTTTTAATTTCATCACAATACATCTTGCGAATGGTGTTCACACCTCAGAAACAAGAGACTCAGTAGTTTAGAGAACAAAGTCATAGCCAGTAAAGAAAACTTTAAAATTAGCCTGCTTTGAAACGCATGTGACCAGACCGAAGTTCTTTTGTGCTCTCTTGTGTCGTCTGTATTTTGGTGTGCGGAGGGGGGGCTTCATGGCTTCCCAGTGGGCTACATTTACAAGCAGATATAGGAGTGACCCCACCTCTCTCAATCATTTATAGACTTTGTGAAATTGGTTGTCGCCAAAGAGCTTGGGGGAGCCTGCACCGCTTCGGCATCCTGCTCCGACACGGAGATTCATCAGGCCTTTAAAACCTTCCGGCTACTGTTTTTACTTTATTTTTATTTTATTTTTCTCCTGAGCAGAAGATGCAGGAGGCTGGCTCTCGACCTCAGGTACGCAGAACATTCATAAACCAGGCCCTCCAGCTGAATGGCTCTTTCACTGCACTGGGAAGCCAAGGTGTTCGCTGCCGCTGAGCACACCTGGGCTCAACGCGAAGAAAGACTAAGGGCATCGACAATCAGAGGGACCTTCTTCATCCTTTCTCTCCTTGTATTTCAGTGTCTATGAAAAATAAAAATGTATGTATATGCTGGTCCAAATACCATCTGGTAGTAATAAGTGAAAAACAACTTACTGATCTTAAAAATGCTTCATCATTCATCCAAGAGGCTTTGTCTATAATTCCAACATTTTTCCAAACCCAGCTTTTTTGCCTATTGTGAATTACAGTTTGAAGTATAATGCTGTAACTCTTTCAGAATTTCCTTCTGGATCAATAAAGTACTACTACCACTACCACTACTACTACTACTACTACTACTTGTAACACACTAAGACAGAAACTCCATGCAACTCAACATAAGCAAAGTACTGACCTATATACTGGGAAGATTGAACCAGCATTTTATAAATGGATATGGAGGCTTCAGTAACCTGGCTTTAATGCCAGATGAAATTCCTACTGTGGACTCCTGACTAAAGACAGATACATCCCTGTAGTTGCTTGATGAATGTTTGTTGTTTTGTATGAAAACTTCAATTCAGACTGTGACATAGTTTTCCTGTTTTTGCTGTTGTTTTGTTTTCTGCACTAAAATATAAATGTAAACGAAAACATCAACTGTTTTAAATTAAGGCAAAATGTTTATTAATATAAAATATTTATTAATATAAAAAACTACTGTAATGCTCTGTGTCCTTTTGTTTTATATATTATATTGACATTAAGTAACTCTGTGAATTGTGAACTAAATAATGCATCCAATAAACTACCACAATCACAGCAATACTTTTAAACTTATTTTATTCAACACATAAATGTGCCTGTACCTGAGCAGTTTCGTTTTTATTTATTCATTTACTCAGTTTATCATTGTTAAATGAAATTCTGACTTGCTGAAGATTCATTTAGTCGTAAATTAAGGCAATCCTCAAGCCAGTGCTATTAAAGTGGTGTGTAGCACAAATTTCCATGGCAACAGGAATATGATAAAGCTATAATGCTCACACAGGAGTGTTTATTGCACCGGTTATTATGTTGGCCTGAAGCGCCGTTTGATTCCACTCAGAACACTGAACCATACAGATAAAAACCTACTGAGAGGTGACTTCTCCTAATCTCCAGGCTCGTGCACCATTAATGGCTTATTACTGCTATAACTTTATTAGGTATTAATATGGCAGTTTCATTGCTCTCACCCCCACACCCCTGAACATCCAATTACCATGTGCTGTATTAATTGCAAGTCCTTATGGTGGGATGCTGGTTATGCATGCCTCTCTGATAATTACTCCGAAGCGGGGTACAGGGGTACACTCTGACTGCTTGATTAACTGTCTAATGATGGCCAAAGAAACATACATCCATACATCTTCCATAACTGCTCACCTAATTCCAGGCCACACCGTGCCTGGGCCTTATCATCAGAAGCGCAGGGGACTCCCGGGGGGAGATGCCAGACCATCACTGAGCACATGCTTGCACAGCAAGGGCAATTTAAAGACGCTAGTTCGCCCAAACTGTATTTTTTTGCACCCCAGGGGAAAAGGCAGGGAGAACATACATAAAAACAGAATGACGACTAGCAAAAAGCCCACAACCTTATTGTGAGGCCATATTACTGCCCGCTGAGTCACTGTACCACTGGGAAAACATACATTTAGAGTAAGAACACAACAGAATATAGGCCAGTGGCTTCACATTACAATGTGAGATTATGTTCTCCGGTTGTCATTGCGACCGATTTCTGTGTCGCTTGCTGGAAGCATCATGTGAATCGTCTGCAATGGGAGGCTGAATGACCTAGCATGCGTTAAAGCACAGCCGTCTGAGCCTCGTAACCTCTGCTCACCCTCGGTCAGACTCAATGTGCGGCAGGAAACCGCGCAGCGTTGCCTCACGCTAAAGACTCACAAGCCCTGTCAACATTAATGACAGCATCCTGTTTATCTACAGAGCAAAAATGAAGGGAAGCCAAAATGAGTCGGATGACGGAGAAAATAGAATCCTGACCTTCAAGTTATGTATAGCAACATAAAAAACACAGGGCTGGGTGAAAAGACATTTTCAGGTATACCCCCCCCCCCCACCCCCCATAATGATATCATTCCTACATCAACTAAAGACTTCCTAGATCATAATGAACCTTCCGGCAGAAAGTCATTAAAATTCATTGAAGGAAATGTTCTCTCTGGGTGCACTTATAATCATATTTCAGAGAGCGGTTTGACACTTGCAATCAAGTGCGATGGCAGCTGATGGATTCACTTAGTGAGGGTAATCAGCTGTCGGCCGCTCTCGCGCGCGGAGGCAGCATCTGCGCGTCAAGGGAGGCGGTCGTGCCGCCCTTCTCTGGCCGACTGACTGGCGTCTCCAAGGCGACCTGATGGCTGTGCCGCGTGTTCTGTCTCGGGCTCCCTTAACAGCCCAGTGTAAGCGAGCGCACTTCAGCCTGGGTCAAGAGGCCAAATTATATTGTCAAACTCTTCATTGAGTATGAGTCTGTCATGCACCAGGGATCCTGATTTGCATAGTGCTGTTTCTTTGGAGAAGCAAGCAAATGCTACATTCAGTTGTTTTTATCATACCAGAATGCTAAGGTCTTCTCAGCTTCCCCAGAGTATGAGTGCAGTGGGGCTCAGTGTTAGAGTACGGGTGAAGTGGGGTCACTGTAAGAGTATGGCGGTAGAGGACTCAGTGTTAAAGTATGGCGGTAGAGGGCTCAGTGTTAGTGTATGGCAGTACAGGACTCAGTGTTAGAGTATGGCGGTAGAGGGGCTCAGTGTTAGAGTATGGGGTAGAGGGGCTCAGTGTTAGTGTACAGCAGTAGAGGACTCAGCGTTAGAGTATGGGGTAGATGGGCTCAGTGTTAGAGTATGGCAATAGAGGGGCTCAGTGTTAGAATATGGGGGTAGGGACGCTCAGTGTTAGAGTATGGGCATAGAGGGATCAGTGTTAGAGTATGGGAGTAGAGGGATCAGTGTTAGAGTATGGGCATAGAGGGCTCAGTGTTAGAGTATGGGGGTAGAGGGGCCAGTGTTAGAGTATGGGAGTAGAGGGATCAGTGTTAGAGTATGGGAGTAGAGGGATCAGTGTTAGAGTATGGGCATAGAGGGCTCAGTGTTAGAGTATAGAGGTAGAGGGCTCAGTGTTAGTGTATGGGGGTATGAGCCCCTCTGCATAGTATGCCTCTGGGAGCCAATGACTACTGTCCCCATAGAAATGAATGGAGAGTCCCCACAAAGATATAATTACAAATTGTGCGCACACACACACACACACACACAATATGGACGGAAGTATTGGGACACACCACTTAATCATTGAATTCAAGATTCAAGAGGTTTTTTCATCACGTACACAGTTGTACACATACTACATGTAGTGAAATGTAACCCTGGTCTCTCCGAGCAGCTGTGCAATTCAGGTGTTTCATTCAGACTCATTGCCACAAGTGTATAAAATCAAGCACCTTGCCATGCAGTCAGGTTTACGAACATTTGTGAAAGAATCGGTGATTCTGATAATTCCAATGAATTCAAGCATGGTACTGTCATAGGATGTTACCTTTGCAATAAGTCAGTTCGTAAAATTTCTTCTCTGCCTGATAGTCCACTTTCAACTGTAAGTGGTATTATTGCAAAGTGGAAGCATTTAGGAACAGCGGAAACTCAGTCATAAAGTGGCAGACCGCGTAAAATAACAGAGCAAGCTGCATGCAAGTCTCACATCACTACGCACAAAGCCAAGAGTGAGATGGAGTGCTGTAAAGCACGCTGCCACTGGACTCATGAGAAGTGGAAACGTGTTCTGTGGAATGATAAATCACGCTTCTCTGTCTGGCAGTCTGATGGACGAGTCTTGGTTTGGTGGATGCCAGGAGAACGTCCCTTGCCTGATTGCATTGTACCAACTGTAAAGTTTGGTGGACAAGGGATCGTAGCATGAGGTTGTTTTTCAGGGGTTGGGTTAGGCCCTTTAGTTGCAGTGAAGGGAACATTTAATGGTTCGGCATTTCAAAACATTTTCGATAATTCTATGCTTAAAACTTCGTGGGAACAGTTTGGGGAAGGCCCTTTTCTGTTCCAGCATGACTATGCCTCAGTGCACAAAGCACAGTCCAATAGGACATGGTTGGGTGAGTTTAGAGTGGAAGAACTCGACTGGCCCTTACAAAGCCCTGACCTCGACCCCATCGAACACCTTTGGGATGAACTGGAACGGAGACTGCGAACCAGACCATCATGTCTAACGTCAGTGCCTGACCTCACAAATGCTCTTCTGGATGAATGGGCAAAAATTCCCACAGACACACTACAAAATCTTGTGGAAAGCCTTCCCAGAAGAGTGGCGGCTGTTACAGGACACTAATTGTTGCACTATTATTTAATGTTATGTTAGATACTGTCTTTCTAAGCTTTATTACTATGTGTGATGCCTGCACTAGGAAAATCTACTACCTCACTTCACAATGAAAGTCAGCTTTTTACATCCCCTGGGCTGTGCCTTAAGTTCCTGCCTGGGCTTGGTTTGTGTGTGGAGTCTGCATTTTCCCCCGGGTTCTCCTTCACACAATCTGGGTTCCTCCCACAGCCCTAAGGCATGTGATCAGCTATCTTTAAATTGCCCATAGTGTGTGTGTATGTCTCTGTGCGTGTGTGTCATGATGGACTGATACAGCACGCAGGGTGTCCCCCGCCCTGTGTTACCTGTGAAAGGCTCCAGGTTCACCGTCACCCTGTACTAGACGAGTATTTGTGGATGTTACAATGTGGTTGGATAAGCATTTAAATGCATTGACCTTACGGAATATTCCGGCACAGCAGTGTGGGAGGTCGCGGCTTCATGCTGAGAGGATGTTTTTGTGTAATCATTTTAAAAATTCTATGCTATTGTTTTCACTGAACAGAAAACAAAATGAGTTTATCAGCCTCTTATATGGTACATCTGAAATTTGATGCCACGTTCAACACAAGTAAACAAATTCAGATGAGATTGCACTGCATGCCAGGCATGTTTTATGCTTCTGTGGTCTGGAAGCTAAATATAGAGGCACAATTTTTAGTTGACAGATTGTGTAGAGAGTTTGATGGAGATGGTGTCTCTCTGTTGGTAGTGTGTGAGCAACTGTTGAGATATCCATGTATATTTATTTATTAATAATTGAGCTTTTTTATGTTATCTGGTAAATGGGATAGAAGGCAACAATTTACACGTAATGCTAAGAAATAAGTTAGCTATAATTTTAATTATCAAACAATTATGATAAAAATATACTGCATATAACTGCTTATATATGGCTATTAATCATTTTAATCTAAGGGCCAACATTTAATAATAACTGAATCTAAGGATAACTAATGTACCGTATAACAATTAACTCCAGAAGACATACATTTAGCTCAATAAAATGGATCACTGTACGTTTTTTCATTGGCACTGGTGCTTGGAACTAGAATTAAAATTAAAATGTAACACCATCCATTATTTGTAAATGAGCAGTATCTTAATGAAAAAATAAATGTCATTCTGCAATGAATTCTTATTTTTATTTTGTATTGTTAAGTTAGTATTTCCAGTAACACTTCACTTGAGAGGGCACAAAAAATATAGTTTTATGCTATTCTTTATGTACTAATAACCACAAATTAAATATTAGTTACAAACTGATCTCATGTTTGTTCATCAGTAACAAACTATCTCAAGCAAGCCTTGTATTTGTTACTATACTTGTTAATTATGTAAAATTTATGAATTGCTGAAGGAACCAATGAAGGAAGTTCTGTAGGAACAAATATCGAATAACATGTAAAATACTGATCTAATGTTTGTTCGTCATTAATGAATCATGATGCATCATTTCTCATGTGGTTACTGTATTTACTATGTCTGTTAATTATAACTATTGAAGGAACAAGTAATGAATAACACAAGTGATAATACTGATCTCATGTTTGTTCATCATTAATGAATCATGATGCCTCTTTTATCTCAAGTAGCAAATACATTTGTTGATGATTTGTACTTCAGTAGTAACTGAGTGATTACTAAGAATTTGTGCCCTGTTACTGTATTTTCTTGAACCATAACATGGTCTGAGGGGGACGCACTCGCCTCACAGCAAGAGGGATTGAATGCTCTCCCTAATTTGGCGATTTGTGTTCTTCCTGTGTTGGAGCTCTGTAGGCATTATGGTTTCCTTTCAAAGTCCACAAACCTGCAGTTTGATAGGTTGGTCTTTCTAAATTGGGTATGGAGTATGTGCCCTACCTTGGCCCTGCACCGTACCCCTGCCTCGTGCCCTATGGAGCCTGTAATCATCTACTGACACTGCTTCCCCATAATCATGTACCAAATAGGCGGTTGGGAAATGCATGGGGACAGGTTTTCACAAATGTTATTAATTAATATAACTGAAACATTAGCTAAATGTTCTACAACTCTAGAATTCCATATTCCAATTCTTTTATAAATGGCAGGTAAATCTGACATTAATGACATTTAAATGGGGTCGCGGCTTTGTCGAGGTGATTTGTACTTATAAAAATGTAGACACTGGGAAAAAGACGTACCATTTTTCAATCAGTGACTTAGAAAGTCATCAGAATTCTATACTGGTATGCCTCTTTAGGGTTGTCTGAAAATGATTATAGGTTCTTGAGTTAAACAGAGTGTCACACCTAAGTATGTCTGAATAGAGATGTAATGCAATGCTTTTAACCTTCGGCAATGATTTTTAACCCTTTTAAAGGATTGGCAACGGTTATTTGCATTAGAATTAAATAACAGAGCTTTCAGATAGCAAACTCGTCTTTTACAGAAAGGTGTTTTTTGAAGGGTGGAGCACTAATGAATGTCAGAAGTATATAATGATATGACTGCAGATGAGCAGAACCATAATCTTTGAGATGCATGCACATTTTCTTTTTAAACAATCAATTTAGCTCCGCCCGCCATATTTAAATCTCATTAAGTATTAGCATAGTGCATTGGCACCAGAGCAGATGTGATACTTATCCGTATGCCTTCTGATCCCACACTGTTTGTGTCTGTGTTTGTGCCTTGGCTTAGAAAACACCTTTCAAATTTTGTAATATCCAAATGGTGTTTTGTCTCTATTGACACTACATGCTTTTACATGTATATCAGCTATATAATTTTGGTGCAGATTCTCTAGAAAGTTACTCTGCAAAAGTTAGGAAATTACTGATATGTTGGATGGCTAGATGAACACCGCTTCCGATCCCAAACCTCTCCCCAAGGGCACCCCAGCCATTCCATGTGTTTGTTAAATTTCACCATCAGCTCACTTAATTAATTGACTTAATAACTCAAATAACTCAGCGATGCATTGATTAGCCAAACAAGGTGGGGTAGCGGGTGAGTCAAAAAAATGCATTAGTGTATTGGAATGTCACTGCAAACACTGTGATGTTTTCATTAGAGGTTTTGAAATGCTAAGCTGACACAGTTTGACTGAGATCGTAGTTTGAAGATCATTTTAACGTCATTTTTTTTGACTATCTAAGACTTTTGCACAATACTGTACATATTATTTTGTTTCCAGAACTGGAGTACAGTTAGAGTGTTATCTTCCTAAAAACACGTTTGGACCGTCGTTGATGTCTCGTTACTGTGTCTTAGCATAATGGGGAAGTAGCAGATGTGTCAACATGTACCACAGACTTTTAAAGAAGTTATTTTTACAGTTGGATTTAAATTTCTGTGAAAAGGAAAGAAGTTATTAAATTTGGGAGGAGACAAAGGAGAGCTCAATGGAACTAATCATGTATCAGGAGGTTTTATTAAACATAAAAAATTAAGATTTCTACATTAAAAATTTTATTCAGTATAATGCATTTGAATGAAGTGTGATTCCCCTGTTCAGATGGTGCCGTGGTATATAACACATCAGGGACAAAACAACGGTCGATGCTTTTGGACAGATCACCCTACTGGCCTTATCCACTGATTACTGTGTGAAAAATGCTTTTACACATGTACTGTAGTCCCGCTGGTATCCGCGGTTTCAGTTACTGCAGTTTTACTTATCACAGTGTGCTGTGATTTGAATCAAAAATGTTGAAATGTGTAACTGTTTGTTTTTTCATTGTTCCTTCATCCTTTGAGGGGTATAAAAAAGCATGATTTCCATTAATCCATCATCCCTTTGATACATAACATTTTCTCACCGCTTTTTCTTCTCTTGAGAATCAGGCCAAAAACACCAGAATCTCTTTCATTCGAGAGAGTACAGTACTGTATAATAATGTTGTACTTTTTTTTTTTACTATATTTAATGTTGGTAATGTCTTTCTGTGCGTAATTTATCAGTCACTATATGTAAGCACACATAAAGCACATATATATATATATGTGCTCCGCAGATTGTAAGAGATAAACCATTACAAGGTGCGCAATTTATACTGAAACAATGAACGGCAACTTGGTGTAACACAGTTTGGTACAAAGTGGAAGGCCACTTATCATAAGAACATAAGAACATAAGAAATTTACAAACGAGAGGAGGCCATTCGGCCCATCAAGCTCGTTTGGGGAG
>JAODLD010000101.1:10971837-11010316 GCA_026781065.1 Mormyrops boulengeri | reverse complement strand
TTAGTTAGGTTCTCCCCAAACGAGCTTGATGGGCCGAATGGCCTCCTCTCATTTGTAAATTTCTTATGTTCTTATGTTCTTATCCTGTCCAACAAAGATTTCATCGGGTCCGAACACAGGAGCCTCCAAAGTCACTCTGTCTCCCACCCGAATGTCCAAGCTAATGATGCAATAGCGTAGGTCCGCCTGGGAAGAAAACCCATTTGCAGTCCCGGTTCCGGCATTTCCACCAGGCTTATCATCTGTCTCCATTTCTTTGACGCATTGTTCAATGTTAATCAGTTTAATTCAGTCTAACAGTGGCACAGATGCCTCTGGTTCAATACAGAGCCTGCGTCTGCTTTCCTTCTGCCATGTAGAGGACGAACACATTGTTGACTTCAGCATTAAGAACAGGATGCCTGGAACCTCATTGCCCTTCACCGCATTTTCATCCTCAATCAATAAACTTTCATGTTAAGCAAATAAACAGATCACGAAAGAGGTTACTTTAGCAGCATGTGCTGTGTTAGCTGTGAGCCATTATCCCAAATGTAGTTCCTTTCCATAATATGAATGTATTCCAACTCTCTAAACAAAACTAGAGCAGCTAACTATTATTGTCAACAACCGAATACTGTAACTTGCCAAAACTAAATACATATAGATGGCTTGGACTGAGTTGTGGGATTCTTACAATGAAGAAAATAGTGAACACATGCTTAAACATTTGACAGGTGAAAAATTATGCCAAGTCAATTGTGGGAAATAACTTAAAATAATCTGCTCAGCCAGTGAAGCTTGCCACATATTTATTAACTCGAACAAGGAGGTCCTATTAAGTAGGAGAAAATGATAACTTATTTGTGCCAAATGTTTATTTTATTTTGTTCTCTTCACGCCAAAGTCCTCCCTCTTCTAAACTTTTTCCTGTGACCTATTTATGTCTGGTTTGTTAAATTCTTTAGAGGAATAAAATTAACCTAAGAAGATTCCGGTTTTGGAACATCACTAAGAATTATACACTGTGAAATTAATTCATTGCATGTAAGAATAATTGGATTCTTGTATTGAATGGTGGATGTAACACATTTCAAAACTCAGTGGTCCTTTGCTGCATGTCACAATAGATACATATTAAGTCTTCACAGATAAACACTTTGGCGATGCAACTAAAATGAAAAATTGCAGCGCTGTACATTTCATCATTGCCACTAGCAGGGGAATATACATTTTTTTCCTTCAGAAATGTGTGTGCTCGCTCTTTAATTTGCTTTTTGGTGATTTTATCCAGGCAAAGATTTAAATTAAATTTTGCATTTTGAATGAAACTTTAATGGTCTCGTAACTGAAGTCCCCGGCGTCTCCTAGCATCCATCTAAGCCGAGTAAAGGCTATTCAGTCAGCATGAGGCGACAGGCCGCCCGCTTGTGTTTTTGTAGGAACGGATCCCACAGGATGAAAAGACGTGCAAAAGAATATCAGTCAGATCTCGTGTTAGTTTTGCTAAGTGCTTCTTGGTAACGAGCCCGCAGTGGCTAATTACGAACATGGTGTTTTCCAACGGACAGGAGCATATTGTTGGGCCTCCACTGGGAACAGCCATGGTGAGACTCAAACCAGTTTCCCACATGGAAGTCATCGGCCCCGTCGACATTTGCAGTGGGTTCTGTTCTTTTTATAGGGGCTTCTGGGATTACTTTAATACAGAGATGATTAAAAAAAAAACACACACACATAATAATAAATAATCCAGAATCTAAACACAGCAAATTATCCTTCAACTTACTGATTTGTCAGACATAAAACTGTTAGTCTAGGAAGGTGAAATTTCTAGGATCATTAATCACCTTATTTTGCCACGCCCACTTTCAACAGTTTGCTTCTTCCACCTTTGTGGTAGAACTTCCGAGACCTGTGTTACGGAACTGGTTTCAGTGCAGCTCAGCAGAGAATTATTATGGTAAAATATGTAGAATTCAAAAGGACAGTGGCGAAGAGCAACTCTGGCTACCGCTAAACCTAGAAAGGCATGCATACAGTTTGATTGATAATTATCTCAATTTCTAAATGTGTTTTGTGGTTTTTGTGTCTTATATTCATATTCATAATTATTCATAATCCTTATTCAGTATTAAATAAACTTGCTATTACATAAACTGCCATCACGTTCACGGTGGGCTTGGACCTCATGTTGCCTGGGATAGGCTCCAGGCCCCTTACAACCTCAATAAGGGTAAGTGGTTGGACGCTAGAAAGCACATCAGACTGTGGGGTGGAGGTTTGTGCCCCCAGGGCTGCTGGCTAACTGGGGTTGACCCTGGAGAGCAGATTACAGTCTGAATGTGGGCTGAGTCAGCATCTTCTCACTGCCCTCTGTTATGAGGTCCACAGCAGAGGCCTAACTGAACACAAACAGAGGACGCTGGTGCCTCCTGGGTCGTAGGTGCTGTTGAAAAGCACAAATTACAACAGGCATGCAAAACCATGTGCGTTGCATGGAAACACATTATGTCTATAACCCAAAGACCACGCCGATTTTGGTGACTCATAGGCTCCCCATTAAAAGCCAAATTTGTAGAAATCAGAAGGTTTCACAGATGACGCACAGTGCTGATCACTCTCCATATGTATTTTTACTGCCTAATTTCCTCCCATTTTTACATTTGGCAAGCACTTCTGTACAAAGAAATATATAGTACGACTGCCAATCAGGCAGTCTTGCAGAAATTGGGGTGGAGGGCTTACAATGACAATAAAGCATCCATCCATCCATCCATCCATCCATCTATCTATCTATCACCTTCAGGATATGGGCACTGATCCCTAAGCCACTGAGCTACAGACCGCCATCCTAACTTCGCCCTTTCAGGCTCAGGATCCTATCATTCAGCTGCTTCTCCTCACTCTATGGTTTACCGTAGGAGCTCCTGTGGAGCAGGGTCACTGTAAAGGGTGGGGGGAGAGAGAACGTAAATTACGTAAAATTGGAACGTAATTGGATTGGTCTGAGTTGGGGGCCCAATATGATTTGATTTCATGGGGCCTAAAATCTCTAGTGGCATCCCTGCTATGGAGCACTGGGGGGGGGAATTCGTTTAATTCAAAGCAGGCCAATTTTGCCATCTTCAAAACCTAGGCCCTGCCTGTGGGAGGTCTTTTTTAACTAGGAATGACCAGGGGGGCACTAGGGGAGACACTGAGGAATCTCTTCCTGTGGTCCAAACCTCTTGCTCTCTCCCCTATTTCTGGAAGAATCCCAAGGCCTACATAGCCTCCTCTGAGCCAATTGGGGGTGCTCCCTTTGCGTCCCCGTTAGTGTTCGGCAGCATTTGGCTGGGCAGTCAGACAGGACTGTCATTAAGACGAGGCCCAAGGGCTCTGACTCCTTCCACTTCACACAAACACTGTAATAAAGACAAAAACCTGCAGCTCCCGCACCCAAGAGGATACATCCTGCAGCTCCCGCACCCAGAAGGATACGTTCTGCAGCTCCTGCACCCAGCAGGATAAGTCCTGCAGCTTCTCCACCCAGGAGGATACGTACTGCAGCTTCTGCACCCAGCAGGATACGTCCTACAGCTTCTCCACCCAGGAGGATACGTTCTGCAGCTCCCGCACCCAGCAGGATACGTCCTGCAGCTCCCGCACCCAGGAGGATATGTCCTGCAGCTTCTCCACCCAGGAGTATACGTCCTGCAGCTCCCGCACCCAGGAGGATACATCCTGGAGCTCCCGCTCCCAGGAGGATACGTCCTGGAGCTCCCGCACCCAGCAGGATACAGTATGTCCTGCAGCTCCCGCACCCAGCAGGATACATCCTGGAGCTCCCGCACCCAGGCGGATACGTCCTGCAGCTCCTCCACCCATGAGGATACATCCTGCAGCTTGCCGCCTCAACCAGCTTGCTGCGCGGCTGTTGTCTCCATCAACGATTGTTTACGCCTTGCGTTAATTCCTATGCTTCCCCATATTTCACGCCATCACCTGCTTGCTTAAATTCAGTAATTACACACAATCAGTCAAAAAAGAGCAATGTGTGGGCATGACTTCACAGGTTGGCTATTTTTTAATTAGTTTCATATCAATAATTTATCGACTCTATCCACAAGCAACGAAAATGCCGTAAATTAATTTTTCTTAATTGTTCCCAAATGTCTTCATGTTTAGCTGCTCACGTTCATTGACTTGCCGATCCATGGTGAGCACAGAGAAGGGAGCCAAAAAAATGTAAGGTGCTCAATCGCAATGAAATGCATTGCTGCATCATACGGAATGCGCTGCATGGTGCATTATTTCTACACATTCTTTTGCTTTCGTACGCATTCTGTTTGCATGGTTAGACCATTTACTCATTTTCTCAAGATTTCCTAGTGGTCTTAATATAGGCTGAAATATCTGAAGTATTTTGCATTTTTTCTACAATTCAGCACAAACTTTATTATCATTGAGGACAGTGGACATTATAATTATAAGGTGATTATAATATAAAGATGAGGGTCAGCCTTACAGTAATTGCTGTTATTAGATTGCAGTTTTGAGGGTGGCACTCAGGATCTTGCCCTCTGAGGTGCCCCCCCCAGCATGTGTTAAACGCGAAGAAAAAAAAAAAAGAGAGACTGTGAACCAACACGGGACTGGATTTCATGGTCTCACGAGCTTTCCTGCTGGGTTTATAAAAAATGCCCAAATCCGGGTAAGAAAAGGAAGAGGATGCCACAATTAGTCGCTTATGAAGCATTACGTTCAGTTTAATTTCCCAGCAGGAAATCTAATCTTGTGAATTTATTCTCTAAGCCCGACAGAGTTTGGCCTCATTTCTCCCTCTTTCTAGACGGCCTTGTTAATGGGCTCCGTCTCCCTGCTCCCCCTGTGGCAGCATGTCCTGTCTGCTGTGGTTCGTGACGTCACCTGGAAAGCTGGAATTGCATGGAAAACGTCAGGCAAACTTCAGGAATCCCCATCACTTTCCCAATTAGAATAATTTCATCACTGCTGCAGAAAAGGGCGTCGGCATGGATTCCCTGGCAGATTCAGGGGCCAAACACTAAAATTATGCGTAAAATTGGGTAGGGAGAAAAGGTGACATTTTGTCAGGTGGGGCAGAATTGCTAGGTACACCTCGGGCTTCAAACAGTAATGCAGAAGTACAGTGGATATCAGACTGTCCCCTAACTAAAAGAGATAAACGTCATACACCAATACAGAAACATGCCTGCATTTTATTTTAAAGACTTTGCCAGATGAAGGCTTTAATAACTCTAATAAATGAGACGTACAGACCATGCTGTAAGGAACAGCCAGGCTATATCATATTACACGTCACACATGACATGAAGCATGGCATATTTTGTTATTTATTGTTATTATTATTTTTCACCTGAATGGAACAGTTGGTTTTTCTTGGCATCTCAGCATCCGTGCCGAAATCTGATCCATAATGTGACTCTGCTTTGAGGGGACCAATGTCCAATAGTGGAAAAGAAGAGGAGAAGAAGCAGTTGCAGAACATCTCTGACAGGATGCGCACGCCGGTCCAAGTCCAGTGCTCAGAAGTCCAGACGGTGCGCCAGCGACGCCGTTAATAATAGAAGCTTCTCTGCTGGAAGGCTTCATGCGTGGGGATGCTGGGAGCATCAGCATCTCCGAAGAGGCTCTCGCCTGGCCCGTGTCCTCGTTAAAGCCCAGAATCCCGAATCGAGCAGGCGAGCCGCTCCGCTTGCCTCTCCAACGCCAGCGTATTTATTTACATCGCAGCCACATAGTATTTCATTGCCTATATATATGCGTGTGTGTGTGTGTATATATATATGAATCCAAATGATGACAACAAAAAAATACATCTGAAGCACTGTGCCACCCACACTGCCCGGCTGTACAAAGGAATCATGAAGAAAATGTAACTGCGTCGCATTATACTCGTATTCTCTGGTCAAAACTGGTGCTGATTTTAAACCAGTCTGTGCCAGAACTAATTCTGGGACCAAAAAGGTGCAAAACATGTGCTGCCTAAGTAACAGTACAATCTTCCAACATCTTGCTGAAATTATATTAGCGCTCACATACGTAAATGAATTGAATAAATAGTGACAATGATTTTTCACAATTTGCCATCCACTTTTTAAGAAAAACACACACAAGAAACAAAACATAATGGTAATTTACATAGTCAGTTAATTACATAAATGGTTTAATGAACAATGGAATCTCACTGGCTATTTTCAGGGGTGGGTGATTATTATATTCACTGATTAAAATGAGAATATGGCTAGTTTTGCTCCCGTCCGTATCCTTGCTAATCCTGTAGCCCATCCAGAGCAGTGTTTACTCTGCTTCATGGCCACCAATAACCACATAAACTACAGGACGAATGCCCAAGGGGTCTTATTACAGCTCGGATAATGGAAGCTGCTTAAATCTTTTTGTAGCAAAGCCTCACAATGCTATCATATCATCTTCTGCTTTTACAACCTCTATAAAAATCGCAGCAGCATCATTTATATTCCTCTGTCCATGTGTCAACTAAACTGGGCCAATTTTGCCAGGATAAATAGCAGAGACACACAATACTCCAAGTAGAAGATGACCGCATTCAAGCACAGCACAGATCTCGAGGCCTAGACTGTACATAGATCAACGAAAGAAGACTAGATGGAGCCATGAGAAACGTGACGGCCTGTTGTGAATCCTCTGTCCACCAGCAGGGGGCAATCAGCACCATGCAGGCCTCCTACCAACAACAGAATACTGGAAGATGACCTCCATGAATTGTTTTTTTTTTTTTGTGTAGTGTTCCCTTGTTCTCACAATAAACCACGCCCCCTCTAGTGACCTCAGTCTGCACCTTGTCTCATGAGTTGATGAGGTATGACATAATGTCCTAAAAATAGTGGGAATTCAACTACAAAATGTTAAATTAAATGTAGGGAAGGGTGCGGTCATCTTTGACCTCAGACATCTTTGAAACCACGAACTCCCCATCATCAATGCTGACCGCTGACCGGCCATCACACCGCACAAGAAATATGCATTATTAATGACATCACATGGATCACATGATCAACTGGGCCCGGCATGAGATATACTGTACTTTCTCAGGCAACTCACAGAGTGACTCAGCATCACCTGCGTCGGTTTTATTGCCTAGCTCGAATTAGCATTCATGGTTACTAGCAGGAGCTCTGACAACTACACAAAAGCAAAACCAGAAAGAAGTTTGCCCAAAGCCGCAAAAATACCCTGCTGAGCCTCGCCTTCCATCCCAGCCATCCATCCTGCACCTCCGTCAAAATCATTTCAGACCCCCGCAGGTACGACTGACGTGCTTGTGCCTGAAAAATGCTTCAAAGTGCTTGCTGCACGTTTCCATCTGAGCTCTGCTCCCAGTGCCATAAAATGACTGAGCTCAAGTTACTTAGGTCAGGTAATGAACCCATAAAAACTTATCCAGCACTGTTGTGAATCAAGAATCCAAAAATAATCTGAGCACTGACATCATCACCCTTCACTGTGAAATTTCTCCATGTCCGCTTACTGAACATGACCTTTAATGGGTATTATGTCTTCTGACTAACTGTAGCGTGTTCCGTGTTCCGCGTTCCGCGTTCTGTGTATGTGCAAATATGTAATATGGAGCCGCTGCATTTTTTGTGTCCTGTGTTTCATTGAAGCATCTCGTGGCACTGGGCAGTGCAGTGGGAGATGCAGTGGGCACGGAAACAAATTCATCTTAATAACAACTCTATATGCACTAAACATGCACGCTATACATATGTACTGCAAGCTACCGCTATACGCGCTTGCTAAGCAAATCATTAAACATGATAAAAAAAAAAACATTTTGGTGAAGAAAACAAAACCAGAAGCATTCCTGGGCCAGTGTATATAAACATAAACCCTGTTTACAGTCTTCTTCTGTCAGTCACATTCGACGGAGAGAAGTCATCTGACAGGCAGATTCAGGTTCTGACAGCTGACCACTTACTGTGGGTAAGGAGTGGGTTCTGGAGAGTAATGAGGGGCGAATAATGGCGAGGAAGGAACTGGATTCATTGCTGGGGCCGGCAAATAAAAAGACCCCAGTGTGGAGGAGAGAAGAACGGGTGGGGCCACAACCCGCTGGCGGAAACTTGTCCTACAGAATACTCTTATTTTGTTGCAGCACTTCGGATCTGTGTTGCTGCTATCCAGGGACAATTCTATGATTTTTTTAAGGTGTATCTGGGCAATCTGGGGGCCAATCAGCTTTAAGCATAGCCAGTGTCTCTGTGGCCCCACCCCTGCATATGCTCCTGCTGCTACTGCTACTCTATGCATGTATAGGCACTTAGCTTTATCATCAGGCCAGGTACAGGGGCATACAGTGGCTGCTTACTCAGGTGGCCGTCGTTTAACACACCATGTGGACATCCTGGACACGAACATAGGTCTGTTGGGATGGCCGTGGTGTGGAATGGGCAGCTGGAGACACACGGGGAGACAGACAATCCTAGTGGTCTTTGCTGGGTCATGATGTTATGGCCATCTTATGTAACTTAGATGAAAAATAATAGGATCTTGCACCTATCTTGCACACTTTGATATCAGCTACAGGCGGTTGGATGGATCAGGGATTTATCAACAGGAACAATGGAAAAATTAGGTCAGACGGAAAATTAAGCCACTCACGAGGAAAAGGCAGCCTGTAAGGAACAGAGTGAGTCATGAGGATTTCTTTAAAGGTGAGGTTTTTTTGTAGCTTTTTCTTCAACTTGTCATGGTCCTCAATGCCAATGAAAAGCATAAACCATAATACTTGTGTTTTATTCTATAGGCCGAGAAGCAGTGGGACTGCAGCTGGTTGAGGAATGCCGTAAAATCCCAGATCTTCTCCACTCCAGAGGTACCTTCAGGAACTTTAATTCAGCGATGAGTAACTAAAGGGAATTTCATGCACCCATAGCCTTGCATTTTGCAACACTGAGAAAAAGGTTTACGTTTCATAACTTGGCATTTTGTTACACCTGTACTTCTGGAACTGCCACCCAGTTCAGGATGTAGCCCAGCCTCGTGCCCTTTGCTGCCTGGGATGAACACCAGGCGTCCCCTATTCAGATCAACCAGTTTGAATACAGGGGTACATTTGGAACCTCAAAAAAATGGGGAAGTGTGGAATACTCAGATTAAATAATTACAACAAAAGACACTTTCAGTCTCATTATAGATTCTCTCTGCATAATAAGAAGTGGTTTGAGATGAAATATTTGCAGTACGTTATTATCATTGTGAGAAAAATCTCTTGTAAAGCCATTTTCTGGTTAGGAAGCAACAATCACTTACAGTACTGTCACGTCCAGCCCACCACGCCTGCTTGACCCTCCTGTCTCCTCCCTCATGTGGTCCTGATGAGCCACACATGATGCTTGTCGCCCCACATTAATCTTTGTATTTAAGTCCCTGCTTGCCGCGTCCTCGCTAGTCTCGTCATTAACGTCGCTCCTCTTGTCAACCCGTGTCCTTCCTCTTGTTTTGATCCCTCGTGGTATTGTTTCTTTCCAGTGCCTCTTTGTTTAGTTACATTTCAATAAACCCGACCTGCCCCCGAGTCCTGCATCCCTTGTATTGTGAATGTGGCTAAATGCTTTAATGCATAACAATTCTCATAATGAAGATTCAAGCAAATTCATGATAATCAGATCACAGCACAGGGCTGTTGTGGAACATTATTGCATGTACGGCTTTATAAATAGGATGCTATTTAAAGCAATATAACCAATTATCAGCGATCAGAACAAACAGTGTGCTGCATTGGACATTTCCTTGTCTGTTTTGCATTCTTATCGCTGTATGAGGATTACTGTTGAAACAGCACGACACTCAATTACAGCCCCAACTTGTTCCCTTTCATTTTAGACATTATCTCTAATGCATAAATAACAAATTAGCATCATACTAGCACTTTGGGAAACACTGTCTGGTCCCCAAAAAGGCTATCACAACATGACACAAAAGGCTATCACAACATGACAAAAAGGCTGTCACAAATAGGGTTACCATACTTGGTGAGATGAAAAAGAGGATGTGTCCAGGAATCAGAATATTAATGAGTTTTCATGTTCACTGACCAATCAGGTAGTGCTTCTCTAATGAATATTAATGAGTATTCCGTAACCACGTATTCACTGTTCACACGAAAACAAGAATAAAGCGTCTAAGTAACAATGGTTTCCAGAAGATGACATTACTCGTGAGCAGCGTGACACGTGGGATGTGCATATTGTTTAATTTTTACAGTAAACGTGCACAAGTCTTGCAAACGCTATGTAATAAAACTGAGTGGTTGCCGTATATTGAAAGTTGGTGCCTTTTCCTTCACTTGGCAACTCCACTGTAACTTGCAACACTGGGTCATACAGGCTGGTCATACATCACAATACAAAACACAAGGCTATCATAACATAACACAAAAATACCGTCATAGAATGACAAATACGCTATCATCACACAATACAAAAGTCTATCCCAACACAACACAAAAAGCTACCACCAGATAACATAAAAGGCTGTCACACAACAGACACACACTATGGCCACAACTCTGGAAAATGAATGCATTAAATAAGATTTGCGGCCTTTGGCTTTTCTAATATCAACCCACATGCAATGCCCCCCCCCCATTTCAAAGCCTTTGACAAATACATATCTTTATGGGAGGGGAGTCCAGGCATGGAATGACAATGAGCACATACATAAGAGCATGTCTGTGTGGAGCGGTAACAGGATGACTAAAGTAACCGAACTATTCAGCAAATTCCTTGTTCTACTTTCCTGTTCATATACCCAGAGTCATTTTCTTAGGCAGATCAGCACATATACTGGACTCTGCTGAACCATCGGCGAGAATATTCACCCGCTCCCCATAACATGGTCTGCTGTACGGCATTCTTCTGTTACCGTATATAATCACGTCTACCACTACACATATACCAGGTATACCCCGGTATACATGTGTATTTTTCTATTTACTTATCACACATTTATGTATGGTACAGCTGTTTCTAGCACTATTTTGCACTTCTGGGCTAGATGCCAAACCGTTGGTCTGAGTACTTGTACTTTGACAATAAAGTTGAATTAAATCTAATTTTGTGCTTCTTTGTGCACATGTACAGGGTTAGTGTTTAGTGATTACATTACCAGTGAAAGTGCATCATAATGCAAGCACTCTCTGCTCAACAAGCCTGGGCATGAGACACCGGAGAGTGATTTCAGAGCCGCATTCCAGAAGCATGGGGCAGCCAAGCACAATTATAATACCAAATGCAGTGTAGCGGAATGCAAAGTGGAAAAGGCAGTGAACGCTTGCTGGTTCATGAGCGACTCACTGATCTGGATCAGTCAAAATATCTGTCTGTAAGAAGTGCTCAACTATAAAACTGTAATTTATGCAAACCCCCCCACCAGCCTACTAAGAAAGTAAATGAAACAATGGCCTTGAAAGTGATCCCTCTCATCTCGTGTGAGGCTTTCACACTATTAGAAAATGAAAGTTTGAAAACTGGGGCCATCATTGATTATGATCTAATTAGCAATTACACATGAGGATTACACGACTGGAGTTCAATTAAAAATGCTGTTTGAGATGGGGGGGGGGGGGCGTCTGACGTCCTTGGCAAAGAAGGGGCTCATTCTGCTGATTCAAACTTGGTTTTTGTTTAGTATGGCTTGTGCCTCAATAGCATGGAAGAAAATCAATAAGTAAATCAGCTCAATGTTGACTGTATATGAAAATAAAGTGCAAACCGAAGATGGGTTATATTCCAACTTTGGAAAATTATGGTCATATTAATGTCATATGAAGTTATACGATAAACAAAGGGAGGGGGACAATGTCACTGAATTGTCCCTTAGACCTCCAAGACACTGGGGATCAAATGTAACACATGGTATGGTGTCCATAATGGCAGGAATGCTATGTCACCTTTCCATAGAGACCTCCATCATTTTGGCCATGTCACCTTTCCATGGAGACCTCCTTCATTTTGGCCATGTCACCTTTCCGTGGAGACCTCCTTCATTTTGACCACGTCACCTTTCCATGGAGACCTCCTTCATTTTGACCATGTCACGTTTCCATGGAGACCTCCTTCATTTTGACCATGTCACCTTTCCATGGAGACTTCCTTCATTTTGGCAAGTCTGGATGGGAGCAGAAACCAGTGCAAGCCACCCAGCAAAGAGCAGCTCCTCTCACTGGCGCAGAAAAGAACCATGATGGGATCCTGGGTACAGATGGCACACGACTCCCCCCTCCCTCTCCAACCCCTCATAATGGGATTTCTAATGAACAGCTGTAATAATATATTATGCTATCAGACTACATATTACAACATGCTTAATGAAGTTTACAACAAGAGACCCGAGAGGGAGTCTTTTTGACATTCCCCACATTGCAGATTAATAACTAGGCACGTGCCGCTTACTTACAAAGACTCTTGCCCACCCCCTCACCTATCCCTCTGTAATGAGGACCCAACCTGCCGTCCAACTCCATCCGGGACAAGCCAAGGAGAATGTAACGGTTTGCAGGAGCATCTCCATAGCAACACTGCTCACTGTGTCTACAGCCTTCTAACAGCTCAATTGTTCTATTATGTGCATATGTTCTAATTAGATTTGTTGACTTATATATAGGATGTAGAAACTGCAGTAACCCTGAGCTGGATAAGCAGATAGAACACGGATGTATGGACTTAGATATCGAGACCCCTGATTGCAAAATAAGGTTAAGGTGTATTTCCTGTTTTGACCCAAATACCTTTTCTTACCGCAATCCAAAATATTTAATTATAGCATGTACTGACTAGTCTATAAAGTACATTATAATATAGTACTGTTCCAGTGTTAAACCATATTATTGACAAAATATGGAAACCAAAAATATTTGTTTACATTATGGAACATAAAGACCATAACATTGTACTAGTGTAAATGTATTGTCTTATGTAAGATGGATGTCTTAATGGCAATTCATCATGTTGCTACAAAGGATTATTTAAATTATTTTTTAAAATGAACGCGGGCAGAATCTTTCTGTTGCCAAAACAGAAATTTTTATCCTATTAACACAATTAAAACATAAAGAATGTTGAAATGTTCAGAATCTTTGTACAGAATCTTTATGATAGGGTTCTAAATGCAAGTCAGAAGGCTGTCAATGAATGCATTTTTTCTGTGAATATTTCATCTTCCAAGGCCTATAGCATGCCAATATACCCCCAAACAGGAAAGGAAAATGGAAAAGCAAGCTGTGACAATGATCAAAGATGTGTATAACATGGGCTGGTGCTGACTCTGAGAAATATGGTCGACTACCAGTTAAAAAATATGTGGCTCAGAACAGCAGTAGCAAAGCTGGGGCATTATTAAATCATTCAGCGGTAGATTGCCTGCAGTTGAATAGATCCTCTCTTTCTCAGGCCAACACCATAAATCTGATTTTGCATCTGCGGCTCAGACCTGTTAATGATATATGCTCTGCACTGCTCCCTGTAGCATGCACCTGTATTTTATATCAGGTCCAAAGCGCTGGACATATTTACCTGGGTGACAATTTAATTATCATAATTTTTAGGAACAGATGTACATTATTATGGCATGATTATTGATGTTCCTGGAATATTAGGAATACATATTAAAATAACCAGTTCATGTTCTCAAATTTCTCATTTATATAAATGTTCATAACTTATACATCCATCCATCCATCCATCCATCCAAACCGCTTGTCCTGTTAATGGTTGTGGGGAGTCCGGGGCCTACCCTGGAGGCTACCTGCGCAAGGCAGGGAACAACCCATATGGGGCACCAACCATCCATCCATCCATCACCACTTACCCAGTACAGGATTACAATGAAATCTGACTGTAAGTAAAAACAAAATTCATCATTATAATGTATTTGCAAAAAATTTGCATTTTTATATGTATATCAGTATTTCAAGATTGTGTTGATGTCATGTAAACAACATTCTTTATGTGACATTAAACGTGACAGTTGCTTTAAGTCATGTATGGTACCCAGTTATGAAAATGCCAACTTAAACAGAATAATAAAACAAACACGAAGAACCCACTGGGTTTACCATGCCACCTGAAGTGCTGCAGCTGTTCTCCACAGGAAGCCGCCTGCCTTGGGTGTTGATGTTGTTATCGGGCAGGCACACTGCTTGGATGACATCCCTCGAGCACTTCCCGGCATCCTGAAAAGCCAAAGCAAGGGTGTGGAAGCCATCCTACTTTGCTAGGTGACCCACAGGCTTGTTTTATCCTTCCATTCCAAGTCAATACAGAGATGCTTCATTATTATCAACACAAGTGGTTACCAGAGAAAACACTATTTTAACCCACACAAAGCACTTTGAGAAAATCTTTTTAAAAATGTATCATACTGAGACATACAGGGCTTACCTGTCTTGCAGGGAAGTAGGACAATTCCTTTTTGTTGATAAATAACTGGCTTTTGAAGGTTTAGTATTTTTTATGCATGTTCAAGAGACCTCTTGTGGGATATTTGTCAGGAAACACGCTGTATCTGGTGCACAGCACCTCTATCTGTTCTTCAAAGCCTCCTGCCTATATGTGTCTCACATCTTCCAGGCAGACAGAAGGACGCTGGAGTACGTTGCCATAGAATCTCCAGATAAAAGCTCTTCTGCACAGTGTTACGCCCGACCACAACATATAAATGCTATCATTCCTCGCATGTCAAACCTCAGCTGAGAGAAATGACAGAAATATGTGTGTGTATGTCTCTCTCTCTGTCTACATATATATATAGCTACTCCTCTCTGTGTAGGTAGATACTTGAAGGTAATTGCCTGAGTTTTTCAATTTTATTCCAGAGTGGAACAAAATCGTTTTTCATGGTTCAATATCATTTACGCATAGTAGCATGTGATTCATAATTATGCTCATCTTATTTCGGTAACAGCATCTCTTCTGGAAACATATCCTTGGAAAATAAAAGTACATGGCATTTTTCAACCACTCCAGAACTTTCCATTAAAGAATCAAAAAAAATTATATACATAAATACAAGAAAAGGTATGTTTATTTGTTCATATGAAGTGGGAGGCTTGTGGGACCATGATAATTCTAGGTGAAGCAGCTCAATCCTTTGCTTGGGAACAGAAGAAAACGTAGCTTGTAGCCTGGTCTGGTGCAATAAGTGATCTTGAGGTAAACAAGCGAGGACACAAAAAGACTCAATCACTTCTACTCACCCACTGGGCCTCTTGCAGACTCCTCTCACGCTCAGCAGCCTGCTGACTGCTCTCACACTGAGCTGTGATACTGCTCAGTTGTAACTCCTTACATGTTGCATGCTGTCTGTATAGACTAATTTTGGACCAAGAAATATCTCAGTGTTATTCGGTGTGCAAGTGAGCCTCAGGCAAAGTTTCACAAAGTTTGTTTTGTTTTTTGAGAAAGTGAGATAACATAGTCTGAATAGTCCAGTCTTTTTCGTAAATGCATTTACAAAGATATCACGCGCAATTGATTTGGGAATTAGAACCAGAATTTTATTCACCAAGTAGGTAAAATACAAGGAATTCATTTTGGGGCAGGTAGTGTCAGGAAGTGTACAATTAACTATCAAGACAAAAGTACAAAAACAATAAATAGAATAAAAATTAAATAAGGTTATAAATAAACGTGTAAAAATGTGTAAAAATAATGTGGACATTAGGAAAGGTGAGATGTAGGGAACAAACAGCTTTGAGCTGTACGCAAATCAGCTTCTAGAGTCAATGATAGCAAGTTAGCTAACAATGCTAATTAATTTTATTGATTTACTTTTAATATCACTTTTTGCTTTTCAGAATGTTTAATTTATTTCTGCATTCTGTGTATTTTTTTAAATCTGTATGCACTATGTTTGCTGTCTTTGTATCTTGTCTGTTTGGCACTGAATTCATGTTCTTGCTGCTGTATGCACCCAAATTTCCCCCTGGGATCAATAAAGTTTATCTTAATCATAAAATAACAAAGAGGAATGAATCGTTGGCCTGTTTGATAACATTCCTTCAGAAAGTACTAACATCATTTCAAATTGTCGTTTTCACGTTATTTTCGAGCTTCTTGAAGCATCACCCTTTGTCCTTTAATGAAAGTTTTGAATGGATTAAATTAATGAAAAGAACTGATAACATTAGTGCTGTACAAATTAAAATAATTTTAGATGTCAGAGATGCACAATGTTGGTATTCAATGGTTAAATTGGATAAATATGCAGGACACACAACTGTTTGTCATAAGAATTAGAATGCCCTTTTACAGAATTAATGAAAGAATAGTGCTTCGATTGTTGGTGCTAATCAGCATCACCTTTATCTAAAGTAGTTCTACTGTATAACTTTATGGTAGAAGGGATTGCATATCTTTGAATCTTGCGGTTTTTTTAATGAAAAAAGAAAGACTTGTAGAAAATCAGCCATGGGATGGTCTGGTGTCCTGCCCAAGTTGTTGACCAGACTTTTACCCTGTGATTCCTGAGGAAGGATCCATAGTCCCTGTGACCCTATGCTGTATAAGTGGTTGGAAGAAGGATAAATGAAATTATTCAATAGCATAGAAGTCGGGGCAGCTGGCAGCGGAGCCTGCAGCTTCTTCATTCCTGCTAAGGCCACATCACCCAGCAGGTTAAGGGTCCTTTCACAGGTAACAAAAGCAGGGTGACACTTCACTGTGTCGTCTTATAGCTGGACCCGCTGGAAGAGCCACGTAAAAGCAGGTGCAAGGGTGCTGAGAAAATGTCAAAGACCTGCTTTCCTGTGACTGGGGGGGGGGGCTCCGCGATCTTGTTCAAGGGCTGCATCTTTGTTCCGAATCTCAGTGCCCATCTCCAGACCCGTTGACCCCTCCAAGAGAAAGCTAACCTTCAGAAGATGGAGGTTATCCTGCACACACGGTGTCGGCTTTTTAACGATGCCTCTCAGGGATCTCCCCTACGTGACCCTTGCTGAAATTACCCCCGACTGGATTTTAATAATATCCTTGGCGCTTTGGCCACTGCCCCAAGGCAGCCGTTCAAATGGGGAATTAAAAATCTCCTCCGATTTGCAGGGTTCTGGCATGCCAAGTGCTGGTAGCAGGGCAGTAGTAAGCGAACGTCACTTTTTCATTACAGGTGCAGTAATATTTTATCTCTAACAAGGAGTCACCTCTCTTTGTTGTTGCTGCAGCTTTGCGGATTAAATAAAGTCTTTAGCTGATACGATCATCAACAGTTCAGAAGTATGAATAAAGGAAACTTTATGAATGTCATCAAACTGCTTCTCCGTCCCCTACGGGTCATGCCAGTGGGGTCTCTGCTCATTGCTCTCTTTCGATTGACTGAACCTCTGCCTCTGCTCATTGCTCTCTTTTGATTGGCCGAACCTCTGCCTCTGCTCATTGCTCCCTTTTGATTGGCTGAACCTCTGCCTCTGCTCATTGCTCCCTTTTGATTGGCTGAACCTCTGCCTCTGCTCATTGCTCTTTTGATTAGATGAACCTCTGCCTCAGTTTCCTTAGACAGTGCTTTTAGGGCCCCCGTGACCTCCTTTCTCTACCTATTTGCCCCCAGTTCAGCTGCTCATCCATCAGAAGGGATAGGAAAGGCTGGTGTGAATGGAGCTAATCGTCAAATAGAGTCTAAGTCCCGAAAACCATCAAACCCTCCCGCTCTCTCCAGGCGAGCCTTAAATGCAAGGCGAGACGCTGAGCTTATGAAATACGCCTCCCGGCATTTTCAATAAAACCTTTTACCGACATAAGCCAATGCTGCACGTCAGTATCTCTCACCGTCTGGCGCTTTGGGGGCTGCAGCAGACGAAAACCTGGCATCCCTCCTTTGATAAACACACCATGGCATTAGAATAACTTTTAATTTCAGCGGCGCCTGCAGGAAGGCCGCTTTGAAGGGGGAGCATGAGGCTGCCCCACTCGCCCGCAGACATCCGCTTCGTCTTAGACCTTGAGAAGCTTTCTGGCGTGAAGGCGGGCCTCTGCATTACCTGCTGAGGAGAGTGGCACACGGATGGGGGGGAGGCGGCCGCAAAAAAGGAATCGCAGGCTGCATTTGCAAATTAGCTTATTCTTTAAGTGTTTGGGCTCCCAATAAAATATGCATGTTATCGAATTTGAATTATTCTTGGCCGTCTCACCGTGCTTTGATGATGCCCACGACGGTGGGGCTTGTGGGTAAAGATGCTGAGGAAACTCCATCCAGAGCCTATGGGCACAAGGCAGGAAAAAAACCCAGGATTGGGTGCCAACCCATCATAGGGCAAACTCACAATTTTGTAACTGCAATAAACCACAGCACATTTTTGGTCTGGGGGAGAAAAGCCCCATAACAACATGGGGAGAACATACAAGTACAACAGATATTCAAACCCTGGTCCCAGGGGTGGAAGGCAAAAGGGCTAACCACTATGCTACCCGCTGAGGCAGCCCCTCCCCCCATAATACTTCTTTACACAGTTTATGGCTGCTTGATGACTACTATAATATTGCCGTATATTTATGTGATAAATTCGCAAGGGGGTTTCAAGGGCGGAACTACTCTTCCAACAAGCACATATATAAATAACCCTAAATAAGCTAATTCAACAGAGCCTGAGTTCAGTAAACCAGGACAACTATGTATATTATAGGATATATATATATATATATATATAGAGAGAGAGAGAGAGAGAGAGTGACTATATATGATTTTAATCATAAAAATAGCACTACTTTCTCTGCCACATCATGAAAGGTTAGTCCATGGCCGAAGCAGGTTTTTACATTTTTGACAGATAGATACAAAAACCAACATAATTTATTTAATACAAGTAATTCAGCCATCGTGCAAGGTATGCGGGCACAAAAAGCCTAATGATCTGCCCAAGTGAAAGAGTAGGTTTGCTCAGTGGTGCGGTACTTGCTATTTGAAATGGCAGAACAAGACAAATGAGTCCATTATGAAGAGCAGCGCTGCAGCTTAATTTCAGAGTCTGACTTCATTTATAAAAATGAACTTGCCAAGCCTGAATACCTGCATTGGGCCGGCTCTTCAACATACATGTCATCAGTCAGAAAGAGACGAGCATTACCCACAGTCCATTTAATATTAAGGAAAAGGGGACTGAGTACAAAGTGACAGTTTGTTTTTTCATTGGCTAAATTCACTAATACTGGGCTAAATGTTCTGACACATAGTTTGCACTTTACTATTTCTAACTAGCTTGTTAGCTTGTAAGAAGCTGAACAGGTATCATATACTCTCTTTGGTCTGTATGTCACACTGTGGTCCTGGGGGAATATAATTTCATGCCACACAAGTAACAAGAATAAGATGAGGTGGTCTGGCGATTAAGGTGATAAGCAGCTAATCTATTGTGCTCTACACATGTGGGTTTGAATCCCATCCTCAATGAATGTTCTCTTATATAACAATAACGACCCAACGGATGTATACCAGCTAATTAAGGAATGAAAAAATATGTCAGCTTTCCATACCAAAGATGGCTTTGGTTTGGGTCCAGTGAGCACAGATTTGGGTATTGTACCATCTGCAACCTTTTCTTTCGAATAAGTATCTTATGGTTACTGGATAATGTTCTAGAAATGCTAAAGATTTCTGAAAATGTACAGAATGTTACATAATTATTCTAGATAATCTGGAACAGAATGTTACTCTAATGCTATAAAATCTGCAGTAAAAATGTATGACAATTTACATTTTTTAGATTTAATTACTAGGCAAAATGGATACCAGTCATTCCTTTGAGTAACAAAATGTGAACACATTGTACAAAGTAAAATATATTTCTTACATAAGCAATCAGGGTATCGCTGGACAGGGCTATTTTGGCAGACCTGGTTCTCACTAAAACCAAGCTAATGGTAAAGTCACATTAAGGTTGAAATGAAATCTGATTAACATTCCCTCAGAGAAACAGGTACGGGGCAAAAATAAATGCCTTAACTGATGAGGCAATATTTTGGTTCTTATATGAACAAGCGAGGTTGGGATGATTCAAAATTAGCCTCTGGGGAAATTAAAAAATACACACAAAAAACATTGAAGATCAAAGACTATGAAACACAAGCCTTTGAAGAACTTTACTAGTTAAGGCACTGGTTAGGATTAGCGTCTCCCTCACTGCAAAGAGTTTCTGAGTACTGACCAAAAATCTGACCAATTCTAGTTCTTGGAATAATGCAACAACGTGGTGGGCTGAAACTGGATTTTACAATACATTGAAAGCGTATCCCAGCCTGCTCGCAGGCCGTGTATATAGCCCTTGTATATGTCTTGTTGTAAGTAGCTGTATGTATTTGTTAGCGTAAATACTTGTGCTCCTGAGTATCGCGCGCAGCCTTACCTGTGCTGGATGTGTAATCCTGATGTGCTCTAGTGTTGTTTAATAACATACCGTGGATAAGCCTTCCCATCTAGTGGGTAACCTCTCCGCATTTGACTACCATATCGTTGGCGTGTTAATGTTCATTATTGTATTGTACGTTACTTGTAAGATCGGATATAAAGAGTGACTTTGTGTAAACTTGTTTTTCTGCGTCTATCGTTCGTCGTTGCCGTGGTGCCTCAGTTTGTCCGCCGCTGCATTATGTTTTTTTTTTATATTTTTGGGAATTAAAGGTAAGTTTACTGCATAAGTTAAGCTTTGTCGTTGTTCTGCTTCGTGATAGGACTCAAACAAGTGAGTATTCATCTGCAGCATTTACACAAACAGCACACTGTAATTTGTGATGGGAGACTAATCCCTCCCATCTTAACATAGTCTGGATATAACCAGGTGACTCAAGCCTGATGTGAAACCCAATTAATTCCCGATGGATGAAACTGCAAAATGTGCAGCTGTACCAGGCGACATTGTTTACAGGCAGCTGATTAATGTGGTTGATGATCCTGGCTGCTGCCTGCCCGGTTTCGAGAACCATTTAATTAAATTCCCCCTGATCAACACTGTAGACAGCGTGGTATCAAATTAATGTGGTACTTCAACGCAGATTTATACTAAGACTATGGCATAGAATAGTTTAAAGGCAGCCACTCTGAAATGTAAATCTGAATGAATGGGAATCCTTTACTGAAGTGGAACACGAGCTTCATTACTCTGAGGAAGCTTCCGTCACAATCAAAGCCAGGGGCGAATACAGCGGCGGGGCCATAGTAGCACTGGCTTCAGCTGAAAGCTGATTGGCCCCTAGAGTGTCCCCTCCCCCATCACTCATCGATTCACAACATATTATTGGCTAACGATAAGGTGGGTGCCTCTGTATGATTTATGGCCCCTCTTATGCCCTCCACCTTAAAAATTCTTCGAATTGGCCCTGGTCAAAGCGGGTCTCGTTCCTCCTGTGCCAGGCGAGTCATTTTTGAGGAGGAGGCCCAAGGGAGACAGAAATTCAGCCCGTGCAAGAGTGTGAGAAGACTGGATTTCACTCGTTCTAATTGCTCCTGTGAATGAATGAAAAGGTGCCTGTCGACGACGCCTATGGTTCTCGGGGTGGATGGCTATAGATAGACTGAGTCAATTCTTCTAGATGTTTGTGACCTCCATGCTCTTCTATGCTGAGAAAAAAGGCTTATTTTTTTTTTACCCCAAAAAAGAATGCGATTTGGGAACTGATCCCCCTCCAACCCCCCAAGCACATGACAGCGTAACGCTACCCTCGCACGAGGATCCGACATCGTGTGAAGGTGGGTACAGCCCAAACTGGACGGAACGGCGCTGCGTTGTCCTCGCTGCGTGGCAGCTGACAGCTGTCAGCATTTCGTGTCAGAGTCCCCGGAACGTCTGAGTGCTGAACTCATAAATCACTCAGATCAAAACAGAAACGGCCTAGATCCCCCTGTCGACATTTAATTCACCAAATGCCAGATGTCTTATTTTGCTCACAAAAAAATAAATAAATGAAATGAAACAGGTGGTTCGGCAAATAGAATTTTCAAGCGATAAACTTCGATTGATACAGGAGAAAAATAATTATAGGTGACGGGTATTCTTACTGAGGTACAGAACATTGTGACAGTCGGCAGGTAAATTCACACACGGATCACAGTGCCACTACATGATAACTGATGCATGTAGAGTTTCTCCGAGAAAAAAAGCATGTGGGCGTCTCTCTGCTGAGTACACTGCCGTTTTCTGGTCATGGAGATGGAGAAGGCGGTTAGCTGTGTATCACTTTTGGCAGAGCTCCCGTGAAAATCATTATAAATAAAGCTGCTACAGTTATTCACTTGTGATCCCCATCACAATGCAAATCAAACCACACGGAATGGCTAGCGGACTCATCTAGAAATCTTCATTGTATCAGTAATGTTATGTCATCGCGGGGTACATCCGTCTATTTTTTAAGAGTTCCTAATAGTATACTTATGCTGTTTCTCCAGAGTTCACAGTAATCAGTCACAAGGGGACTGATACAACATAAATGACCACACATATTGCATTAGCATATTTATAGCAAGGTCACAGAATCAGCAGTTTTATGCAGCCTGACGGGTGACAGATTTGGGTAATAACTTCTATATTCCCGGGGCCTCGGAGCAGCAGCTGCAAGTTGGAGTGGCGCGTAATGAGCGCTTTTCTCCATCCGCGTGGAGAGCTACCTCTTTAGCCTGGCCGTGGCTCGCACTCCATTAGCACACATTCACTCCTATTAACCTCAGCGACCTGGGAGGGATTTCCACAGCGACCTACGGCAAAATTAAAGAGCACCCAGGGGACCTGCTCGAACCGGACCTCACCAGTGAGAGGTTTCAAAAAAATTAAAAGCATGTACAGGCGGGGGGGGGGAGCAGAGCAGGCCTAGCCTATGATTGGAGGATCTGACAGCCACCGTGCACCAATCCGGGTGCCTGGTTTGAGGGCTTGGCGGAGAAAACGGCACAAAATGGCGGCAAACCGCTTTCATGAAAGCCCTTTGGTTGCTCCGCTGTTTACCGCTAAGTCGTTCTGGGTCTTTGCCTTACCTGTATTAGTATCCCAGGGATCACAGCCATCACCTTTGGCAGTGGCAGTGAAAAATTTCACTGGTGGTGTCATTAGTTCCCTACTGGGTTAGCGTTCCTGCTGAGAGCCACAAGGGTAGAGCGTTTAACACTGACTGCAGTTGGATGTGCTTCCACTGCGTTACGCAACACCCCTCGCTATTGCAAAGAAGCAGTGATCCTCTCTGATGGCGTGACGGTTGGATCTTTAAATCTTTTACTTTAACCTGTCCGATGGCTCCAGCTGAAACACAGTGCAGTGAATCTTAGCAAACCCAGAAAACATGACCATTCTGTGCAGTCAGCTCCAATGCTGGTTAAGTGCCTTGATACCGATTTAAAATGATTACATTTATCAAACGTTTAAATAATATCAGAATTTCCACCATAAACTACTTGCCAAACTCAGATTGTTCAGGGAAGTCCCCACATCAGGTTCTGCTCGCCCATTTCTCCCATGGCATCGCAGATATTCCTATTTGTGTCTCCTCAGTAATGGAAATCTCATCCCAGAGATAAACACCGCAGAGGCCTCAGGATGCCTGCTAAGGCTTCATCCCCGTTATTACATCATTTCCTTTGACAATACGTGTGGGTATTGTCAAACATGTTACTGGAGCTCATGTAGAGCAAACTACTGCTGCTTTGTGGCAGACTCCATCAGGCTTTTTAAATCCCCAATATCAATAATCATCCACCCATTCATATTGCATTCCCTTTTATCCGGCCCAAGGTCACAGTCACCTTGGACAGGATGCCAGTCCGTCACAGGGCACACTCACAGCATCACCCACAAATTAGAGATGCGTATTCACCTAACTGCATCTTGTTGGACTGTGGGAGGAAACCCCCTCATCACAGGGGGAACATTCATGGAGCACGGGTGGGATGACACCTCCACCGTCAAAGATATGAGCGCTACTCACCGAGCCGCCCCAGCTATAATCATGGTGGTTATTTTTCCCTTAAATGGAGGTAAATATGGACTAGACCAACGAGTTCCAAAGGTCACTTTGTATCGAAACCTTAAGTCAAGGTGCTGTTTTTTTAATCTGTCTAGGACTCTAGGCGTAGACAGTGGTCTTTTTCCTACAATCAAAAAGCTATATTTGGTTTTAAGTCAAAACCATTAATTAAGTGAGTCTCTTCTTCGGCTCTTTCGCTTTTTATTTTGATTTACTTTACAAAGTGGTTCACTTTACAAAGACTTGTAGGTGAAGTCGGAGCCCGAGCCCTCAGATGTTGACTTATTGAAAAATAATCTCTTTCACAGTTCAGTAGGGTTATGTGTGGCACCCGTCACCCAGGTCATCCTGGCCAACGTCATCTGTAGCCCTCGGAGGTGGAAGGACTCCAGCTGCAAGCCTCACCCTGCAGTTTAAGGGCTCTTAATCAGAGTCATCATCATGCATCGGTCCGACATGAGCTGTCCTGCAATGATTCAAAGGTTACTCACTCTGTGGACGTGAGGGGTTTGGCCAAATCAGTGACAGCAAATGCAAGCATGAGGTTACTAATGTCCTGGATGTCCACTGTTTTGAAGGTGGCACTGGAGATGTCCACTCTGCAATGATGACCCAGTCAATGCCAGCTGTGTGGTACTGCCCGGAATCTTCCATTGCTGAGAACCTGGGCTGCGCTTTGCCAGGGGCTTCTGGAGACGATGTTGCCATCTTTAAAAAACCCTGTTTGATAGGTGTTATTTTTTCTATCAGCAGCCCCCTTCTTTATCAAAAGAAATTGCATCCAAAACCAATATCACTTGATTCCACTGTAGGGGGCGCTATTTAAGCCACCCATGGAGCAGGACCTCCCATTTTCCATCCTGCCATGAACAAACTATGCAGCTCACTAGATGAAGGGAGCCTGAACGGGGAGGTAGGATGGGGTGGGGGGGGCAGGGTGAGGCCGACACGTGGGGGTATGGCCAGCTCACAAACAGTCCTTACAGAGCGCCACCTGGCCCTTGCGGAAATCCCGGCACGGACAGAGGCGCCGGTACTTGGTGCTGAGCCCGGCGCAGCTGAAGAGCAGCGGATCCTTTTGAAGGCCGCATTCCTTGCGCATCACCGAGAATGCAGGGAAGATGTGGTTCATTTCGGCCTCCAGCCCTTCGCACTGCACCTCCAGCCTGGAGAAAGAAAGGAGATGTATGGCCGGCTTTATACTCAGCCAGGGAAGACCATCAATGGCTTCCTGCAGTGACTAACCACCCGATTTTCTTAAAGCTGAAGGCACGAGCCTGATGGAGCAGAGCATGGGGGCAACAGAGCCAGGGGCTCACCGGCTGAGGGCCTCTTTGTTGTTGATGAAGCGGAAGAAGGCTGGCTCGCAGACCAGTCTGGCGTGGCGGCACGCCTCTATGCATGACTGGCCCTCCGAGGAGACCAGCAGCCGGAGGGCGCTCAAGGGGGGCCAGGAGGGTGGTGCGCTGATGTTGGGGGCCCAGCCAAGGCCGGTGGAATTGGGCAGGGCGACGAAGGGCCACAGCGCACTCCCTGACCTACTTCTGGACGAGTTGGCTGGGGGGTATGGAGCATCAGGGCTACAGAAGTCCTACAAGGGATAACACGCGAAACAGCAATTAAAACGTGAAAGTGTGCAAGCTGCCCCAGCCCCAAAGGCACGCACATGTGCATTGCACCAGGTTCTAACCCACTGAGCTGATCTGTTTTTAAACACAAGGAGCCGGCGATTAGTCAAATCCCCTGCAGGTCGTTTCGTGTCCCCATAATAACATCGTTTTCTGATGCACCAGCGACTGCCCCCTCCAGTCCAGCTTATTACAAAAGCTTAAGGTTTTATCTCCCCCCTCCACACATCCCACAATACCCTCTGCCCCCCCCCATCCCATCCCATCCCATCCCAAACAAACGAGGGCAGGAACGGAGCCCGGGACGGCAAAAAGGCCGAACAGCAGGATAACCAAACCGTAATCTGCCTAAAGGGGAGACAAACAGAGATCCAGGGGGATCTTTCAGGCCCACCAGGGGACAGGGCCACACACACACACACACCACATGCTCTTCAGGGCCTTCATGGCCAGGGAGGGGTACATGCCCATCTGATGTCACGTTCGTGTGTAAAATCAATGCGTGTTTCTGTTTCTTTCTTGTAATATTCAGAGCATTTCCGGCAAGAAAAATCAAAGGTCAGGCAAGGGCACAAGGTTTACTTTTGCTTGTGCGTGTATGTGACAGTTTACGGCATAACACTGTGGACGATACCATTCAGCAGATGAGGGGAACCCAAATGTCCCTGCGAGCCCCAGGCCATCCGCTGGGGCTGCTGTGCGTTTGCACGGTGCATGTGTGTCTGGTCCTCGCAAGTTACCAGTCCCCACCTGGTGCTGGATGTAGGCATGGACCCTCTCCAACATGCCCTCACAGGTGTACTCATACGGCAGGTAAGGCTCGACCTGCAGGGATGACAAACATTAAACCGTTTTGCGTCTCATTGCTCCTTCTATGTGGCCTCCGTCCAGTTATTAGTATAACAATGAATAAAAAACTCAAAAATCTCAGATTTAAATTGCTGAAAAGTTCGGGTTGTCAAATCCCTGACAAGGCTGCCTGAGCTGTGTCAATAGGACTTAGCCAAAGTGAAAAATGCAGCTATCCTCTGTGTGTTTCTGTGTATGATAGCTCTGTATTAGAGCTACTGAATGAATACCTAGATACAGTGTCCGAGAGCAGTTTTGAACACAGGTATACAGACCCAAATTCCATTGTTTTAGGGTGAGTATTCCTGGAAAAACTAAATCCCACACAGTATCTCAGTTTTTTGTTTATAAGAGATGCTCAGTGTGACCTAACATACACCAATGTAACCATCTGCCAATAAACTCACCAGAGCCCGAGTGGGTACCAATCACAACGCTTTCTCTCTCAGTTTGCTGGGGTGTCTCCCCCACGGTCATTTTCACCACTCACCTTGCTTGCAATCAAACGATATCTGTTCTTTTAATCAGAGCAGACACCCTTGGTAATTACCAACATGTATGGCCATAATTGCTTCTGCTTTTGCGACAAATTGAAATCAGCATCTTAACGTGCCACATTTGGAGGCCCATTAAGAGCTGAGGAATCTTTTCTCTTCACGACTGAATGCCCATGACACTGCCGACAGCGAACAGGCGCCGGCAGCGATGTTTAGGTGAACGCTGTTATAAATATACACAATACAGAATAACCTCAAGTGAGAACAAGTACTGCGAGCAAACTGTTGGGTTTATAAGAATAAATAAAGCAGAGGATGAAGGATTGTACAAAGTATGCCGGTAACAATGTGCTTGTGCTGCGATGCTGAATATACTGTATATTTACTTTATTACATCATATATGTTGTATGGATGTCTGCTGGCGGGTGGCGCAGTGGTTAGCACTGTTGCCTCGCACTTCAGGGGATAAGGTTCTAGTCTCTGCCATGGCTCCACATGTGGAGTTTGCATGCTCTGTCGTCATGAGGTTTCTTCCGGGGGTTTTGCCTCCACAGTCCAAAAACATGCTGACTGGAGTTACCAAACTGTCCATAGGTATGTATGTGTGAGTGAATGGTGTGTGACTGCGCTCTGCGATGGGTTGGCACCCCATCCTGGGTTGTTCATTGCTTTGCACCCATAGCCTCCGTGACCCGGCAACCCTGACCGGGAGAAGCGGTTACAGAAAATGGATGGATGGTATGTCTGCTGCTACATTTTATGATGTACAAAGCATGGGTCCATCCGTCCATCCATCTATCTATCTTCTAAACACTTCTCTTGGTCACTGTTGAGGGGATCATGGGACCAATCGCTGTGAATTGTTTTAAGATTAAGAACAAGATGGACTTAATTGATCCGTGGGGAAAATTCTGCTGCGTACAGTACCGAGAAAGTAGGGCAGAGATGAGCATACATATAGTGCCAAAGAGAAAAATTGCAAAGACAGCACACATGTGATGCAAATAAAGTGAACATGGTGCCAGCAAATTTAAAATAGTACACAGTACACAAGGATGGGATCTTGAAAACAGGACATTGTACAATTACAAAACTAAATAACTGTTTAAAGATAATAATAATAATAATAATAATAATAATAATAATAATAATAATAATAATAATAATAATAATAACAACAATAGTATTAGTGTGGCCTCATACCTCCAAGAGTATGGGTCTGATTCCTGCCTGTGCCCGTGTGTGTGTGTGTGTGTGTGTGCGTGCGTGTGTGTGTGTGTGTGTGGAGTTTGAATTCTCCCAGTGTTTATTTCACTCCTGCAGTTAGCCAGAGAGCGTGTGCTCTGTGGTGGCCTGGCATCCTGTCTAGGCATCGCCCTGCCTTGTTGCCTGCGTTTCCTTGGACAGTCTCTACATTCACGTAACCCAAACCAGACGAGCAGTTATCAGAAACGGAAGCATTATTATTCAACTCAGAGGAAAACTGGTTCTTCTGTGAGCTGCTTCCTGATTCAACTGCAGGTCCTAATCCTGTTTGTCTTGTTTTTAATGTGATAGATAATGAAGAGAGCGGAGCTGGTGTGCTGAGCCGGACAGTAGGAGGCGCCGCTCATGCTTATCGGGGCCACATTGCTGTGAGGGCGCTGACCCGTGGGTGCACAGAACAGGAGACACCAGTAGCATTTAAGCTGATCAGGCACAGAGGCAGAATGGAGGCTCTGCGCTCTCGTCATGCTGCAGTGAGCCGTACATTCGGTTTCTGGAGACTGATGCTTCTCTGAAAGGCCACATCCTGCATGCTGATCTGAAGGCCTCACATGCACAAGCAGGACGACACTGCGGCACACATCCATCCATCCATCCATCCAATTTTTCACCCACATATATGGCATACATGAAACATGAAAACCAGACATATTTTGTTTGTATGTTTCTTTTTGCCTCCATATGGATGACTTCCTGACTGTGCAGTCACTATATTAGACACAAAATTGTACAGTAAAACCCCCAGTGTTGACACCTACATTGTTTACAGTGTGCAACTGCTTTCAAATGAACACTGTACAGTAAGAGCTCAATAAGCTCTGTAAATGTTAATTTAACACTGAGATTTTTGCTGGGTTTGCTTCCTCCAGGCATACGGGCTTAATTCCATCTAATTTCTAAGGCAAACATGGGGGGATAGTGTGTATATATACTGAGCGCCCCCTCTGAGTTTCAGGGGGGGCTTGAAAGGGCTTCACACAAAAGCCCCAAAGCGGCTCCTTCAAAGGGACGTGTGCTGGCCAGCCATGAAATCTGCTGGCCACCTTCTCATTGCAGGTTCAGGTACAAAGGAATCTGAAGACTGTTTGCACCCTGAAAATAAACCAATAAAATGTCTATAGCATGGGTAGGCAACCCTGATCCTGGAGTGCGGGTTTCCAGCAGGTTTTCTGTCCTACCTGATGAGTTTCTGTCTGCCTGAGTATCTGCCTGAGATCAGGTGTGATTCCATCAGAGACCAGGTAGGATGGAAAACCTGCTGGATACTGGCACTCCAGGATCAGGGTTGCCTACCCCTGAGCCAGAGAATTATAAATAATAAATAACTTAAACAAAAAACTTTATATAAGGGGCTGGCAGAATCTTTAAAGGGATCGTTGCTCTGGCTGCGATTCTCATTGTGCACGTAAAACCTTGTGCTCATTTTGTTCCTGCTCTGCTCAGAGCCGCAGGGATGTGTCCATGCAGCCTTTTATGGGCCCAGAGACACATAACTATATGTTTGGCAGTAACTTCAGCAGCTCTGATGTTCTTTCTGCGTAAGTCACGGAAAAACAAGGTAAAAAAGTTACCAAGTAAAAACTCGCCCAGGAAATGAACCGGTGCAGCTGAACAGGCCTGGAGTTGAGTGCCTTGTACTGTAGATGGGACGGGAGTGTGTGTGTGTGTGTGTGTGTGTGTGTGGTCCAGGTATACTTAACCTTGTGAGGACCAAATGTCCCCACAATGTGATGAATACCCGTTTTTTTAAAACAGGAAAATGGGAAAACTATTTTATAAAAATCCGTGACTGCAATGGAAAAACTAAAAATGCAAAAACTCGGTTATTTTGTTTGATTACTTATGGTTATGGTTAGGGCTGGGTAGGGGTTAAGGTTGTCATAGTTAGCGTGTGTGTGTGTGTGTGTGTGTGTGTGTGTGCGTGCGTGTGTGTGTGTGTGTGGTGGGCAGGATGAGGTACTGCCTTGACTGGCCTTTGCTGGAGTGTGACAGCGCAGGCTGACTGCCTGAGTCCGGAGCCGTACACACACTGGGCCACACAGCCAGAACAGGACCAGAACAGAAGCAAAAATCTCATGTACTTCTGAAAGCTGTGACATGCTGGGACATGGAGCCATCACCAACACGCCCCAGTGGGTCCATGTAACAACACCTTCCGGCCCCCCCATCCTGGGAATTCAGTGGCTCCCTGTCCTACTTATGCACCTTTAATTATGTAACAATCCCCCCTCCCCCGAATCTCCCCCAGCTGGGTTGCACTAGCAAAGTTCTTGGAATAATTGAAACGGAAGGAAGACAACGGAAAAAGGCATTTAATCTCTGTGGCCGCGCCCGGCGGGTTACGCTCCCTTTATTAGCTCTGTGCCCCCCCCACACCTCGACTGGCAGCTGCCTCCGCTGCCATTCCCTCTCAGGGAAAACCGGCTATGATTATACTCTCTCTCTGTGCCAGGATCCGCGGACTCCCCAGACCGGAACATTCCGGAGATTTCCGGTCTGGTCCCCGGGCCCCGGCTGACGTGTGGAACCCTAGCTGATGGAAGCTGCTCTGTTTTTATCTGGCAGGTGTGCAGGGCCCAAGCACAGGGCCCTGGGCCCTGGGGATCGGGCCAGCAGATCGAGCCCAGCATGCTTAATTAACGACTCCCCTCTTCCCCAGGGGAGGTGGGGGTGGAGTGCCGGGTCTCTCTCCCAGAGGCATATGCTGGAGCTACGAGGCCCCTCACCATCCTTTAGTTTTCCTGGAAAATCTTGGGGCCCTGGGGGCCAATCGGGGCCCTTCCCAGAATATTTCAAACATGGCTGGCTGGCAGCTACGTGCCATGAGGCAATTCCTATTAAATGTGCAAATGGGAAATATATTTGGGGGAGGGGGAGGGGCTGGGACAAATATGAGCGCGCAGTCTACCTTGGTCCTCATGATCTCGCGCACGGCGGTGTCAAATTCCTGGGAGTTGTTGAAGTCCACAGTCAGGACGTGGGGTCGGCCGATGTACTGCTCCGCATAAGGGTGCTGGGAGGACACCTGGGGACACACAGCACATGGGGCCCATAAGCACGCTCCCCCCTAACAAAGATCTCGCTATGCGGTGCCATTTACAGATGGGGCCAGGCTGACTGGCTCACCTCTCGCGAGGTGGGTTTCCCTCTGAAGAACTCATGGTTGAGGGAGCTGTGGGGGGGGTTGAACTTTGGCTGCAGGAAAATGCACCCATTGGCTATAGCTTCCAAGGGGGCAGGTCCTTCGTAGGGGAAACCGAATCCGATGAAGAGCTAAGAGGGGCCAGATAAAAAAATTAGAGGAGATGAAGCATTTGGGATGAGGGACTGGGCGTTGACAGGATCCCGGCCGCCTCACCTTGGCCTTACGCAGCAACTGCTGCAGTTCATGCTGAGGCAGCAGGCCGTGATTCTTCACAAAGGCAGGCACCTCCGGGGGGCGCTGTGTCTCATAGTAAACTGTACCATGGATCTCCATGTAGCGGTGCAGGATCTGCAGGAACTTCTCTTTGCCCTGTGAGGAGCAGAGAAGGAGAAGGAGGAGGAGGGGGGGTGGGGGTTTGTGGTGGGCAGGGCTGCTTGGCACCACCTGGTGGCAGCGTCATCATCGCGAGCACGGCACAGTCAGAGGGCCGGGACGCCCTCCGGCACCTCGAACCCACGAACAGATCAGGTGGGAGGCTGGAGCGTTGGCACTCCTGAATTCAGTCGTGAGCAGCTCTGCTTTTCAGCTTCTCAGAGATCTTTAAAGTTCAAGCCCAGAGTCACGTCTGGCCCCAGGGATGTCTCAGTGCCTCCGGAGAGCGGGGTGACCCCAGAGCAGCGGAAACGCTAGATTCCCCCTCCCCCCCCAACACCCTGGCGGAATGCAGCTGAGATGTGCCAGTTGAGAAGTCCCCTTTAACTCCTCTTTTCTGAATTTTAAACACAAGTTCTGCTGAAAAAGTGTCTGTATCTGCCAGAGAGCTCTGAGGGGAGAAATGGAAATGTGGAGGAGAATGCAACACTAAATGCACAATAATGCACATGTGCAAAAAATGCGGGCAGCACGGCAACACCAGGCAGGTCAGGACCATTGAAAACAAATAAAATCTTAGGCCAATCTTAGGCCAACGCGCTTGGGAGCGGTGGGGGTGGTGCACGCACTGCTGCCCGTGAGGTTGTGGGGAGTGGGTGGCCTACGTGGGGAGAATGAGGCCCGGTATGTGGATACGGGTGGTATCGACTGCGGTGGCCCCTTTAAGCGGCTTATCCCCACTCCATTGTGTGGCTGGCGGCTGTAATTGGAAGCTATAGGATCGATAACTTCCGCCGCAAGGATTTTCAGACCCAATTAGGAGACTATCTCCTGCGTTAAGTGCAGGAGACAGAGGGAATTAAGGCAGAGAGACGGTGCCAGGAAGAGATAGGCCAGGCCCAGGGTTCACCTGTGGTGGGCACTTGGCTTCGTGTCGTAGCAACTGTATACATAAAAAAACAAATACCAAAGAGACTAGCCCTGCCCCCTCTGCACCATGACGGAATTGCATCAGGCGCCATGGCAGGGCACATGCCATAATCAAGCCGATTGCATGATGGAATTGCGCGCGACCTCCTGCGTCTTCATCTCTAAACTCCCAGGGTTCCTCCGTTCCATGCGAAAGAAGTCAGACAATTAAGATGGTAATAAAAAAACCTAATTAAAAAAAAGCCAGGCTGTTAGGGATGTGATGGCTAGACCACGGGGGATTTTAACGCGTGCGGATGCAGGAGGTCACACCGCTGCCACATCTGCCGAGGCGGCTTGCGGCAGTTTAATGAGGAGAGAAGCCTTTTCACCGCCTGGGACTCAAACCGCAGCATTGCTGGAAATGCCCCCCCTGAGAAACATCACCTCCCGCAGGGCAAAGACTGTCACCTGCCGTGTAGAAACACAGATGCAGCACAGCAAAAAAAACAATAATAAAAACATGCTGTGATTAGCACAGAGGAACAGTGCTCCCGTGGGGCATTTTAACATCCCCTCAAGGGGGGCAGATGCAGCAAGCTCCCTCTGCCTCTGGGGCAAGGCTGGATGTGGTATGGGGTCCCTGGAAGGAAGATCTGGCTCCGGAGTGTAAAGAGCAAACTGGAGAGGGAGAGAGTCAGAGAAGAAAAGTGAGAGAGAGAGAGAGAGAATAACGCAGCAGAGACCTTTGCAGAGCGAATGAGATCTTTCGCATGAATTATGAGAGGATTCACTGCCGCCCCATTTCCTGGCAGACGCAGGTGCCATATCGGCCCATCTCTCCAGCCCTGCCGTTAACTTGCCCAGGTGGCCTTTAGAAACACTCTCTTGGTTGCCACAGCGACTGCTCTCCCCCTGGTGGAGGGGGAGGAGCGTGTCCATCACATCACCAGTGATGCCTCCGGCAAAAACCGACCCGGTGCACTCGTGAAAAATATCATGTGATGCTCCCCGCGTTAACTCAAAGCGCGAAATTTCACGCCCCTCCGATCTGAAATGCGAATCCTTGGAGCTGCTCCCATTAATTCCCATCTTCATCTCCAAGAAACACTCGTATTTATGTCAGGGTCCAAAAGAAAAAAGTTTTGCACATGCAGAGCATGCGGGTAAAACCTCCTTCACACAACCATCCTCGTGCTACATCCGTCATCCAGCACTGCCCTTGTTAAATAACAAGACACCACAGTGCCTTTAAAATATTTAAGATCCCCCATCCTTGCACATCCTGGCCCCTCACTAGGAAATACGAGAGCCTGGAGGCAGACAAGGGGTGAGGCGTGTTCACGTGCGTTTGGGAGGGAGGCACGTACCTGGAGCTGGAGGGGGTCCGTGGGGCCAGGGGAGAGAGGTGGGAGAGAAAACACAACGGGAACAGAATTAGGCCAAAACATCGCAGGACTGACCTCCCAGCTCCCTGCCTACAAGCCTTCCGGCGTGAGCGATCCGGGAATCGGTTCTCTTGTGCTAGCTAGCAGCTTTTCGCGGGTGTTAAAAATGACGGCGGAGGTGCCCTGTGCTCTCTTTATGCCACACGCCATGTTTCCTTAACTCTAATTAGTGCCTTGCCCATAATCACTAGAAAGTTACTGATAAACACTAAGAAATAGTTTCTAGGCATCTCAGTGAATTGCTGCTTGTACATGAATGTTTAAAGTGTTAGAGGAGAGCAGCGTTTGAGCCACATAAACCAGCAGCATCTTAGCTTCAGGAATATGCTCACTCATCCGTAAGGCTGCTCCTCCACGGCTGTAGGGGGCGATGTACAGAATGTTCTCCCTGGTTACCTTTCCACTCTGAATGTGATGACTCTGTCTAGCTCTGTTACTGGATGCTGCTCTGTGAAGGGTCTCACCTTCCACATACTGGCCTCCTTGCCGTAAACCACCGCCATGTCGTCCACCTTGTCCCTCTGGATGCTCAGCTTCTCTGTCTCGTTCAGCTCCTCCGACACGAAGCCCATGAAGGAGTTGTCTGGCGTGTGAGCTGATGGGGGCCCACCCAGAAACAAAAGAGGGGGGTGTCACTGTTAGCGGGGTGAGGGGGGGGGCATGAATATGAAAAGGTCTGGAGCAGAACACTGAACAAAGTGCTTCAAATCGAGATGTTAAACTACACAGGACTCTGGCGCTTTGGCCTGAAGGCCAGCTGGGAATCCGCACGCGATGTCATTGCCGGACAAAGTGATCCTGTGCTCCCCCCCTCCACCCCCCCTGGACACAGCTGAGCCATCCTGGGGGCCAGGCCCCGTGCCACCGCGCTGCCAGTCTTCTCTCGGTGTGCCCCCCCCCACCATGCCGGGGGCCGGCTGTCACTGCTGACAGGCTATGAGTCTGTCTCACTCCGGGTCCCTTGCCATCTGTGCTGTGATGGATGTCATATGCTGCCCCCCCGGCCCCCGCCCCCCAGGGCCACAACAACAGGCCCATTTGTTTTCCTTCTTGCTCTGCTTTCAGTTTTTCTTTCCATTTCAACAAATCAGGGCAGACGGCTGCACTACAGAGACTCTCCTGCCACGCCGCCCCCCCATCAGACGCCGTAGGACTTGCTGCCACGATTAACAGTAACAGTGGGAATGGGGTTATTTTAATCGGGCAGGCTTTCAGCCGACACAAGACAGTCCAGGACCCCCACATATAAAAATGACAAAGTCATAGGCTGTTTTTGAAATGTTCACTTGTTCACTCATTCACTATATAGTGTTCACTACATGGAACACTCACTAGGGGATAAGGGCAGACGGTGGTTGATACACACTAGGCGGATGTTACGCTGCTGCATAATTATGCACCGGAAATTTGTAATGTTTTATCTGTCATATAAACAAACGACAGAACACCCCCTCTAGCATTAAACTATAACACAAATGAAAACATGCCAGAACTTGGACACCAGCGTTGCGATATTTGGATAAGAACATGTTGTAACTGACATGTCTTCACAACGTTGAAATAAAAATAAAACCAAACCAACTGGGTATTTTATACTAACCTTCATTATATTGCATTAATTGTGAATTAACGTTATCCATGTAAAGCAGTCAAACACATTAAAATAAACTTTAAAGCAGCAGTACCCCTGTTATTGCTGTAATAGCTCAAGTGCAAGTACTTCATAAGCGAGCTATTTCACAACGGTTAATGGTTACAGTACAGACTGAGCAAAGTTTCTTAAATAACACTCACATGACAGGTTGCAATGCATGCTGGTCTAAGTAGGCCAATGCAGGATAAAGCTTCTGTACACTACATTTTATTGTGCCTCACGCCGATTTTATAGTGCACTGTATAGTGGGTGAAATTTACAGCTGCAAATTCCAATAACACTACAAAATGGCCGCTTCACTAGATAGTGGGAGAGTGGACGTTTCAAACACAGCCATAGTGATCAGAATAGCAGTTGGAACGGGGGATCATACTCACGGAACATGGTCATGAACTGCCTGGTGTTGAGGTTCCAGTACCCCCAGTTGGTCCGGTAGCCATGCAGTGTGGCGTACTCCTCGTGGTTGTAGGCTGGCTCCGTGCCGAATGTGTCGATGACGCGGATGTGACACCTGGGGAGGGAGCCAGATTAACGTGACAGGGGCTGACTCGAGGACAGCGGTCAGCCTTGAGCTCATCATGACAGAAACATCAGAGCCACAGCAGTGTAACGCAGCCAGAATCAAGGCAAGTCTCTGCTCCTCTGTGTTCCGCGCCGCTAACGACCCTTAAACGGTCATGCAGGCTCGCTGCTGCCATGTACTGGGCTCTGGTCTTTATTTCCAAGGCAACTCGGGCTACTGTAATTCAACCACACTTGTGGGTGATAAGTAACACAAAACAACAAAGAAAATAATTTAAAAGCAAATGATAACAAGATGACACCAAAGTCGGGCCCGGGGGGTGTGATCGCATAATCAGGCACCCAGATAGAGATCATGTGACCTCTCACACACATACGGATACACATACAAGCTCCAGTGTGCTCAGAAACGTGCAAGTCCAAGGCGTGGCACGGCCGCCATCGAGTCACTTGGGCTGAAGTGAATGCAGCAGCCGCCTTTCCCAGATAAGAGGTATTAAAAACGAAGGAGAGGAAAGCGACCTTCAAAGTGTTTCTGGCATAATCCTCTTTGATGCAGGGAGGGTGTCAGCGGATGCTGAGAGCAAAATTCTCTGGAAGGGCACCTTTCCCTCTGCCAAACATCACGCTGCCCCCCTGACTCCATGCAGAGTGAGAGAATGATTCTCTGTGATGATTTTCATATTTTTTTTTATGTTTTCAGTCAAATCCCAGATCTAATGGGACTGGCTCCTCATTCGACTTGCTCCAGATCCGCTCCTTGCGATCAGGGCCTGCTCCCCGGGCCTCGTCACGCCATCATGATGCCGTCCCTGGTCTGCTGCCAAGGAAGTTAATTTACTATGATCACTTAATAGTTTGCTGACATCACTGCTGAAGTCCTTGCCACTTGCCAAAGTGAAGCGAAATCGATGATCTTGGAGATTTGGGAGAAGTCTGCGTTTCCACCACAGCCACTGGTGCTGAGTGTATTTAAATCTCAAGTGACAGTGAAATTTACTTTAATCCCCTTAACCGCCACCGACTGACTAAAAAAAAAAATCAGATACGGTTTCCGTCATGCACACGAGCTGGTAAGTCAGGGTGACAAGAGTGTATGCACATGACGCTGACTGCGTTTGCGGATGTAAATCCGCATGGATGGATTGGGATATTTGGGCCGACGGTACAATCCAAGCGAAGACCTTCACTTTCATGAAAAACCGCTTAATCAAAGGGATCGGCAATGTAAGACATTCATGGCAGAAGTCTCCTTCGGGGGTTACTCTCCTTGGTTGTCTTTGACTCTTAATAAGGAGATCTGAAATTCCCAGAGTGTTTAGAAGGATCAGGTTTAGATGGCACATTCGTTTCCATCACTCCCAGTAAGGAAAGGGGGCACTCATGCAGGCGGGAAGATAAGGGGGCCATAATTCAGCAATGGGGGAGGAATCGATGCCACCCGCCGGGTGGGTCTGATTTAGGGTCGGCGTCTATCGCTGTTCACATATTTAACAGGGCGGTGCGGAACCAGGCCAGCCAGAAGGGGGGGGGGGGGCATTAGTAACGAGGCAAAGCATGGAGTAGCAGTAATTAAACAACCTGGTGTTTTCTAGCATGGGGATCTTGATTAATGACACAGCCCCACCAGTAGGGCGGAGGCAGGGGGGCGTGGGGGCTGGGGTTTGGGTTATTAATCTGCCGCATGACTCAGCGGCTTGGCAAGGTGGCCGACCCTGAACCTGCACTCTGGGATGAGGTTTTTCCTTCTTATTAAACCCCACCCCCAGAGGACCAAATGCTGGCCCCCCACTCCCTGTGGAGCCAGAGCCAATCCGAGACTGAAGAGTCTCCCCAATTGATGCCCCCGGCAGCGCTGCAGCACCGACGCTCCACTGCAATGTTAATCAACCGACAGGAATGCCACACAGCACACGGACTCGTACCCATAGACGCGGTCCGCTGCCCTTGCCGGTATAGCGGCCCTTCAAAACAAACTCCATCAGTCATTAGACAAGCCAGCCATTATGGGGGTGCATCACCCTCCAGTGAGTGATTAATGGCCTGATCAGTGGCTGACAATGTTCATGCACTTAGCGACCAGCTCATAATGGTCCACTAAACCCAGGCGGTAAATACAGGGTATGCTTACAAGGGCATTATGGGTAAGAACGGGGGGGGGGGGGGGGGGCGTGGGAGTTTTAATTACACAAAAATGTTGGGAGGAAAAATGA
>JAODLD010000101.1:10957599-10971737 GCA_026781065.1 Mormyrops boulengeri | reverse complement strand
ATTAGTTCAGAGAGATAACCAGATTGTACAGAAGGTGAGCCCAAGCAGCTAGAGGAGGCAGGACCAAGATGATTGGTTGGTCCAGCTTTCTCTAGTTGTTTGGACCCATCTCTTCTACAATCTGATTGGTTATCTCTCTGAACCAATCATTCTTCCTTCTGCCCTCAGAACATTTTTGTGTAAGCAAAACTCCGATGAGCTCATGGTTCACCTACTTGTATTTCTTGAGTGAGAGGCCCATGTGTTGCTTCATCTGCTGCAGCCCATGGTAGTCTGTGTAGATGAGGTCAAAGGGCAGTGGGCCGGTCAGCGGACAGCTTCCCCTTCCAGGCGGCACCCCGAGGAACCTGCTGGGGCAGAGAGCAGCAGCCATCATCCCTGTGAGCGTGACTTATGTAGGGAGTTTAATTTAATTATGAGCTCTCTTTGGCAATTAACCTGTTTATGACATCAGCATGCAGGAGCCGAATGGTACATGAGGGAGAAATATAGAATTAAAAAAACTGCAACCGGAATGTGTAACAGAGAGTCACCTCCGAGCGGTAGTCATGAAGAGACGGTTCTTCCCACACGTGAAATAACAACATCCTGAACAGACTGCATTTTCACAGACCGTGGTCGTATTCTTGGGAACTGGCATCAGTGAAGGGTCACTGCAGGAGCTCCCGGTATCGGCAGCAACCGCTAAGACACGATCGTCCAGGTGAGGGCGCTGTCTCTATTAGAGGCAGACTAGGCCTTAGAAGTCCATCCAACGGCATCTTCTCCCACTCAGGCTAATTACACATCAGTATAAGTGCCCATTTGTCTGGCCTTGCCGGCGAAGGGGAATGTCGCATCCAGGGCAACACGGAAACACTATAGCAGAGTTGCGAAACAAGAGGTCCTCCCCCGGAGCAGTGGCCAGCCGGCACATTGGCCAGCACGCCACTCGGAAGCACGGCGGCCCCAGCTCTTCAGCAACGGCAAGTTAGCACACTGTTGATAAGCCTTTTGAGGGTACTTCAGACCCATTTGAGACTTGCATCAAAGTTCTGCTGCTCTCTGCCATAAACTCCAGAAGCCAGTAATTAGACCTCATTGCCCAATTGCGCTCTGTTATGAACAGGCGACAGAGATGTGACTCAATCAGTACGTTTACAAGACATTAGAAAAATCTAATTATTGTGCTAGTCTGATGAAAACTGGGCTTTTAAAACACATGTAAAGTTGTTAGTAAAACTGAAATCATACTGAATCGAATTTTCGGATTAAGACACCCAGATAATGAGATTGGGAGTCGATTTACTCCTTCATATATATGTTCAATCAGAGTCAAACTGGCCTAGGAGCTCCACAGCGCAGTACAATGGGTATGAAACCTACAGTGCTGTAAAGCCCTCTAATTCACTGCTCAACTAAAGGGCACTTTTCCACCACACTAGTTACCGTATTTTTGGTACTTCAAGCTGTTGGTTTTCCACTAGACTGAAAACTGGTACTGGCACTGAATGACACAGCACAAAGTGGGGTATTTTGTACTGAATTCGAAAAATGCATGTTTTCTCCAAGACAATCAATCATTTTCATCCATGCTGTTTAAGTCACTCCTAGATGGGGTTGTGAGAAATTTATGTTTATTTATTACAACAAAATCACATTGCAGTATTTGAAAATGATCCAATACTGTGCTGTCACAGGATATTATACAAAATACTTTATTTCTTGTTATGCTATCCTGATCTTGTTGTATCTGTTCTTCTGACCAGATCACAATTAAAGCTTGTGTCACTTCATTTGTCCATGCATCCATTATTCATTTTATTATTGTTTTATGTCTGGGTCGACGTAATGGGTCAACTGGAAAAAGCCCAGTACTATCAAGCTGAAAGGAGCCATATCGCCACCTATAGTAGCAGAGTCAGACACATTTCAGTCATTAAATCAATTCCCCTCCCATACATGTATACTGGGACAAGGACAGTAGTCCGATTAAATGGCGTAGTCAAGCTATAACCACACCTTGACTTAGCTGTGCATGTAAACGTACTGAATGTGTCCCCCTCTGCTCCCTCCCCCCCAGTCTGCCCCACCTCTACCTGACAGATCTCCTTGTTGCCTCTTGGTGCAGCCTTTAGATGCCTCCTGTGGTCTTAACAGCAAGGTTTGACTGACTGAAATGTGTAATGATGAAGCACAAGGCGGCCTGAAACAAATCATCCAAACAGAGGGCAAATTCCTCCCTGGCCCCGCCTCCTCACCCCACCGACAGCCACAGCGACAAGTTTTCCAATAAAATAAGTTAGATATTAGCTTTAGCCTTCCTGACACCAAGCTGACCGGGTTTTTGGGAGAAATGGAATGAAGCTGCCGCAGAGAATTGATTCCCTCCCACCCCTGTTTTTTGTGTGTGGGGTGGGGGGGGGTTCCTCGCTCAAAGGATTTTTCTTATCGCTTCAGCTTTCTGTCATCTAGTTATACTTAATAGATTATCTTCTCACACCAAAGGGGCGGCTGACACAGTGGACCGGCTCGGACCAGTGCGGCTCCGGCTGACTCTGCTTACATTCTTAGCGGAGCGAGAAGTTAAAACTTGCTACCCATCCTTTTCGATTTAAACCCCAGAATTTCCATTTCCAGCCCTGAGTCCAGAGCTTTATTAAGTGTCTACGGCTTGTTTTGGCTCCCAGTCCTCATGTTAGTGCTATAACACTGGTTGGCGCCCCTGCTGGCCACCACCGTCAAATAATTCAATCTCGAGTCAACACACTCCCTCCGTGTCTCTCGATCAGACGATCAGTCTCCAAGCACCCAGTGTGACCCGAACAAGCTTTGCCCTTCGCACATACCCTGTCACTCCCCGAGTTTCGCCCTGAGACTGACACACAATAGTAATACTTCCCCTTGCGGAGGACAGATGACACACAGAAAAATTCAAGTTGAATTCAAGCAATTACAGTGTCTAGACTGCAGTTTTCATGGCGGCAAAATCATAATCAGGCTACTATTTCAAATTTGAAAATGTCCCATTTTCTTTTTCTCTATCAAGACTGGGTAAAATATTTAGAAGACTGAATAGACTATTAAGTTTCTTGATGAAAAGGGTCTGAGTACAGAACTGTGGGCACAAGTCGTAATCTGGAAACTGTAGGTCAGAAACGGAGAAATTTCAAAAACAATCCGGTAAAACGTATGCCAGATCCAAATTCTGAACATCACATAGGGTTGGAGGACAGAGAAGCTTCTAGGAAGCAGTGGTAACTAAACACAAGTTTGATAATCAGCACAGATCAGCAAACGGCCATATACTTTACAGGGGTTCTGATTCAGAGATATGCTACAGGTATATCTGACAGTCATGTGACGGGGGTATGGAGGTAGATGGGACAGGTTCATCGGTCCAGATGCTTCAAGTATCTTGTGATCTGAAGGGGCAGTTCACCCCAAAATAAAACATAAAAAAACACATGTCTTAGATAAGTTGTAGGACTATTTGCTCATCTACATTGTTGTGATCAGAGTTGCCTAGTTTTGGAGAAATCGGACGTAGAAATGTCAGACTTTTCTCAAATATAACGGGACTAAATTACATTCTTTCTGTGGTGATTAAAGCCCCAAAAAGACATGTGAAAATTTCCACAGTAATGTCTCTCACCAGAAATCATAATCTGGTTGCTCAAGATAATCCACAGACCTTGTAATGAACAGTTTTAAGTAGGAACTATTTTCTTTCTAATGAATGCCGCAGCGCTAACTTCTGCACAGTGATACAGCTGGTGTGTGGTGTTCGGTAGAAAGAAACTAGTTCCCACATTAAACTGCTTACTAAAAGGTCTGTGGATTACCTTGAGTAACTGGGGATAATCTACAGTAACTTGGCGGTGAGGGGGTTGTGGCAAAGCCCACCCTTACAGATACCATGAAAGCCCCAAGCGCAGGTGCCTTAAGGTCATTAGCATTTCAAATGCCACCCCCCCCCGCCCCCCTCCACTGCCCATCACTGGCCCCACCCCCTCGCCGTTCAGCTGGTAGAAGGCAGTAGATGCCTCGTTTCCACCAACGCAGTGCCAGACTTTTTCCCAGTCTGAACTAGTTCTGCACATTTCACAGAATGGGGTCTTATTCTCTGGAATAGCTCTGGGTTAGAAAGAAAAACGGCTCCAGCACAGAAAAGCTGGTCTCAGTATTTGGCACCGTAAAGTCATCGAAAGTGGGACTGGCTATTGTGTCCAAACCTTCCGCATACATAGAAAATTCAATCCGTGACTGATATAGTTTAGTTTAATATCGCCAGTGCTGGCAGTGACACAACTTGCCAACTTATTAGTGGAATAACGTTAAACATAGTGGCGCTCAAATGGCGAAGATATCATGGGGCAAAGTTCATTTTTGAGCAGACTTGTTTATTGTTTATTGTTAAGGACAGCAGTAAAACAGCGAGCGAGAATAAGGATTAAACTCACACACAGATGGGGAAGCCTTTAAGGAGAGAAAAGTGGATACAGACAGAGACAAGGTGCAATGAGTCATACTCTGAAATTGCATTTCTCAATTCAGCAGCTTAGAAAAACTCAAAAGGCGAGACAGATCAAAATAAATCTAAAAATAGTATTGCATATGAACCTTTACTTTACTCTCACTATCGCCTATGTAACTTTTCAGTTTCGTTCTTTTTTGAAACCGGTGGAAACACAGGCAGGTTCTCAAAAGGCACCAAGCAACATCCGGCCCAGCAGCGGCACCGGCTCCGTGTTGGTGGAAACGAGGCAACAGTGGACCACACAGTCACATCACTTCCCATTATTTAAGACTGAGAGAGAAGACAGAATCACCGGCCTTTCACATCATCACACATTCAAGTCATAGGAAAGAACAACAAACAAATATTCCTATGTTTTGCATTGGTAATTTCTTGCACGCTTCTTAAAGAAACGTCTCCCATACTTGTTATGATGCTCAGAAAACTACCCAATCTCATACACACACGTAACATTCTTCACCTCAAACGGGTACAACAGAGAATGACATTGGTAATGGTCTCATTCCGCTCTATCTAGGGTGGCCAGGAGGAGGATTTCAGGGAACCTTTAAAAAAGGTAGTATTGTATGTCTCTCTCCTGCTGTGTGCACGCCCCAGTCGGGCTCTGAGAAAAGGGCGAGTCCCCATGGTCCTCGTGCCCTGTTCAGCTATTTCCCATAATATCCTCTGACATGAGCTTGCAGGCTGCATTTACGGTGGGCTGACGCACAGCCATGCTCCGGCCCTTTAAGCCTCGCGACTGTTTCAGTTCCATTATTGGATTTAGCCGCCCTCAGAGCCCCAGCCTCTGCACCCCTCTTGAAATCGGCTGCCTTTGAGATCCCGTTAATAGAGCCCTTTCTTTTCGTTTCCCCTCTGCCTGCATGTTGATGGGAGGCTAGCATGCCTTTGGCGCATGCAACCGCCAACAAACTTTCTGACCTCCTCAGAAGTTCATACTTTTCTACGATACCTTCGACTCTCTGAGGGCCGCGGCTTGCAGGCCGCCGTTTGATTTCCGAGGTTTGAAAACTCCAGTCATTACCGGGATAATTGTTTTTGTCCTATTATGACGTTGCGTTATTTGCAATCTAATTGACTCCCCTCGCTGACATGGAACCGTGGGTGTGCTCTGTCTAACAATCTCTGCCACTTTCTGTCAACATCATTTTCACAGCATTTTTTTATCTATATAAAATCGATGCGAACCATTTGTTGACTGCATATTCTGTCTGCTAACCACTTATCCTGGTCAGGTCAACATAGGGCACAAGGCTGGGGAACACCCTGGGAGGCATGGAAGTCCAGCACAAGGGCGCACACACAGATACACAAACACATACATACACACACACACACACAATCACAGATTATGGGCAATTTAGAGATGCCTTTACTGTATAATGGGCTGAGATATTGTTATGGCTTTTTAAAAAATCTGCCGATAGGTGACACTCTGGCATGACTCCGCACCATCACCGCCTGCTCATTCCACTGCCTGCCCCTCGAACCCGCGATCCAGCGGTACATTTAATACGGCAACCATGACAACCATTGGTGGCGTGCGACAGGAGCGGCTCTGCCCCCTTTCATGCCGCCTGCCTGGCATTTAATAAGCGGCCGCTGCCTTTTATGGAAAAGCCCGCCACCGGCCAGGAGAGCGTGTCCAAAGCCATTACCCTCTGAGAGCAGATTTTTCAATCTGCACAGTGGGTTCAGGGAACGGAACCTTTGAAAGGTTCCCCACGGCCTCGGCCTAATCTGCTTTTAAAGCCTCCTCCCAGCCGGGCCCCCGCCGATCGCATGCAAATGCAACTCCGTGGTGGAAGGACCGTAGTGGGGGAGAGGGATGGTGGGGGTCACTGCTTCTAGAAGATTCCGTGAGTGTGTATGGGGAGTCAGCAGTCACCCGCCACCGTCTGTCTGTGTGTGCGCGCAGCTAAAATCGGCCACACGTGTCTCCGCTAGCGTCTGTGTTTAAAGAGACGTGGAGGCACACCGGTGCCATCTCAGCTTCCTGCGAGACTGGGATGGGCACTCAATAAAGTGCATCCTTTCTGCTGCCACCCCCCAGCCGGTGAGCTGAGGAGACATGCTGAGAATGACACAGGTTATAATAATGCATCAAGGAGTGTGGTGGTGGTGGGGGTAGTTCTGAGTGCAGAGGCCTTGCAATAAATGCCCCTCCCCCATTTACTATAGCTGTCCCACTCCTCTGTGGAATGGCACCTATGCTCAAGATGTGAGCAAAAGGCCTAGTTATTGACGTATGGACTTCTGTGTCTGCAGGGGAGCAGAGAGAGAGAGAGAAGGAGGGAGGGAGACTGAGGGACACAGACAGAGGATTTCAGTGCCTTGCTTGGCAGAAATTTGGCAGAGGGCTTACAGCTGCAGGGCCACAGTCTGTCCCAGGGGAATTATGGGAATGCAAACGCCGGCGTCTCCCCCCGTCTCAGATCTCTGCCGATGCAGCACCTTATCAAAGAGGCATCTTCCCCCTGCTCCTCCTCTTCAGAGCAGGTCCATTAACAGGAGCACTGACTCGTGGTTAAAGAGAACCGGCCCACTCTCCATCCCTCTCTCCCTCTCTCCTCCTTCTGCCACTCTGCAGATGTGCTCGTAATGATTTGGCCCGCTTTGTTTCCCTGTGGTGAAGCCGATCTCCCTCTGTCAGCAAACATCGACTGAAACTGCATTCGGATTTGGCTAGATTGAAATAAGTTTCGCCATTTTTCTTTAGTTCTGTTTTGAAAGGACTGTCTGCCGCTAAGGATGGATTTACCAGCTCTGCTTTGTATGGGCCACTTGTGAACAGAGTCAGAAACGTCCGCCGGCGATGCGACACAAAAACCCATCGCCGGCGATGGTCACTTGACCGGCCAGGACAGACAACCTGAATCATAACCGCTTTGCTGTGACTGTGTGCCTCTGGGCAGGGTGAGTCCTTTATGGACCCAGGCAGCAGCTTTTTAATTGGTTTATCAGCATATGTCTGCATATCTTGAGGTCACCCCATCCCGCCCCCCTTAAGTACATTCTGCTGGTCCCATAGTGAAGCAGGGATATTAAAATGAGGTGGGTACGTGGGATGGACCCCGCAGAACCCTTGTAGTGGTTTAAACTAGTCAGCTAACATCTTTGTTTCTAGCATCATAAAGTAGTTGAAAATAAGTCAAAATGGGGGTGGGGGAGTTGAAACTTCTAAGCAGCATCGGATGCAGAGGCCCTTGTCTATTAAGTGCAAATGAAAAGCAGAACAACACAATCAAGCACTTTGACTTAAAGTCAAATCACGACATTCAGCCGTGAGGGCAGCAGAACCCACACGACACACACAGGACATCCATGTTCACACGTCGCGGTTTGATAAATACAATGCACTCAACACACTTAACACGCTGAAGTCCGGCCCATGCCACAATTAAAGTTTAACACAGGTGAACATATATTCGCCATCACGTAATGGCACCTGAGTTAACATCCACGCCATGAGACAGTTCAACGAATCTCCCACTCAGCTTCATTTCAAGCCTGGCTGCCCCAAAATGGTACAATTTGGCCTTATGAGGTCTAGAATTTCCTACTCACAGTGACATTGGTTTGACCGCATTAAAAACAGATACTTTTTAAAGATCGCATGGGGAATTCGACAATGGCCGACGCCTGTGTGAGCATGACAGGCAATTTTAGAGATGCAAATTGATAATATGCAAAATGCAATTGGATGACTGTGAAACTCAGCCTCAGTGAAACTGCAATTATAGCTCTTGTTATTTGGTTCATGACTTCCAGGTTTAGTTGATGTGCCTAAAAGCAGAAGCTTAGGGGCTTCAAGCTTGTTTTCTGCCTCTGTTCTCTAGCTCCACATCTTCCACATCTTCAGATACAGCTGCCACGTCCTGGGAAATGACAAATCCATAAAGACGCTGGAGCGGCTGACAGGTCCTCGCCGCTGCACATGGCTGCGCTTTTCCCGGCTCCTTCTAAATCTTCGAAATCGAGCTGGAACAGTCGGTTTCGCTCTGTAACCTGGAACGGACAGGCTGAAGGCACGGGGGAGTGCAGTAATGGGCCGAGTTTACGGGCAATCGAGCGGCAGTAAAAGCCGTGCGTGTCCGGGAACTCTGGGGAGAGCGAGTCAGGAAAAAGCTCACGGGCTCCGTTGTGATCCTGAGAGACAAGAAACTCAGGCAGCCGGACCCCAAACTTCAGCAGCGGGGTAATGCGGGATTTCTCCTGCAGCAGCGGTACGCCCCAAACCGTCCCATTCATGCTCCATGCTCTCCAGAAAACGGGTCGGTTGACCCCGACATGCGTCAGGAAGCAGCTTGGATCATCCGGAATCTGGGGACACTTGGCGGGATGCCACAGGACAACAGAAGAGTCCTGCTTAATCTGCCCAGTCTACTTATATGTATTGGCTGGGGGAGAAATCTATTCACCTGTGTCTGATAACAATCCTAGGGCTAATTTGTTCCCTGTATTACCACTTAGGGGTCTCCTGTCTGTCAACAGTGCTGGGACACTGGGGATGGGATTTGCATTCGTAATAAGAATGTCATGGGTCCAATTCTGAACCAGGAGACGGGTGTCCAGCTAACTGGTGCTTTTAATCTCTAACGCAAACGGCTGTACAGATGGATGGAGTGCTAAAGCTCTGAAGTTATTCTAGGTGAGAGAACATCTGCTTAACATCCAAAACAATAAACAGGGTTACCACTGGTAGGTAACAGCTCTCAACAAGTGAGATGTTCCTACATCATAAACCTCCAAACGGTATCTCTGCAAACACTTCTCACTTCAGTCCATTAACAGCTGAAGGTTCTGAAGTCAGACCAAGTGGTCCAAACTGTGTATTTTAGCTTGAGAGCAAAAGTCTTTTTTCAGCTCTACTTACCTCATTAAAACGTTTTAGCTGAAAGAAAGCGGAGACGCCCAGTGATATATCAGCCTTGTATTTCTCAGCTTTTAATTTTTGGTTCCTCCATGCGACTTCATCAAAGTAAGCACTGTAATTCTGGTGATTAATCACCTTCTTCCAATCCGCCTCGCTCACTGTCTCGATCTGGCTGCTGTATGGTTTCAGTGACTGACCCGGAAAATATATATATACTCACAATGCCAAATGCAGTGTTGCTTCCTAATTGTTTACTAATAATCAGTTTATTTGAAATCTCTGGACGTTTTGTAGCTAATATTAATGAACTTAGAGAAGACTACAGCGTAGCCGTAAACCAGGCTCGAGGTGAGGTACCTCTATTTGAAAGATAAGGTTATGGTTGAGAATATACAGCCAAATGAAAGATCTGTAGCTCAACAAGTAAAGAATTACACTACAAAAGGTTGTGGGTTCGAATCCTAGATAGTATATAGAAATTTGCTTTGGATATAAGCATTAGATAAATTAATACATTGCAGTATAGTATTATGCTCTGTTTGAAAATATAGACTAATTTGAAAAATAAATACTTAATGAATTGATATGTAGGGTTAAATTTCCATTGGTCTGGAAGCTCCAGTTTACACTCCACAGTGTTAAGGTAGTTTTTAGGTTGATAAATAGTTGTTTGGGTGCTATGGTGGCTCATTGGGGAGCCTTACACCTCCAACATTGGGGGGTTTGAATCCTTCCTACATTCCCTGTTAGTGTGGAGTCTGCATGTCGACCGGTTTCCTTCTGCAGTCCAAGGACATGCAGCTCAGCTGATTAGTGTCTGTAAGGTGCCCCCAGTATATGGCGTGTGTGAGGTACTGGCATCCCGTCCAGGGTGTCCGCAGCTCTGGGAGAGGCTCCAGCTCCCCTCGCAATCCAATCCAGGATGAGTGGTTGGAAGATGGACGGCGTCCTGTTGGGGGTCTACCCAGCAGATGGATTGGCTTTAAATTTCATCCTGTGCTTCCCATTAGTACCTGGAGAGGGTGATGATGGTGAGGGGCACGCACAGTGTTGGAACATGTCGATCGACAGGAAACAAGCAGAAGGAGTGAGAAGACTGAGGAGCATGGATAGACACGCTCAGACTTCAAAGACCAGTCTGCTTACAACTTCCTTTGATTACGTAACTTCCTTTGGTCAAGATCATAAAGAAGAACTTTACTCTTGACTGGGATTCACCTTCATGATATACAAACCAGCCTACCAAGAACAAAAAAATCCATATATTTTTGCATAATCTGTTTCAGACTTGCTTCATATTGAGCCAGAAGAATCCAGTTTCATTCCGACTTTCCAACTTTGTTGAACACTGAAAAGTGGGTGAGAAATGTGATTTGTACCTATTAGCACATCAAAGTATACCCTTTGCCTGTTTTCCTGGAAAACGTCACGCTCAATCAGCTCACTGATTAATGCATAAGTGTAGATCTATGAGACAGAGAAGCGCTCACGCACTATGGGCACGCTTTCCTTGGCAGATCTGTGTCCATGTCACACACTGCCACCAAGTCCACTCCAATTACCCACTCCGCTATCTCTGAAAATAACCGCGACCTTCCTGTGATGGCGAGACAGACACAGGGCCAGCTGGCTGAGACTCAGGGAAATTGGCACTCGGCTGCAGATCACGTATAAGCATGTCGGGAGTCACGGCGACAGGCCACGCCGGGGGAGGCGGTGGATGTTACGGAAGGCGACGGGCTGCTGGCAGCCACATTGCATTACCGGGATGCAGAACATCATTACCTGCAGCAGGTAAGATCCAGTATGTTGAAAGCGCCCCCTCCAGGTCACTTTGATGGCTGCTGGGAAAGGGGTAACTCTTGGTCTCTCTTTGCCTGGTCCGGCTCAAAGCCAATCATATCACTTTAACAGACAGCCACACTCCATAACACTTTCCAAAAAGTTGGCTCCAAAAGACACACTGAAAGAATGGCCTAGACTATCAATGGCCCACTGCGCATAGAACACGGCGGGTACCGCAGCCAGCGGAGCGGGACCCTCAGCCCGTACCCCCCAGCAGCAGCCATAAGGAAAATGAACACCATCATTATTCAGGATCAGGCCAAGGATCCGAACAGCTGGAGCAGATTTACTCAACAAAAACAGAGTTCTGTAAAGCATCACAACCAGCAAGCAGGGGGGCTTTAACAAACACGCTAAAGCAAGAAGGTCTCTCCACACCATTAACAACAGCAGATAAAATAAATATTTGAGTCCCGATCTGGCTTAATTATATTTGTCCAAGCAATTCTGCTTGACTAACATGCTAAAAAGAGAGAGCACCTGGATCCAACGCAGAGGGGAATCATGGGAAACGGAGAGGCCCAAGTTCAGCAGCAGCCAAACCTCCAAAGAGTTCGGGAAAGAGTCTTCTCAGGGCCGGATCTTTGCTGGGAGGTTCCTTCAGAAGACTTAGCCTTTGTGGGGTGTTTGTTATATTTACCCAGGACCCCCTTCTGCCAATCTGGGCCCGCTTTTGCCGATCGGGCAGCTGCCTAGTTTGTCTACGCCTTCATCCGGCCCTGAGGCCGTTTACATATAATGACGCTCACTCAGACCAAATTAAAAAAAAATGAATCAAAATAAAAAATGAGAAGCAATGGGAAAAAGTTGTCAGCCCCCCCTGAGAATGCGGCCTACCCAGGCATGTGTGCCTTCCGAGACTGAAAACCTGGCCAGACACAAGAAGACAGGAGAGGGGGAAGAGGGACTGCATTTTATGTCATGGCAAAGCTTGTCACATTTGAATCTGCAGTGGGTTGCGCCAGCTAAGCGTAAGTTCAAATGTAGCCTATGGTGGACGTAAACTGTCTCTACATTCAAGTTTAAGCACTACTGAAAAATAATTGGTTGTACCACGCAAATAGTTTCGACGTAACACTAAGTTATAACATAAATTTTACACTTCCTTGTCAGTATGTGTAAAGTCAATCATAAAAATAAGTTTGTAAAGTAGCAAAAATGGCCCAGATGTAACTGGTAGCTACTAACTACAATGTAACTTAATTAGCAGCGGTGCAATCGACAAAGAACGTGGCGCCAGTTTAAAACTACCTTAACCCCTGACGGGAGGTGGTTCTGACCAGCCCGCTGTTACATGGCAGGAAATCTGACAATCAGGGCTGACTGGAGGAAGTGAAATGATCATTAATTTTCCTGGTAGGGGGGCCTCCCAAGTAAAGTTTTGCCTAGGGCTCCTGAAAAGGTAGATCTGGCCCTGCTGACAATACAGGCAGTAGGGGTCTGAAGTGCATTGCATACCTTCCAAAGTTCTCCTCTGAGTGGGAAGCATTCCTTTGAAACTCATTCTAATATGTTGCTAATTTTAACATGGGGTTTGCTGGTTGTTTTTACCACTTTGGCTTGTGCTATTTAAACAAACTGAAAAACTGGCGGGGGGGACTAATTAACATTCAGAGCATGAAACGAGATTATTGAGTGAGCCAGTCCCAGTCAGTGAACCAGAGGTGGGACAGACAACACGCTACACAGGTCACACAACAGTGGGAGGCCTGAGTCGTGTCAGGTTCTCGAGGAATTACACGTCTCCTGCCTGTGCCTTGGCAAGCTGCAGGGGGCGCCGTACCAGCCAGTGGGGGCAGTCGGGTCCAGGTTGTGCAGGAGGTGGGTCCCCACCCCTGAGGTTTCTAGGATTTGACAGCGATAGCCTGGATGGGGACGAACGGCGCCGATGAGTCACCGTCCCATGCAGTCAGAAGCTGGAAGGCATTGCCTAGCAACCTCCCCGCCTCCTCTCCCATCTCCTGGCCAGCGAATTGTGATTCTGCCATTGGCAGATGCCGGCTAATTAGCCGTCTCTGGCGGGGAAATGAGAATATCGCCTAACTGAAGTGACAGTGTCTCCATGCCGCCTGACTCGAGCTCGGCCCAGAGCCCTGCTACCGCAAGACGTGTGGCTCTCCTGACAAATATCACGTCAGGGATACTAAATCTCCCTCTCAGTCAGCACCCCCCCCTCCAAGTTGAGCCATTTGCAGCCCTTCATGGCCACCATCCCGGCCACTCAAAGAGCGCAGGATTTAATTTGGCCTCAAATAAAGCCTGAGACAGGTACCGGCACGCTGACCGATGGCCGTCCCCAAGCATCTGAAGCTGATGTCATTCATCTCTTAGTGGGTATGAATATTATTCACTGACCAAAAAGCACCTTCAGACAGCACTGTAACATCAACCCGGGCTCATCCAGGCAAAAACTTTTCGCCCCCCTTTGCGAGTACAAATTGCTGCCGCGATTGAAAACATTCACTTTTACAACTTGCGTTTTCATTTATTTTTACGTGTTGTTTAGCTTCACATAAATACCCTGAAGATAAGAGGTCCCACATGCTGAAGCAGGGCTATTATTTGTGCCAGTGTTCTCCAATGAAAAATATGTGAAATGCTACCTTAATAACATTTATTATTATCTTTTTTTATTTTCACGCAGTCAGTTATTCACACTGAACAGGGTCTATTCCAGTCGTACCCCATCTCTCTTGAATAAAACCACTTGCATGAATAACTACTGGATGAGTCTGAGGAGTTCTTATAGGGAGAACATTTAAAAAATACAGCTTTAGGTAATATGGCAATGTTTAACTGTAAGTGGGAGGGGCATGTTCCACGCCTCCATTGTGGAAGCGGCTGACCGGAGCTGTGGCCGTAAGGTGGTCGGTGCCTGTCGCGGCGGCAATCCCCGAA
>JAODLD010000101.1:10929772-10948361 GCA_026781065.1 Mormyrops boulengeri | reverse complement strand
TCCTGCATATCCACAACAAACACATTATTCAATAAAATCAGGGTTCCATCTGCATCCGTTCAACACCACGTGCCGGCCGTGGCGCCTAACCGGTCCCGCCGGGGGCACCCCCCCCCCCCCCCCCCACAGCTTCCTGGGCACGCGGCAGGCTCCGCCAGGATCACCCGGGCCGTGATTCATCTCCCACATCTACACATAGACTCCCAGAAAACTCGAGAGGACACTATTAATAACTCCTGCCTGGTAGGACCCGTTACATCTCCATGAATAAGATCCACCTTTTCAGCTCTCTGATTTTAAACGCTTCTCTGCTACGTGTCACATAAATGCCTTTCGAGGAGAATAAAGGTGCGGGTGGAAAGAGCGAGAATTTAGCTTTCAGTGGATTAACTATAACAGACTATAACAACAGCCAATTGAGAAGATTGTATTTTCTGCAGCTGCTATAATGTTTTTTGTGGCCGATGAAAAGAGAGGGCTTTGGTTGACTTGCAAAAGGCAAAGGCAGATCCTGCCAAAATCAATCAACAAACAAACAGGCCAGGCATGAGAAATTTTATTCTAAAATAATTCCAGAACAATGGCCCCTGAACACAGCACCACGACCTGCAAGCAAACAGTAAAGTACAGGCAAGGTGCATTAGTATTCCTGGATGAAAGTGCGTTTCCCGCGTCCATTTCAAATTCAGTGCTGAACCTGAGGAAGAATAAACAGATACAAGACAGGGAGACCTCTGAGACTGCCATAACGTGCCAAGCAAGCGTGAACAGGGAGCCGCGGAAGGTTCCGGAATACACACAGCGTGCGACAAAACCACTGTGAAGCCCCCTCCAAATCCGTGATGTTCCAGTTGTTGAGACCCAGAGAGCGGGAAGAAGTCTAGACAGGCCAATTAACAGATTTTCACGGGAGGAATTACTCCATCAGTGTGAAAGTATTGTTTTGATTGTACTGGAATTAAGCTGGTATCGAACATTTAATAAAAACACACAGCTGCAGAGGAGCCGTACTGCTGCAGAATGCCCTATTAACATGCAGTTTAACAAGACAAGTAAATGAAAAAAAAAACTCTCTTTATTCAGCATCCCAAGCTGACAAAATGGAAAACACTGGCAAAAGGATCAAAAACTGGCAAAACTCATCTATGTGAAATAAATAAAGATAAATAAAAACATTTGTTCGTCAAACAGCCGACTGTCATAAATTTCATTGTTTTGTTTTTTTTCTTCTTACTAACTTGAAACCTATAAGAGTCAGATATGTGAAGCATTTTTAAAATGATGGCACCTCTCACCTATATTTCACACAAAAATGTGTCACTCAGATGACAGTCACTGTCCTGTATCCAAAGGGAAAGTTCCTATGACGTTTACACGTCACGTCTGCATCTAAACTAAACTAATCAGTCTGGCCACCTATCTGTTAGCTCACCTGCAGCTCATAGACTTTACTTGGTTTAGATCAGGGGTGTCAAACTGTAGTCCTGGAGGGCCGGAGCCCTGTGTAGCTTAGTTATTTTCCTGTTCCACCACAAATGATTCACCTCAACAGCTGTCTGGTAATTAGCACAAGGAGTTGAATCGGATGTGTTAAACGAGGGGAAACCCAAAAATGTGCAGGGCTCTGGCCCCCCAGGACTGCAGTCTGACACCTGTGGTTTAGATGGCTAAGTACAGAGGCATCTTGCTCTACAGTGGTTCGACTTTGCAATGGTGCTGTAGGAATGAACATTCAGTAGTCAACTTTGAATTTTAACCATTTCATTTATTTACTTTTCAAAGACTGGTATTTAGTTAGTTACAGTAATTATTTGCTTTCCACTTACGATGGGATCATCAAAATATTACCCCATCATGAAAAAGGGAGCACCCCTGTATCAACTCCTAGCTCTGTCACCTTAGTGAGATAATGCATATTCACACCATACTGAGCTTATTGTTACTTGGCTATTCTGTTCTCGTGCTCGACTTTTGCTTGATTTATCGGTTTCTGATCCTTGATGCTGGATTTGGTATTTTTCTCTGTCACCCTTGCCTGCCCTGCCATTTAGTGTCTTGCCATTTACTGCCTGCGTTTTGCGATTTTGGAAACTGGCCTCGTGCCCCCGCATTTGGATCCTCTGACATCGCATTACACCAGGGTTCCCTGACCCAGTCCTCAGAAACCCCTAGACAGTCCACATTTTTACTCCCTCCCAGATCCCAGCCAATCAGGAACACCGAATTCCTGGCACTAGCGTGTTGGGCGATGGGACAGACCAAAAGTGTGGACTGTCTGGGGCTCCCAGAGGACTGGGTTAGGAAACATTGCATTACACCAGAAGGGGGAAAATGTGACCTGTCAGCTTAATTCAGTGTAAACATACAGACTTATGAAAAAGTAGAAGATTCTGCTACATTTTAGATATATTGCCTTCATACTACCTTAATCATCTTTAGTATAGTTAAAGTATACCTTTTGTGTTTCTCCATCTATCCAATCAGGAACAGGTGAAGAGTATTAAATGCCCCTGGGCAACGTAACACATGACGTCACGTTCATAAAGGAAAAAGAACTGATTGGTGGCTCAGAAATCCAGGAATGCATTACAAATGCAGGGAAAACATTACATGAGCGTGTCAGTGACTGTCATGTTAAAAGAACAATATACAATCCAATCAAATATAAAAGGTATTCAATCGCATTCACCTATTAAATGACATTCGTGAATGGGACCAGGGTTGGGGGGGGGGGGGGGTTTTGGGGGGTTCCAGTAAGTGTTGCCCCCCCACAGCACCAGGGCCCCAAATGCCCATGGTTAATCCAGGACAGAATCCTGCATATCCAGTGTAGGGAGCAGCAGGGGTGCACTGAAGGTACATGCACAGTACACTGTCAGGGAGAACATATATTTTAAGAATTGCCTCGTCTTCAGCCAGGGGACGGAGTTCACTTTGGTGAGCTGCATTTTAGCGACAAGCCGTAACTCACAGGAAACGCACTGCACCCCTAGCGTCTCTCTTGCCAGGGGGAGCGACACAGTATGTCACCCGAGCTGCAGCATGACAACACAGGATCCTCACATTCGTCCCAAAATAAAGGGAGACAGATATCCAAAGCTGGTAATCGCAGGGAGAAGATTCCTGGAAAGCAAGATAAGAGACATGCATTTTTCAGCAATTAGCTGCTGTGAGAATGTTTGCCATTTGCTATTTGGTGCAGTCAAAGATCAGCACAGGGACCGGAAAGCATAAATACCACCACAACATTAAGTCCCCCTCTGTCTTTACAAAGCCTGTGTGGTTTTTGTCTATAGCCGGACCGTGAGCTTCCCAACCCAGAGACGTCAGATACCTAAAAGACGCACCTTTGTCTTTAAGCAGATATGCACACTTTGAGAAACTGGAATCAGTCTGCAGTCTACAATACTTCCTGTGCCTGTAAACCTGTCATTCTCCTTCAGTTGCAACATACTGATACTGTGATTAAAAACGGAGACACGGTGATAGAACTAATTCAGGCAGAGCGGGAGAAATTATTTTGCAATTTTGACTCCAAATTGAAATGAAACTATTTTATGCAGTATGTGTCCATGGTAAGTATCTCCAGAAGTAGAAAAGTAGTTTTAGAAGTCAGCTCAAAGCTTAATGAGGGTGAAGGGAGCAGCCACACAGGCTACTTTGTACTGCAAAGTCATACCCATTTACTCTCCTGCCTGAAGACCCAATATGGCAGAATCCCAGCAGTGTACGTGGGCTTATGACTTGACCTAGTTCTGGGTCAAGAAGGATAACTGTGACCTTGAATAGAACAATTATTAAAAAGAAAATGATCATTCAACAAGTCATGACGGCATCACACCTACTGCTGGGAAACATCTGTAAATATTCCTATATTTCAAATGTACATGTAAAAATTACCAATAACCTTTTACAAAAAAAGTAAGCAAAAGAGATTATAGCATGAATAATTCATGATGCAGTATTTGTAATGGATTAGCTCGTAAATATGTTGTAAATAATTTCTTTGCTAAGGATAATTACACTGTTGATATTGGTATAAATGCTAAATAATCTTCCCTTTTCAGGTCAGTAATCAGAATAAGGGGGAGTGTATACTGTTGTGACGCTCATTTTAATGTAAAACAACAGCTGCATGTCATTTTAAAATATGAACCATCAGATTATTCAGATTAATTATGGTAATTATTGGCCGTTCTCAGTAATTACAGAATGGTTGCCAGTCCATATGGAATTTCAAATCGCTTTTTACATTTCCAAACTTTTTTTTTTTTTTTTAGAAATGTGGAATCAATTCCTTCACATTAACACCTTTATCAATGCACATTACCCATATAATGGTGAGATCCCTGTTTAAGTAACACACAGCGTGTTTCCAATTATCATTGGCCTTGCATCAACCTTCGTATGGTAGCTTAGTCAATCAGCATAATTATCAAATACTTGTATTAGTCATATTTCTTTTAAAATATGCTGAAGCCCAAATTAATTTTCAATTTCCTGGCTCTAGCTGGCTAGAAATAAAAAATTATGAACTGAAAGCAGACCAGAGATCTGCTGGTGGCCCGTGTTTGTCAGCGGACAGTCAAGCTGCTTAATCTGCGTCTTCTCAAAAGCACGGCGCCCTCCCTGTCAGCTTATATCCTTGCAACCGCATGTCTTAAAATGCACATTTCATCCCGTTTCTCAGCTTTGTTTTATTTTTCAGAATGACACCACGCCAAAGGCCATTTCCCTCCAGTCTATCATATGAATTAAAATGTCACCATATTTACCCCCTCCCCAAAGAAAGCAGGGGCCCAGCCTGCCTCTAAGATACCCGTAGGGGTGGTGTCACCTGGGCAACTTAACATGGATTCTGTTAATCCCTGGGGGGGGATCCTCTAAGGGCCAGCTCTACCATCTCAAGAGAGCTTCAAAGCAAGATGGAAGTGCAGGGAGAACATAACCTCTACTACAAACCTGAGAAGGCCCTAAAGGGGTCAGGCAGCATTTTAAAGGAAACATTTTAATTTTACCTCTTGCGGTAAGCGGCACACAGAACATCAACAAATAAGGTATCTGGGGAAGGTTTTTAATATCCTCGGTCAGTTTGCATGACTGGTATGCCTGATCTTTGGAATTCAGAGATACATGCTGATGATGGACGATGGTCACCTTGGTATCAATCCAAAAAGCAGCACTCGGCGTCTCCACCCCTCAGAAAACCCACCAATTATAATCAGCGTGGCCTGTTCACTCTCACCACCTCCCTCTCGCCTGTTCATGTGGTTTCATCCCACAGTCCAAATATGGGTTGGCAGTTGGATTAATTACCATTTCTAAAATTTACCGTAGTTTTATTGCCAGCACATTTCCTACTCACAAGTGAAAAACAAGAAGGAGAGATTCGAAAATTTAAATTGACTGTCAGACATTAAATAGGGACAGGTGGTGTGAATCAACAGTCACCTGACTTCACCTCTCCAGTCAGCCCACCCCGTTACTGTAAAGAAATTGTACCTTTCGCTTCAGATAACACTGACAGAAATTTCACTCCATTGTGTCTCACAAAGCAGCATTATCTGGCATTAAATATAAAGCAGCTTGTGAGTTCATCGGGGCCTCTTAATACCACGGAGCATCCTGTCGTTACGAACCAAATCAGAGACTAGCCAATTAATTAAACGAGTTGTTGACAGCTAAGGTCCAAAGGGTACTACGCAGTACTAGAAAGAGCCTGCGGTGGATTCTGGATAACATCCTGTCCCAGTCCACAGCTCACCCAGTCCATACCTGCTTAATCTGATCCGAAATCGTCAATAAAAGACCACCTGTCACGGCTTTCCTTAAATAAAAGTAAAATGACACTGAGCTGATTTACTAAAGGACAGCACCTTGGGTAGCATATATAAAACGTGGAGCGGCAATAAACTCATCATTATATCATTCTGCCAGGGCGGAAAGTGCGAAGTGTGAGAAGGAGTGTGAGAGTAAGTGGGTGCCGGAGCATGTAATTAAGGAGGACGACTTGACTGTACGCATGGAATTTACCAGAGTGGTTTATCGGGGAAGAGCCCAGAATGTGTGAGAGCTAACGACGGCAGGTGCGAACATCAGCCTAGCTACCTTAACCTGTGACAGCCGCAGGAAACGGCTGTGGCAAGGAGTTCAGATGGTGTTTGTTGTTAAAATTTAACCCGTATTCCTGCATAGGTCGGACAGCAGGGTGGCTATACACGCCATTTCAGGACGCAGAGTTGAAATGGATGAAGAGGAGAAACTGCACAGTGCTGCTCTCTGGAGTTGACTAATCGTCTGTAGAAGAGCAATCCCACAGTGCAAAGAGAGTCTAACGGATCGACACTTATGCTAATTAATCCATTTGCGTACAGTCTCATTTGCATAATCACATTTGGTAAATCAGCCTCGCCGGCAGTACATTCGTCGTTACCCTTAGTGACACCAGTTAGCTTAACTATAGGCATATGGTCTGCAAGCGGAATCCCACATGACATGTGTAGAACATGCAAACTCCACACACACAGAGCGAGGGTGGGGTTCAAACCCCCAAACTGATACTGCGCTATATGAAGGTGCTTGTCATTTTTGTCTGCACTCCCCTCGCCCCCCAAAGTCTTTACCTAAACAGCCAGGCCCACAGAAAAGTGACTGACTCCTCCAGGGACCTGGCCAATCAGCACCATGGAGAGCGACACCACACTGCAGGTCAAGGCGCAGCAATTGCAGGGAAAAAATGCGACTGTATCCAATTTAGGTGGTGAGCCGGGTGAAGGAAGCATGTCTCTGCTGATATCTGGAGCCCAGTACTTGCAGGAACCACACGCACCCCCCCCCCCCCAGCTTGGGACACTCACTGCCTCAGTTAACCTCCAAGGTTCCTATACCATCCTTTTCTGCTCACTAGGCCCCCAAGTCGTCCACATAGCTGCCTGGTTCAAATTGTAACATTTAATCAAATCACCAGCATGAAGATTAAAGGTTTACTTGCACAATCCACTTTAAGTATAAGCATTACAGTCGTGTTAAAAACCCTGTTGTATCCTATAGTCAAATACCCAGGAAAATTTGCAATTGTCATATGGAGAGCCTTCAAGACTCTTGAAGGGAAAACGCTAAGAGGATTTAAAAAATGTTTTCTGTTTGCTTACATTCTTCAGTCAGGTTTTCATCTTGCATTCAAGAAAAGCATTATTCTTCACAAAATGTGAGAAACGAAGTCAGATTTACTTACCACAGTCTTTTGACTGGTCTGGGGGATTAATATAAAATTCTTCTAACATTTCAGTATTTTGATGAACAGTTAAGTTAGGGTCCTCCAGCATTGTTTGGGTGGTTGGCCCAGTGAACCATACCAGTATAAGTAGCTGGAAGCTGGTTGGATGCTCTGTAGTACATTGGGAACATGAAATCACATTCCAGTCACTGCAGCCTCCTGAAAATTACGGGAAATTTTTCATGCCTGTTCAAAGTTCACATCTTTCTGTTTCTTTGCCGTTTTTTTGTGGTTAAATGGGGGCTGCTATTTTTAGGGTAAAATGAGTCAAATTTAATGTCGTGCGGTGAGGCAGAGAATCCAGCAGGTGCCAGCAATTTTAATAAAGCACAGGTAATTAAAGCACTCTGCATGCCCATGGTCAGAGTGCCGAAGCCATGTGCGCTAGAGACTAACGCGCTAACAAGCGTGTCTGGGAGTCGCGTGCTTTTGAAGTGGCTATTGTCATGTATCGCATGGAAACATAGCGGGTTTGCTTGTCTCGCAAAAGCTCTCCATGCTCTGGAATCTGCCTGTACGTCTCCTACTGATACGCTTACCCTGGGAAGCACAGGGCACACCTCAGACAGCATTCCGTCACGCGCACATATGCTCACATGTTTACAGTTCACAGTTTAAAGACACTGTCCTATGAGTTTTTGGAGAAAAGTAGAGCACGTGAAGGAAACCCACAGGAACCCAAGGAGAACATGCAAACTGCACACACACAGCTGTGGGGTGGAATGAAAGACACGGTGACACCACAGTGTGATCTACTGAATCACCAAAAAAACGTTCAAAAAAAGATCAAATCAATATATAGCTCAATTCTTTCAAATTAACCAAATTAACTGAAATAAAACTTGACAGCAATAAATGTTTAAACCTTTGTACTGGTTTATTACCTAAAAATACAATTATTATACATGAAACGGGAACATAGACTCCATCCATCCATCCATACATCCATTTTCCATACCTGCTTGTCCTATGCAGGGTCAGGGGGGTCCGGAGCTTATCCTACAAGGCGGAGAACAACTCAAGGTGGGGCGCCAACCCATCACAGGGACCAGAAGGGACTGCTTCATAATAATTACCTTTATGATAACTGAAAACAGCCATTTTGGCACTAAATACCTTTCCCCAACAAACTGGTTATGTTTCTTTAAAAACACAAGCCCTATTTTCCACCCATATACAGACGTGCCTATATAACCGGCCGGTGTTTGAGGCGGTGCCTGTTCTTGGGAAGGCCGTCCTTTCTAAGTCCTGTGGCTGGCGGGGGAAACATACCACCGCTCAGCCCTGGAGCAAGACCCTTAACCCCAAAATAACTGGATAAAGGTAAGAGTGGGACTACTACTCTACTCAATGAATGACACATAATCCATCCCTTCACCAGTCTTCATAGGCTTATCCTGGTCTGGATCATGGGGGAGACAGCTTATAGGAGACAAGACTGTGGTACACCCTGCATGGGATGAAAGTTCATTGCAAGTGATATTCACTCACACCAAACAGGCATACCCCCTCCCCCCTATAAACCCCATGCAACACAAGCAGGGGGCAGGAGTCAAACCCCCACCTCTGTAGATAAGAGTGGCAGCCCCTGATTGAGTAACATAAAGTTACTGTCTTTACCAGCAATACTCTTTTGTGTGCATGAGGTAACTGTCATGAAAGATTCTGAGGGCTATGTAGGGGTTGATTTTGTCATGAGAAACTTGAGCCACAATCTGCACTGACGTACATGTGAGTGTATTCATAGTGAAGGGGTGTTATTTCCCAGGATATTTAAGGCATGAACATCTTGCAAAGACTATGGGAGCTTTCAGACCAGCAACAGCATTTTTAGCTGCAGAGACAGCAAGTCACACCATGCAGGGGACTCTCTGCTGCCGGTGCTGTCATACGACACTGGGGGCCTGTCGCCCCATGAAAAGACAGAAAAATACAAATCAACTGTTCCTCTGCAGTTTTAGATAAACGGGGCTGATGTACAACTCTCTGGGTTAGGGCTCTGTGCTCATGACTGGAAGGTTGCTGGGTCAAATCCCAGTTGGTAGAGTAATTTCACCAGTGGGTAATCGAGCGAGATCCTTAATACTGATTGTTCCAGAGATTGTCTGACCATTCTCACAATAGGATGTTACTTCAGAGATTGTCTGGTAAATAAATAACATAAAACAGATATTGCTGAGTGGAGAATCTAATCAGGTGAACATAAGGGCTAAATGTAACAGTTTACACTGGATATCATAACACCACCAACTCTTTGTAAATATTCTGGTTGAAAGACAGAAAGTCTGGCCGTTCCCTTGGTTATAACAAGACTCATCATTGGTTCTCAGGGCAGACGTGCAATACGTGCGACCCAGGTACAAGAGGACTCACCCCTGCAGGTCCTTCACAGAAACCGAGATCTTGAGGTTGTGCCCAAGAACGTAGAGGGCGGTCAGGATGTCGGCCCACTGCACCATCTCCCCCAGGGGCCCGCCCTTCAGCACCTTGGGGCTGAACACGTCACCGGACTCCTCCGTCAGGAAGCCCACATGGACCAGGATCTGGAGAAAAGGGTGGGGGGAGACCTCAGGTGCTCGCCAAACACTAGATCCCCTCGGCTTACAGGTAGGCCTGGTTCCAGTGGGCCTCCAACATGGCAGTACAGAGTTTATTGGTGAGTTTGACCTTCAGCACGTGGGCAGCAGTCATTCAGCATGTTACATAAGTGCCTTTGCACACGACTGGCCGCTTATGTAATTACTCTCTCTCTCTCTGTGGTGCCTGTGCGTGCCTCGCACGTCCGCTGCGGTTTCCAGTGCTTGCCAAAAGGCTGAGCCCCCCCCCCCCCCAAAAAACACACACAACCCCAAGATGACTGAACACTCTCTTCGTACTGCGAAAAAGGCATCCAAGAAAGGCTGCCTGGACGTTCTTCACTGTCCTCCGGTGCAGCCAGTGCCCTAAACGATACAAGCTCACTCCCTCAGCCACCGGAAAAAGACTCAAATAACACCTGTTACTCCCATTCGCGATTCTTAGGATTGTCACCTGCCTTTTAGAGCAGATGGGGGGAAAAAAGTAACACACAAAAGCACAACCGGAAAACACACACTGCAAATGTTTCATGAGAAATGGGGCATCGACAGAAAACACTGACAGAGAAAGGGACATATTTGTGGAGGAAATTAGAATCATTTTATTGTTGTTGATGTTATTTCTCCTGCTGGCAAGCCTGTTGCTGCCTCGTCACGTGGCCAGCCGCGGATTCTGTCTGCTTTCGAAGTGCCGCCCTTCGCCAGCCCAGACATGCCCGCCTAGAGCATGTGGGAGTCAGCCCACATGGGCCAGCGTGTGGCTGCCCGCCGGGATGGTGTAGCCTATCCGGAGTGAGCGCTGCTCTGATCTAACAGGCCCAGTCTGGCTACTTCCTGTCAATAAAGAGGACAAATTTTTTAACTGCTGTTATAATATGGCCAGCAGATGGCATGGCGGGGGGGGTATCTGGGGCTGGCGAGAGACAAGGAAGAAAGGCATTCGGAGGGGGATCCAAACCAGCCTGAGAATACAGGATGGACCGCATCTGCATAACATGGATTATTCTTTCTCTGCTGGCTCTAAAGTTCTGGGGAAAAGATCAGATGAATTGTGGGTAATCTGCGTTCTGTGTGGAAGGGCAGCAGGGCTGCAGCGCATACAGCGATAAAGCGGAATGAAGGCCCATCCTCCTCCTCTCCCATAAGGCTCCTGTAAGAGGGTGACGGCAGCACGAGCCACACTCAGCACAAAGCTGACCCAGAAATAAGGCACTCTAAAAAGAAACCCAGCTGTCCTGTCCTTGTGAGGCGGCAGCGGTGCGCCGATGTCGGCTGAAGGAGCGGGTCGATCCTATTTCTCGCACACGCCCCCCCCTCGGCATGCCAAAGGGCGGACAGGAAGGAAGGAAGGAGCGCGCCCTGGAGGTGGACCACCATCAGTGCTCAGCTGCGGCTGAGAGCCCACCCGGTCCTGGCCCCTGGATGGTGCAGCTGGACACAGCTGTCAGGCTGCCAGGAGCTGGGGTCTCCCTGGGGAAACCACAAGCTGACTGAGGCGGTCCTGTTACTGCAGGCGGAAACAGAAAACAGAATAACAGCAAGAGGGGTACGGAGAAGATGGGGCGTGTTGGCACGTCGCACACTGTGTCCCTCGTGAAGGAAAAAAAAACTAAATTAAAAAATGAGCCTCATCCATGGCTGACTGGGCACCTGCAGCTTTTGTAATGAGATCAAGCCGTCTATCGCCTCTGCTTTTGTCTCGATGTGCTGCAGCAGCGTGTACAGTAAATTGATACTGTCCCTGAATTAATCGCGTTTACAGTTAAATTTGCAATTGTATATGCAATTATGATTACGCTAACTTGTAATGTGAAATGGCACAGCGGCATCGATCGATAGCAGTTTTAGCAAAGGGCCGCTTTCACCCTGAGCCGCGGTCGCACAAGACAGCTGGTAGGTCACCCGGCTGTGAAGGGAGCGTCGCGGTGACAGGCTGGGCTACTGTCACCCCCGCCACTCCTCGAATGGGAGGGGGCCTTGTTATCTGCCACACGGGGCACCAGTCGAGGGGGGTTTGGCAGCAGGTGCTGGCATCTGTCATCCCTGAATGACACATGTGCCCTCTGAGTTCATGGGCACAGATGTCCAAGAGACAGAGAGAGCAGCGTCCTACCTTCCCCAGCCCAAAAGTACCAGCACTTTGCCTTGTCACATGGTGAAACCAGCCTCACACTTTAAAGTGGCCACTAGAGGGAGCCTTCTTATGTTGTTAAGTAAAGCCAGTGTAAACAGTTAACATCAGTAATTGGCTTGGAAAAACAACCAGCCAGAAATCCTGGGGTGAACACGTGCCTCCACAATCAGTTACACCCCCACCCCCCAAAACAAAAAACAACACGGGTACACACACAGCCTCTACAGGGTTGCCAGCTTTGGTCAGCTGGCTGGTGTGAGATTTTCAATTCAAGACAAGTCTGCACATGCATTTACATGTATGTAACAGTTTTATTGCCTTGAAAATAGTCTGTAGGGTTTGCAAAGGACCCCAAAGCTTTTAATGTAGCTAATTTTAGGTTTATAATGGAAAAATATATATTTGTTGTAAGATTACTTGCATGAGCATGAGAGTTTGATAGCGTGAGTGTCACGCCAGATGCATGAGAGTCGGCAGCCCTGCTCTATAATCAGTTACCCCAGAAATCCCCGGGTGTACGCACAGCCTCCGTAATCAGCTAACATATGCAGCATGGAGAAATCAGCAGCAAAAAGTAACCCGGTATTCACAAAGCAGACATCAGTACGAAGAGTGTCAGACTGCACCTGTTTACAAGTGGCTTAGCGGCTGGCCTTGCACAGGAAACACAGACGAGCGGTAACAAAGGGACTCGGCGCTCCGTGGAATGACGCGATCGGCGGGGAAATGAGCACAGGTGAAAATTAATGACGGGCGGCGCTAATCAGCAATAAGCCTGGCAGACCGCATACCCAGTGGGGGGGATTATCTGTTTCACACCACGCGGGTGCCATCATTTCCGTTAGAACCAAGGAGGCTGGGGCCCAGCGATCGCACGCTGTGTTTGGTTTGTTTCCGCGCACCTCTGAAAAAACAATAATAAAATTAAATAAACTGGTGCTTTCCTGCGATTCATGCTGGAGTCTGAACAACCAGTCAAATATTTTTAGCAATCAATCGGCTGCATTTGCATCCGCCTCAGTACCCAGCAAACTTCGCGTTTGTTGCCGCTCTTTGAACCGTAACGCTTCCCGATTTAGGGGCACGAGTCGCTTTGATCAGATCGGCGCTCCTGAGAACAACCAGAACATCCCCTTCTCAAGGTCAGAGTCGCTGGAGACCAGGGTAGGGTAGGGTAGGGTAGGGTAGGGTAGGGTGAGGAGGGGTCCTGAAACTGAACGGATGATTCAGTACCATCAGTGTACACTCCATGAATCCAAAAAAAACCATACACAGGCAGAACAAAATAATGTGCGGTTTCTGGGTCGTCCTTTAAGAAGTGAGAGCGGGATTTGCAGGACGGAGCTGGAATAATTTATTTCTCTATTAGGGGAACACAGACACCCTTCTTTCTTCCTTCCTCCAGGGAGACCGGTCCAGATGCAGGGGTTGCCCAATGACAGATTAAGAACAGTGCTGGGGGGCCAGCTGAGACTATCCGTCTGCTGTGGAACACGCTGCTTAATTATTCTAATCCCAGGCGCATGACACACACAAACAAATATACAAATGAGAAAATGATTCCCTAATTCGTACCACAGGAGCAGTGCAGCTTCCAATCACAGATAAATATCAGTTTGCTTATGCATGCCTGTCAGACAAGGGCTCTCTCTCTCTCTCTCTCTCTCTCACACACACACACACACACACACACACTCTGTCTCTTAGCTTTTGAGGAGATGGCTTATTGACTAGCACCCAGATAAGGAATGAAGGTTATTGTGCATTTGGTGGGATTTGGAAACTCTCCAAACCATTATACCCTGACAAATTGGAGGGTTTGTGGAATTAAAGCAGTCAAAACCAGTCAGGAACACCTCGCATTCATAAGGTTGCATTGTCACCGCGGCGACCATCGCCACAGAGGCCCTCGCATGTGTTTCTGTGGTGCCACTGCATCTCCCCTACAGCCAATGCCTAGTAACAATGCAGGATGTGTGCATAGCCAGTGATGGAGGCTAATGACTCGTGCGGCGTGACGCCGCTAGTGGGTGGCGGAGGTGACGTGAGGGCGGTGTCACAGGTGGAGATGCTCCGGGGCTGTGACGTCCCAAATGAGGATAGATAGCTGGGAGGATCCCCACAAATTCGTTTCCTCTCCTCGCTGCATGAACGAGGCCCTCGTTCCAGCTCCCGTGTTCGTCGGAGGGAATATTAATTCTCTTGAGTGCGGCCGCTGGGGCCAATATTTTACTCCTGCCTGATTTATCGTGATCCTCCGCCCAGTCCGTACTTAACTTTCCGCTGGCCGATGCCATATAAAATAGGTTCCTCATTTATGAACAACGATGGGCCCCCTTGCACAAATACAGCCATCTACGGGCAGTGAAATGTCAGCCAGATAAAGAAAAGCAACACAATAAGCCATAAATCTGCCCATGGATCATTTCCCCCCGCACACCCCCCCCCAATCACACGTGCATGAGGTTCCCAGCTCCTGCCATTTAAATCCAGGTCGCCTGGGGAGATGTCACTTACTCTGCCGGAGCCCCTGCCAACTCCGCCCCCTCGCAGTCAACACTGTCTACAGATGTTTGAAACGTTTCCCCAACTCGCGCCTTTCCCTAATTAGGTATGATAAACATCTTTGCGCAGATGTGTGACGGCACTCGTGAACATATGGAGTGGCCCTGGAATGAATGTTGCCGCTGCAAAATGACATATAGCTGCCGGTCGCTGTGTGTGTTGACCCCCCCTCCTCATGGTGGCAACCCCCCCCCCCACTCCGCTCACCCTCTTTTGCTCCCTCCAGCGTCTGTGCAGCTTGTTGTCCAGCCGGTGGGCAGCGATGCCCCACTGTGTAGCCAGCCTGCGGATTCTCCTCTTCATGAAACTCAAAGACTCCTTGCCCGTGCCCACTTGCTCTAGGAGGGCGCTGACATCAGTGCGGAAGGCCGCCTGCAGGGGTGGGGTCAGGAGCGGTAGAGGACCAATAGACAGTAAGCTGGCTTTAATAGAAAATTTGAACAGCCAATAAAAATGAAGCATACTGTACTTCATGATTTATGATAGTCAGAAAACTTTGATATGTAGTGTGACTTTAGCTTACATCTACAGGTGGTACCAGAGGATGAACACACATAACCAAAGGGATAGGCGATATTAATTAGACAATATCCATCACAGGGCATAAGGCAGGGGACATTCTGGACAGAATGCCAGTCCATCACAGGGCATAAGGCAGGGGACAATCTGGACAGGATGCCGGTCCATCACAGGGCATAAGGCAGGGGACAATCTGGACAGGATGCCAGTCCATCACAGGGCATAAGACAGGGGACATTCTGGACAGGATGCCGGTCCATCACAGGGCATAAGACAGGGGACAATCTGGACAGGATGCCGGTCCATCACAGGGCATAAGACAGGGGACGATCTGGACAGGATGCCAGTCCATCACAGGGCATAAGACAGGGGACAATCTGGACAGGATGCTGGTCCATCACAGGGCATAAGACAGGGGACATCCAGGCTTGCTTAGACAAAATCACACATAGGATGACCACCGTCTGGATTTCATCCGGACTTTCCGTTTTTCCAGCCCCTTGTCCAGACTGCTGCTGGGTGTCTTCCTTTTGACCGCCTTGTCCTCCTTTCCCCCCCCCCCATACCCGCCTCCCCGTCAAAATCTAGTGCCACTGTCTCTCACGCCAATCACACAAGAAACATCATACGCACATACTACAGAAGCCGAAAATGCCACCCCCCCATCCCGAACAGCTTTTTGAGCCTTGGTCCTCCTCTTTGGACACAAGTGTCCTCCTTTTTAGAATCATGCTTGTGGTCATCTAAATCACACACTATGGGGAATCTAGAATCACCAGTTCACCAAATCATATGACTTTGGACTATGGAGGGAAATCCAACAGCACAAGGAGAAAATGCAATTTTCCACACACAAAAGAACCTCCACCGAATCAAACCCCCATTTGTGGAGGTATGAGGCTACAGGGCCAACCGCAAATCTCAAATGGAAAGATAACAGAACTGACGACAAGCTAATGATGATTCCTGTTTCACTGCAAAGATACATCGGATTAAGTCAAGCAGAAGAGGTACAGAGACGGGTGCAGCAAGCCTCAGCAATTAAGCCACACATGAGGAAAATCGTTAGCAGCAGCTAGCGGTAGTGAGTCGCTGCGGGAGATGACATTAAACAATAATGGGTTGTGACGCGACGGTGAGACGCTGTGTGGCAGCCAAAATAAAACGCACCTTTCAATGGAAATGCATATTGAGGCGAACGCTCTAGAATTTTCATATCTCACAGTCTACGGCAACCTGCAAAGCTAATGCATGGTGAAAGCTTTTGTAAATGAATATGCAAATGAGAACCCAGGTTTAATGATTGCAGGTACAGTGCTAGGAAAAGGAGCCGTCAGCTGCGGGTCTGTCACGTGCGTTGGGGAATTAAGAGAGTCTAACACGGCGCTTTATTTGTGGTGGTCATATATGGGCAATGCGCAGTTTAGAGACGCCATTCTGCCTGACTGCAATTATATTAGACTGTCAGAGAAAAGCTGAGTACTTGCAGGAAACCCACTCAACACAGGGAGATCATGATTCGAACCGTTAACCCTGAAGGTGTGAGACAATAGCACTACCCACAGAAATCGCATATTGTTACTTTCTAGTTTAATTCAAAGGAATGTGCTGCTCTTTCAGCTACTAAAAATGACTACATGTGACTAAAGCCTATATTTATTTCTAACAGAAAAAGACTTGTCTGCAAGCCGTTTACAACAAAACTATTAACTACCATTCACAAGGTCAACTGGGAAGCAACTGGTGGCACATTCATATAGCCTGCCTGCTAGGAGAAGGGACACAGCCCTGTGCAGGGACAGCGGAGTGACTCCCACTGATTAGCCCTACATGTCTCCCATCTTCGGAACTGGGCACTCACTTGTCTCTTCTCTGGCATCTTGCCCACAGTCTCAGGTATGCTGTGATTCCTCCAGACCAGCGGGGGGCAGAACCATTCGACCTCACTCAGGTAGACGAGGAAGGAGCAGTCTGAGCCATCCACACCATAGAAGGCATAGCAGGGGTCTGAAGTCCAGCGGGCCCGCATCCACTGTAAAAATAAAAAAAACAGGAATAACGGTTCTACGTCTTTCAGTTTGACTGCAGTTTACTGTGTGGCAAATAGTTTTATAGAAAATGTGTTGAAACCAAAAACATCTTTTTCACATTATATAATTACTCTGGCTGAAGGGGAAGGACATGAAAATGGCAAATCAAATTAGAGATGGAGAGGCAGGACTCACGTCCACTTTACTGGAGCAGTCAGGGTATCGGGGGTCCTTGGGAACCTCGCACTGGCTGCTGGATCCCTCTCTGGCCACTGGGGGGGACACACGAGCGCAGAAGGAATATTAAACATATCGCATTAAAACAACATAAGTTTGGTGCAATAAATGTCAGCTGTGTCTACATGACTTTAACAGTCTGCAACATCCATCCATCCATCTACCCATATATCCATCCATCCATCCACAGACTGTACCCACTTGTGCTATTCAGGGAATCCAGAGCCTATAGGCACAAGGCAGGACACAACCCAGGATGGGGGGCCAACCCATCTTTCACTCATACATGCACACCTACAGGCAAATTAGTAACTCCAATTAACCTCAGCATGTTTTTGTACTGTGGGGGGAAACCGGAGTACCTAGAGGAATCCCCATGATGACAAAGGGGGGGCATGCAAACTCCACACACATGGAGCCAAGGCAGAGACTCAAACCCCGGTGAAGCAACAGCACAAAACAACGCGCCGCTCTGCTACCACCAATCTGCGACGGCATGTCACACTTACAGTACGTTGTGTTGAGTTTTTGTTCTCTGAAAGTAAGTCTAATATTAGTAATATAGCAATATTATAAGTTACTTGTTTAAGGTTAAAACAGCAGCTCTTCTGTTCTGGGGCTGATCCTGGCCCCATCAGCAGTCATGGCAGCAGTTCAGTGCCGCGTTGGCACAGAAGAGTCATCGCTGTCCAACGCGAGTCTGGCTCACTTAGCGGTGCCGGATCCAATCTATTTCGGGTCACCGGAACAGAATCGGGGGCCTCCTGGTCCAATACTCCCCAACTCCACTGAGGAAGAGCTTCCCGCCACTTCCTTGGACGCATTCAGGCCCTGGGTTTCCCAGGAAGGTGGCAGCTCTTTGAGGTGTGAATCATCGCATTAATTGCTTCAGTGCTCTATCTAAATGCTTCATCGCCAGGCTGCAGCTTCCCGCCGTATTCGTTTAAGGGGACAGGACAACGGATGGATAAAGTCATTTCTGGCCACCTAAATTTGCCAAATTAAGGGACGGGGAGGCGTTCATATCCACAGGGCAGCTCGGCCCAAAACGAGAGACATCGCTGGCAGATTATGGCACATTCAGTTTGATTACATTAATAAGCAGTGGGCCGGGGATTGCTCGGGGGGTGGGGGGCCTTCTGTCTGGACCTCACGCGCAGCACCCTGGAGAGCGACGCATGTTCAGAAGTCTATCGGCAGCACCGCAATAAATGTTTCATTACAGGCTGTCACTTTATATGCATTATTTTTG
>JAODLD010000101.1:10910466-10922862 GCA_026781065.1 Mormyrops boulengeri | reverse complement strand
CCCCCCCCCCCCCCCCCCCCCCCCCCCCCCCCCCCCCCCCCCCCCCCCCCCCCCCCCCCCCCCCCCCGTAAGAGAAGATGCCGGTACTGAAAGATGGAGCCGCACTGAGTTGTATGAGAAGGACGCAGACAGGTCTGACTGGCATCATGGTGCCAACCTCACTCCCTCTCCACATCTCGGGGAGGACAGCGAAGACCCCAGCGTGGAGTAGGATGTGGAGGTGGGGGGTATTGCTCCGTAACAGCCCACAATTCCATCTGCACCTTCCCCTGCTTTTCTTTGTAGTTATTTTTTCCCCATTTCTTGCTCACCCTCCCCACCGTGGTGGAGATCCGAAAACAACCGTTCATCTCCGGTTGGCAGGCTGCAGTCACGCTGGGAAAGCAGAGCCGGGCGTTAAAATGGCTCTCTGAGGCCGCCGTGAGAGGACTGTCTGGGCCGGCATCAAAGACAGGGACAGGGGCTCGGAGGGACACCCCGGGAAGGGGCCACTTCAAGTGCGCAGAGATGATATCGCCTGCTCTTCTTGTATGATTAGAGGGGAGCGGATCAGTGCCACTGTCAGGCTGCACTGCAGGGTTATCTGAAGCCGATCCCAGCCATCGATCATCATCGACTGCAGACCCACTCTGAAGGGGAAGAGCTTGAGTGGCCTGGACATCATCAGCAAGTGAAATACGGTTTCCATAAACATTTAGCTATGCCTTACAACAGCGAGGAGAGGCACAATTTATATACTCTCCCTGAGATTCAAACCCACGACCTCTTGCGCTAGCACAACGTCTCCTTGTTGAACTACAGGAGCAAGGACGCAGTCCCCCCCGCTGCCCCCTATCAATTTCCAGGGTCCTGCACCTTTTGATCATGGAGCTGAGCTGAATAGAAACAAGCGTTATAATTTATGTACGCTCCCTGGGATTCAAACTCATGACCTCTTGTGTTAGCACAGCGCTATAGTTGTTCAGCTACAGGAGCAAGGACGCAATGCCCCACCCCCACCCCCATTCCCAGGCTCCTGCACCTGTTGATCGCGGAGCTGAGCTCGTCCAGCCTACGGGTGTCAGTGGAGTTGTCCAACTTGGACAGGGCGTCGACCCTTTTCATGATGACCTCCAGCATGTCGCTGATCTTGCGCAGAACTCCACGGGACTCCAGGTTCCCCAGCACTGCATGGGAAGACAGAGGAACATGGAGAAGGTAAAAAAGATCTGGAGGGAAGAAGGCGTCACATGTGGTGGGCGCGATTTATTGTTGTGGAGGGGCTGCAGCCAGCAGGAACAAAAAGCTTCTGTCAGCTGTTTATGTGCCGCTGACCCTTGAGCCGACCCAGGCCTCACGCGGTATCAGCCGGACCGGGTCACCATCTACGGCCCAACCACCTGCCTGAAAGGCGCTGACCACAAATTGCTTGTGTACCTTTAAACTCCGGCACAGATTTGTGTCTGTGGACCTTTCTTAACCTTTCAGGGGGAACAGAATGAGGCAGGCTGAGATTATGAAAAGGGGGAGGGGGAGTTGACAGCCGCCCCCCTGGTGATGCAAAGATTGACTGACCCCAAGCCCCCTTGCAGAATGGATCTAAATGAAGCCCCGGAGTCACTGCCCGTGGTACAACCTTATCCACCGCCCCCCCCGCAAACTATTATCTACTGCAGGCCTTCTGTGGCTAAGGTCATTTTGAGACGGCCCCTTACAACTCCACTGCCCTGGGCTGCCATATTGATCCATTACCATGCTGATTCCAAATGAAATTAAAAGGAGACGTGTGGTAGTAAACTCCTCACTGCACTGTTATTTACTGAGGTCGGGCAGCCAGGTTTCCAGCTCGGCTCGATGCGTCTGCAAATTCCTGTCATTAACCTCTCCACCGAGACCGAGTCGATTACCGGGAGCAGCTCTGCAATCTCTCCCGGGGTACCTCCACATCCCTTATCGACTTCACACGGGAGGGGTGGGCAGGGAACACGTGTCACCTCTTTTGTTATCCCCGCTGACGACCGGTGGCTACGCTGCAGGCGATCCCAGACGAAGGAATGCCCAGCTGTCAGTAACCGGACCTCTGGGAACTGAAACTTTAAAGTTTCGATCAAGCTCCTGGTACCAGGATGTTCTGGGGTCTGGGCATACAGCCTGGAGGGAGGGGGGTGCCAGGTAAGAGAGCCAGCAAGCAGGAAGCAGAGTGGGGCTGGAGATGCAGGCAGCTGCTGGATCCGCGTTGGCAGGTACTGCATGAGGAAGCAGCGCCGGGATCAGATGGGGAAATGGTAATCGCTTATCTACCCTGCTTGAGGAAAAAAATACATCTCCATACATTACCATGCATTACCTCCTCCCTGCAGCCGGGGGCAGCACACACACTCAGCTACGGATCACAGTCGTGCTCCAGCCCGTAAGACCCCTCAAGTTCAACCCCCCACCCCCCAACTTTGACCGTGACGACACAGTGACCAAGGTCAAACAGCTTGTACTCGTATTAATAAAAAAAAATAAGCCATTTACACAAACATCACAGGCTAAACACAAACCCTGATTAATAGACCTGGGGCCTGTTTCACCCTGAAATCCTGACAAATGAGTTTCCTGACGAGAAAAGTAATGCAAGATGTCACTGACATTATGCCATATGAGATTCTTACAGACCTACAACTTAGGATATAAAAAAAGACTTTATAAAATTATGGATATTATTGCACATCGTGATCCTGTAATGGATAGTCAGGATGAAAGATGGATGATACCACAGCAAGAATATTAATGCTGCCGTAGAACATTTTTGAATATACATCTATCCATTCATCTTCCAACCTCTTCTCCCAGTCAGGGTCGTCAGCAGCCTGGAGCCAATCCCAGGCAGCATATATCTGGGCTCCAGCTGTCATGGGAGGCACCTGGATGCCACCTCCCTCCCAGCCCCCGAGGGAGAAAATGACAAAAACCATCCCCTTTGAAAATATTCCACCCTCCTTCACCATCCAACTAAAATGTTCTGTGCAATTTCACCCACAGAAAGGTAGCAACTAAAATACTGGTACTGAACTGACAGACCCCAGTCTTAAACATAACCACATGATCATTACCCCATGCTCCACTCGGACCCCCCTGCAAAGATTTAACCCCCCACCATCATCCACCTTGAAACCTATTTAGAACTTGAACATTGCATATGGCGCATACAGTTTATCTAGCTTCTCCATCTTTGTGTCTTAATTTAATTCCACATGTAAAGGACTTTGAGCTGCATTTCATGTATGAAAAGTGCTATATATAAAACAATTATTATTATTCAAAGACCATGTGACTTTGGGGCAGTGGTGTAGTGGTTTGCTTCGCTGCCTGACACCTCTGCGACCTGGATTCATGTCTCCGCCGTTACTCTGTGCAGGTTCTCCCCATGGCGGCCTGGGGATTCCCCAAGATACTCTGGCTTCCCCCCACAGTCCAAAAACATTCTAAGATGAACGGGTGTTACTAAAGTGTGAATAGTGTGTTGGTGCCCTGCCTCTGGGTCATTCCCCTAGCCTCAGGACCCACCCTCTCCCCCACAACCCTAAACAGGACAAGTGAGTACAGAAATGGATGGAATGTGTAACTATGGGAACCTGCATTATACAGGGAGAGCCTGCAAGGTCCATGCACACAGCAGAGGTGGGATGCAAACTCTAGCCATTTTAAGCAAAGCTTTTTAAGCTTTTTAAACGGCCCTTAAATTGTCCACACTACTTTTTTTGTGACTGTGGGTAAGGAGTACGTCTCTGTATCTGGAAGGATGTCCGTTCGAATCCTTTAACCGGCAGAATAATCGAATTACTGCTGGGTCCTTGAGCAAGGGCCTTAATCTCCAAACTGCCCCAGGGCCGAGCCTGTGCTCTTATTCCAAGCTTTGCTTTCCCCTGCATCAGTATATATGTGTGCATGTTATATGGTAGGAGAGCCATATAGGATATGTGCAGATTAGATTGTGTTGTACTTGTTACCTGTACAATGGCAAGAAAGGCATTTATTTGGCCATGGGAAGAGGCAGAAGTTTAATGGCACGTTTTTCCCGATTTTGTATTTAAATGGATACCTTATTGAGTCCACATTGGTTGTTTTATAAACGGGCCATTTAGGAAAAGCTTATGTCTTTAACGACTTCATTTCAGGGGCGCCAGTGGAAAATAGATGACATTAACAAATTCCAATTAAAAGGCAATCTGTTACAGAGGCCAGCGCTGCATTCTCCAGCACGGCCTCGCCTCAAGAGACGGACTAGGAGGCAATGGCACTGACCTGCAGCTCCTAAGGAATGCGCTCCTCCACCACTGCAGTCGGTCCCGCGATTGTGTCACTCACATTTTCCCCAGCATTCGGTTTCTATAGGAACCTAAGAACTTTTAGCCCATTTTTAAACCCCCACCTGGTTACCTCGCTCACGGCCCGGGTCTGTCCTGTCACTCGACCAGTCACCCACAGGACAAGAGATGAAATATTCAGGCCAAAAGTTCACATTTGTATAAAGAGAGATACCATAGACGCTACAGAGATAACAGGGCACAGCAGTAGCCTAAATGCACGGGAGGTTTCGCCAACGAACAGCAGCATCAGTCCCGCGTGGCGGATAATGACGATTAACGAGGCAGCCCAGGAAGCAACCGAGGAACATCTCTGCATCCGGAGCAGTGTGGAAGTTAGAAGGTTTTAATCGGTTGCGGCGAAATGCAGGCGCGTTCAAGACAGGCGAAAGACAGGGAGGGCTTCTGGAGAGGACGGGGAGAGTGAAGCCGCAGTCAGTGCATAGAGTACACTAATCAGAGTATGGCGCTTTAAAAGCGTGCTTTGGCTTTGGTGATGAAAGGAGACAGACAGGGAGCGTCCAGCCCACGGGGCTCAGCGTTGACGTTACTGCCAATTTCCATGAAGCCCCAGCTGATGGCTGTGGTCTGTCGCCTCGTCGCTCATTATCTGAGGTACACTGAAGAGATTACGTGTCATCAGGCATTTGATGCAGGTGCAGAGGGCCGAGACTCATGCCCGTCCCGTCACGAGGTAAGTGGGCTCTCGGTCAGACTGGCCCCCGGCTGTGTGTGAGTAGTTCTGGCTTCCAGTCCATTATGATCTCACTGGTAGCTGACCTCCTTCCGGCCACCCCCACCACGTCGGGCCTTGTTATTCCATGAACGCAGGTCAAGAGTGACTCATAAAGCACGTTTTTTCTGGAACGTTTATGATGTTTATGCGTCTCCGTGCCGACAGGACTCCCGTTACCATGGTTAAAGAGTTGAAAGACGCGTGGCGGTCATCTGGGGCCATTGTCCTGCTCTCCAGGGAGCTGGAAATTGCACATTTACTGAGCTGCAGGTGCATGTTTGAAGTGCATTCATCACTGCCTAGAGCCATCAGAGACACAGAATGGATAAATATGTGCACAGGGATAATAAGGCCTCAGAATGAGGTTCGTACTGCATGAATGACAGATTATTTCAGGTATTTGTAACAGTCGGCATCTAATTCATTGGCTGTTTTGAGTATAGAGTATTTTGGTATCTGGGCTTAATACAATGGAACACTTGCAAGGCATTATGGGATTTCTGTTTCATTTTTAAAAAACAATAAAAGTTTGACCAGTGGAAATGACACAGTCGTCCCTATCCTTCTGTGTAATACGCCATTGCTTGGTAGGTAATAAATAAATAATAAAGTAAACAAATAATGAATGAATGATATATTCGCTCACATACATGTGCAAATATATTAAACCAGCCTGGCAGAAAGACACAGAGAAACTGTGAAAACCTCAGTTACCTGGTGATGGACCATTAGCTCAGTTCCCGTTGGAGGCCTCAGATCTGGGGAGATGGAGAGGAGCCTGGAGGTTACTCGCACACCCGGCACCTCCATTATGCCTGGAGTGCCACTGAGAGGCCAGGTGGAGGATTAACTGATCAATATATGCTACTTTCTTACTAAAGAGCTTTCATAGTGTGTGTGTATGTGTGTGTGTGAATCAGATATACATTACATTGTGGGGGCCGAATGTCCCTACAATGTTATAAAAACCTGTTAGTTAGACGTTGTGGGGACCATTTTTTCGAGCACCCACAAAGGGAAAGTCAATTTTATAAAAATCTGAGATTAATCAAAAAACCAAAAATGCCAAAAGTTTTGTATTTTGTTTGGTTACTCATGGTTAGGGCTGGGTAGGGGTTAAGGATGTCATGACTGGGATTAGGAATTTTCCCATAGAAATGAATGGACAATCCACATTTAGATAGGTACACGCGTGTGTGTATGTGCGTGTGCGTGTGTGTGTGTGAGAGTCTGTGATGTATCCAGAGACTGAAGGCAGAGAAATATAAATGAATTCCCATCTTATGCCTGCTGGGAGGGAGGTTAGGGCGGGGCGAACAGCCCTGCCACGATCGGCTAGGAGCCGTTTGTATATTCATGCCTATGTGAAGTTTCCTCATGACACTGGAAGATGGGGCCAGGATGTCTGGGTGCAGAGTGTCCTTGACCGCCGCCCTGCTGGCGACGAGCTCCAGGGCACAGTGATGTCACTCCAGATGTGCACACTCGCTCACAGAGGACTCTCTGCCCCGGTCACAGCTCATCCTGGCAATACTCCTCTGATTTTATTTTTAACTTGAGTGACATAAGATGACAGTCTGGGGTCATTTCGCAAGGCACCTGTCAGAAGCCAGGAACGGGGGCAGGAAACTAAAAGTGAGGTGCCCCCGGAGGGGGGGGGGGGGGTGAAAACTGCCGTCTATATGTGTCACACCTCTGAGCTCACAAGGTTCCTCACAACCGCGCCGTGTTCATCATTAACTCCGCAATGCGTGCTACAGCCAAGCCTTCTGGATTCCTGGGCCAGTCTGCCCCTTCTGCCTGATTTAATGCCGAATCTGTGTGTAAATCTAATGCAGTCATTTGACAAACAAGCAGCGCAGGGGCTTATGTCTGCAATCATTAATAAATCACAGGGACGCCTCCAACACCAATGGGGAACAAACAGGCCATCGTCAGGGCCCGATTAGCCTACCTCACGGCACACATTTACACAGCAAACCGTCCTTTAATCCGTATTCACCGAATCGACATGAATCTACTTACATGCCTGAGGGTATAACTGATGTTTGTTATCGATATCACATATCACAGTACCATTTACGAAATTACACGCTGGAGTGTGTCTCAGAGGCAGGGCTGTAGCTAAAAATTCTGGGCCCCTTGACAAAATGGCACCTGGGCTCCCCTGCCCAATTGGCTGTATAATTTTACGTATTTCGGGCTCCCTGCAAAGTGCTGGGCCCCCAGAATCCACCAGGGCATCCATGCACCGGCTCAGACTGTTTTCCTCTCTTTTAGTTTGTAATTAAAGGTAATGAGTGTAATCAAATCTGTATCTGTCAAATATACAATTATCCGTATTGGCAATTAATTTCAGTATGTACAGTGAGAGTGTTACCTTCACCACCAGTCAGACTTGATTACGGAATAACGAGTAACGAAGGCCTGCTTTCCATAGCACATAGGAGTTTCTATGCGGCAGCCATTAGCCGGGTAAAGGAAATATGGCACATTACACCAGAGGGCATCTGCTAATTAAGATGAACAGCAAGGAGATAGGAAAACGTTAAAAAAAAAACCTACAGTGATATACACCGACACACCGCAAGAGTATAGTTTGTGTGTGTGTGGTGGTGTATGCAAGTGTACACTTTTCAAAGTAATTTTTAAAGAGACGCCGCTTTCAGAAAACATGGAAAAAATGGGGACAGAAAGCGCGGCTTTGAAGTAGTGCTCTGTTTAAGTAAAAATGCCATTTAAACATGTATTGATTTTGTTGCAAGCAGCTGGCTCAGGGGGGCAGCACTGTAGCCGCTCAGCACCCGGGTCGGGGGGTGGAGGGGGTCCATTCCTACCTCCAGGTACTCCGGTTAAGGAAATTTCCAGTAGTGTGTGACTGTGTGCCTGGGCGTGTGAGGGCCCTGCTACGGACTGCCATCTCATCCATGGTCACACTCAGCAGCCTCTATAGTCACAATACCTTTTCTGCTGTTGTCATTCACCAGAAAATGACCCCCCTCCCTGGCCATTCTCATCTCCGAGTACTCATTCATGGGGAGAATAATTGTGTTCCCGCATTTCATCACAAATCCAGTGGGATTCGACAAAGTCGAATCTATTAGGACCGACAACTTCTGTCACTTATCCTTTGTGCATAATTTTGCTCTCAAAGTGCCTGACAGGATGGAAAAAAAGAAGAGCGTATCCACGGTAATCCATCTCTCCGTGACTTTCTCCCACTTCACTTTCAACTTTAGCTTTTTTTTTCGCACCCAGTGCACCACGAGGCCCATCGTTCTTAATAAAGCTGATGGTTTCTAACTCGGTGATGTTATTCTCTGGGTGGATCAGAGCCACCCCCCACCCCAGCAGTCTTTGTGTTGTACCTTCAAAGGGGGAGAAAGCGCTCCACTTTCATGTCGTGAAAAATCGCTTTTTATTAGGTCATGAAAAATCACTTCATCTTCGGTCATGAAAAATCTCATTTACAACAGTCGATACTAAAGTGACTGAGGGAAATTAATTCCTTCTTATGAGCGTAAATAAGAATGCATGTGTCACTCTCTCTGCTGGGGAGATAATTCCTTTTATTATGAAACTGTACACCTCCACATGTACTGTGCACGCATGAAGTAATATATGTCATGTAGTACATCATGAAAGAATGTATTATTACAGAAACAAGATATTCTCAATGTGTTTGTACAGCCACAATTTAGCAAAGGCAGCCTAATCGGCAGCGAGCACAGGGTGCTGACCCTCACATTCCCCACTGTAATTAGATGTTAAAATGGGGTAATTAGTGGTAGCGCCCTCATAGGGACAGTGAGCCCCCAGGTAGAGTGAGGCAGCAGCAGAGAGAAACTGTTCGGCTGTCCAACAGAACCATTCTGTCCACTTCCTCGCTGTCACCACGCCTCCAGATGCGCTGTCACGCGGAGCGTGACTACAGAGACCAGAAACACACACAAAAAGAGGCCACGGTTCAAAATGGCTTCCAGATTTGGACAGTTTAAGCTACATGCTAATGCAAAGAGAAAGAAGAATCTGCGGCTTAAGCTACATGCTAATGCAGAGAGAAAGAAGAATCTGCAGCTTAAGCTACATGCTAATGTAGAAAGAACCTGCAGCTTAAGCTACATGCTAATCAGAAAGAACCTGCAGCTTAATTAAGCTACATGCTAATGTAGAAAGATCCTGCAGCTTAAGCTACATGCTAATCAGAGAGAAAGAACCTGCAGTTTAAGCTACATGCTAATGCAGAGGAAAAAGAAGAACCTGCAGCTTAAGCTGCCTGCGAATGCAAAAAGAAAGAACAACTTGGACAGGTGGCTGTATCCAAACGAGGCTGTGACTGATGACCCAGCATGATCTACAGGAGCAAAGAAAGGCACCGACACCAAAAATGGTACTCTTCATCCCCATAATTCCATCATCAGAGGGTTGCCAACTTTGGTCAGCTAGCTCGAGTGAGATTTTCAATATGACAAGTCTGCAAACACATTTACATGCATGTAAGAGTTTATTACCTTGCAAATAGTCTGTAGGGTTTGCAAACGACTCCAATGCTTTTGATGGAGCTAATTTTAGGTTTATAATAGAATAATACAGATTTTCTGTAAGATTTTTTTGCGTAAGCGCGAGAACCTGAAAGCGTGAGTGTCACACCAAATGTGGGAGAGCTGACAGCCCTGTCACCATCATCATCACCATCATCATCAGGTTATTAAGTGAAATATAATGCATTTTTCTCAGTGTCCCGAGAAATCAGGGGTTACCCACAGTCCCTGGAGAGGAAAATGAAACAAGATGTCTCACCAAGTCGCTGTCGTGTGCCTTTCTCCCATAATTGGCAGCAGAGTGGGAGATCAGATCAATGACGGAGACCATTTCATCTCTCAACTCAGGTCACCGAGCACATATGTACACTGACAGAAAGACACAGATAAGCGTCTGACCCCAGGTCAAAAGGGTACCGCATCTGCTCCTCAGTCATGTCAAATATTACTCTCCCCCATCTCCCGTATATTTACTGTTGTCTGTCCTCGCCTTCCTGCTGTCTGTGTCCATATCAGTAATTCACCCTCCAGCAGGTGCACTATCGTATGTCAGGGAGCATTTGTCCCAAAAATCAGTGTCCAGGCTTCTCCGTTACGCTACAGGCAAATTTCTTTGCCAATCTGATTCAGCCTCTGCTCTGTAACAACTGATGTGCCAGTAGAAGACGGCTAATAAAAAATTAACGGAGGAGGCCAGCTGGCTGCAGAGTCCACGTGACTCGCTGGACCCAAAGCCAGGAAAGCAGGAAATCGAAGTGCTCACAGGCTCCCGATTGGCTGCAGACAATGACCTCTTCTGATGCCTTCCAATGAGAAAAGGGCACTTCTCATGTGACTGCCCTCTTTTAAGTTCCTGTAAACACTATGGGGCCTATCTTACACCTGCCACAAAGCAGCTCCAGGTGTGACATAAATGTTTTTCCTAGCTTGAGCCTGAAGATTGTAGTATATTATTACTATACCGGACAGCAACCTTCTTAGGGTCTCATTCTCACCGTCATCATTCCATACAATGGAACCTTATAACTTATAACTGCATATCGCACAACTGTAAATCTGTTTCAAATCTGAACTATATTCAAAGTTCTATTTTAAAAATTTTATTTATTTCTCTTTTTTTATATTTTCATATCATTTGTAACTAGTTGCACAGTCAAAAGAGCGGTTCGGGATACATTTCACTGCATGCTGTAGCTGTATGACTATGCATGTGACAGTTAAAGAATCTTGAACTTGAAGCAGTGGTCATTCTCCCATCCAGTGCCCACATCATTTTTATAGCAAATGTATTTGCGCCCATCTGAGAGCCCGTGGGCGTGTCTGTCTTACAAAGAGGCGGAGTCAGGTGCATTGTGGGCGCACTGATATTTTGAGGCTGCAGGAAGTGATTGTGCTTTTGACCAACAAAAACCTGGTCTAAAGTCAATGGTGCAGTGTTTCACTGTGATTTAAAGGCTGCAGTATCAAGATGTGCGTACATAGGCGTGTGTACAGCACGCGTAGACTGCTCATTACACACGCAGGGACTCACAGCAGTGCACAACCATGCAAAAGGTTACAAATAATAAGATTACAATGTGAAAAATCATTAATGGGTCCATCGAGATATTTTAAGAAATATATGTAATAATGGTTAGTCACAATATTAATCAGAATTAGCTAATCACAGTAATGACAAATTGGGACCCTCGTATCTGCGGTTTCAGTAACTGTGGTTCCAGTTATCCATGATTTACTGTAAGTTTTAAGAATTCCAAAAATTAATTAATTCATTTTTCTCATTACAGGTAATGGCAGGTACATAATACAATATTTTTCATTGTGCGATGTGTAACAGATGAACTTGCGCTGTGTGCTTGAGACCGTGTGCTGTAGATCGTTAAAATAGGACCCTACGACACTAACTGCTTTCAGTGCCAGTCTTCTATGCTTATCCTTTCAAGAGGCTGGTGGGCTTATCTAGTGGAACCCAAAAGCTCTCACAATCCTCCTCAAAATCAGTACTGAATTACAATTCCGAAGTCACTTTGACACAGCCTGCAACAATTTTACAGATGATAAGATCCAGAAGTGAGGGGAATGTGCCGTCGGTAACTATCACTGCAAGATGTGTGACTAACCCAGCAAACTGCCTGGACCTAGAAAGAGGTACTCAAATAGCACCACCTCAGACAAGGAGCTGCAGTTTTTTTTCAGGAGGATAAATGACCGTCGAGGACGATGCAAAGCAGAGCTTTTAATCCCGTGTCCAGACGTGGCCAATCTTGTTGAGCTCAACCTTCATCTCCTTGCCCACCTGTATTCCCTTCTGAGGCTGGAACACCCTGGATATTTTGGGAACTCTCAGTTGCCTGTAGCCTTTAAAGGGGGGCTGGGATTCAGAAAATGGATAGATAAACAATAACACACCCCCAAATGTTTGTTCCAGGAGCTAAATGATTCTGAGATCGACTCATTGCTGACCACGTGCGATCTTCATCTTGATTGCAGACACAGCATTTTAAAAGTAGAAATGGCAATTCGCACTGAATCATGGGAGATCCTTCTGGCTGAAGCGTTTCTTTTGAATGCTTCGATTCTGCGTTTTTGAAACCTTCGAAATGGCACGCTGGTGTCTGGGGACACTGGCCTCGGCACGAGATCGACTGCAGCTTGTTTTCCGTACGCAGAGAGCTCAACGGCACACTCACACGCGGGGGGGGGGGGCCCCCCCCCGCCCCCCCCCCGCGCGGCCCCGGGCCCCCCCGGCGGCCGCCCCGCCGCGCGGGCGCAGCGCGCCACGGGCACA
>JAODLD010000101.1:10897211-10910366 GCA_026781065.1 Mormyrops boulengeri | reverse complement strand
TAGGCGTGAACCACAGCCTAAACGTGGTGCAGTGCATTGAGGAACCTTCAGGGTCGGCTTGCCCTGAGCTTTCCGCGGCTCTAATAAAGGAAGTGAACAGGGCACAACATCAGCCTCGGTGGGATGGAACCGACGACTTATTTATTTATCTTTCCCGCTGAGTTTATTTTCACTTTGAATTATTAATAGCTTTGCCTCCACGGTATGGAACCTATTTATAGGGAGGCCGTAGCCAGTTTCCTGAGGAGAAGAGGAGACGCGGGAGACCCCACCCACAGTAAGCATTACTGTGCACTGACTGGCCAGCAGGGGAAGGAGAAGCGAGGGGTGTGGCTTCTCCTGCTGTCAGCCCTCTGATATGGCTCTCTCTCTCTCCTCTTTCTGTGGGTCAGAGTCGACATGCTAATCCCCTCCCAAAGCTGCCCGATAATACAACCCTCATTCCGCCAGACGCTGCTTCAAACTGCTCCCATCTGGAGGACTTATGGATGGAAAGTGAAATAAAACCAATCTTGGCCTGCAGCTTCTGCCGCGATAGCGGGGGAGCAGGAGCGGGGATGGGTGCAGCGAGTACTGTAAGCCAAAACATCGCCGCTTTAGTCGATTCAACTGTATGGTTTCATTCTTCCCCAAGTTGCAACCAATCATTCTGAAATTTATTTTCTCTTGCTGTTATGATTTTTGTCCTTCTGAGCTTTCCACTGATGTTGCATAAAAAAAACGATTCTAATATCAGAATGTTTTCCCTTGTCCCTAAAGTGTAACAAACTTTTTAAAAAATGGTCTATTTCAGCAGCCATTTTTTGCCTGGGGAAAATATACAAGAACATGAATCAATATACAATTTTCTGAAATGTTTTGAGTATTGTACACTGATATTCAGTGAGAGAGGGTAACGAAATACACCCAACACTGAAGCAGCCGCGTTCTCTGCAGTAATGCCCCTGCTCAGGACTGAATGTGAGATGCACCACTACAGTACCTAACCAGAAAGCCTTCTTGGATTGGATTGATAAGCCGTATCTTTAGGAAAACAGAGTTGTGCTTGTTATGTACCTTATAGTGTAAAGCAAAAGACTCCACAACATCATACTACTTCAGATGCTCGGATGGCCCGTGTAACATTCCCTCCAATGCGCTCACAAGCCGGGAGGATGGCCCAGTCACATGAAGCTAGCAAATATCAGCCAGTCAGCCTCAGTGTTTTTCTGAAGGTGTCTTTTTGTGAACCGGGTTTATTTATCTTCACGTACCAGCCTGGTGACCCATGGCTCCCACCATCATCTGACTCCTCACCCACATTGCGCTACTATAGCCTGTGCAAAGACCATTAAGAAACAAAATGAAATTATGTTAATCTTTTGTTTGTCTCATTCTTTTGTTCATAAAAAGACAGACTGCAACAGGGCCAAAGGCCTGATTCATTTCTGCACGGCCACGTAACTCGAGCTTCGAGCTGCTGTTTCCGTAGATACTTGCAAGGGAGGATGGCCTGAGATTTCGAACATGTCGTGTAAGGCAGCTCTCTGGAACAGCAGGTGGGCATTCAGAGATGCCGACCGCAGGCACCATTAAACGAAAAACATGAATAACGATACACCATCGCTGTCAAGCTGTTATTTATCTTCTCGTTTGTTGATACATTGTTTAGCAGCTTGACAGTCCTGTTTAAAAGCCCCTTCCCTTTGATGGTAGATGAGCACAGTGGACAGGGGTACACAGGAGTCTCTGTCGGGCTGGTGTGAGGGCAACTAGCTGCTCTTCTCCTGCCGCTGGCTGTTCACTTTTTACCTTCAAGCTAATTGTTCTAATTAAGCTGCTTCACAAAAGAGGCCAATGTCAGATGATCCATGAAGTTCCCCACCCGTCACGGGGAAATTAGCCGAGACAATTAGTGGGCATTAGATTGCGCCGGTCTGCTTTCTAAAGGAACCTCGTCGGGCAAGGATGAAGTGCATGAATACAGAGCACAGGTGAGGTTCATCCAAAGAGGGCGATGTGCACTTTGAGGGAGGGTGCCAGCACACCACCAGCATGGGCACAGCTCACGTCTGGCAGTTTGCAGAAACAACGGCACACGGACACATCAGCAACCTTTTATTTTTTCCCCGACAGCTTCTAACAGTGGCCTTTCGAACGCCATGGCAACACCCTCAAAAACAAACGCCAGCTCTCCTCTCTGCCTTGTCTCCAAGCACTTTGCCAGCACCTCGGAAAACTTCCCCTCTGCCACTTCAAGGGATCCGCCGCTAATTTTCCTTCGCTTTGGTGTCAGCTGTCATCCGCGGCTCTTAGTCTTTCTGTCTTTTTTCAGGATATAAAGAATTCAGCAGGAATTAAAAACCAAAAAGTACAAGCCAAGCTCACAGAGAGAGTTCCTGAGTCACTCCCGCGACCCTTCAACGAAGACTTCCCGCCTTTTTCCGCATGTAAGCTTTTCATGACTCCTACTGTCCTATCACAGCATTCCTATCACGTTTGCTCTGTAACAGCTAGAAGATACACATATGGAAAATGGCTCCAAGTCTATTAAAGAGGAGACCTTGCTCTCCCACGCGAGCCATACCCGCAACTCTCCTGTACTGGCTGGGGGGGGGGGGGGACCTTGTCCCTTTCCATCTCCCTCACACCAGCTGCTGAACCCCTACATCCGCTTTGAAGATGCAGACCTTGTGGTTTCTTTCCTTTCCATGGCTTTTTCTCTAGTCAAAGAAGTGAATTCTTCCGAAACTCATTAATTATTACTCTCGCTCTCCGACAAAAGGCAGGCAGTTTCTAATATCTCTAAGGCAGCCGCTTCTGCGGTAAATGTGTTCAACAATGACGCCCAAAAAAAGGGGCGGAGGCTTAATTCTGCCTGCAACCATGCACGCTATAAGTACACATTCCCTCTCCAGCCACTTGACAAATGGAGTTTCTATGGCAGAGGAACCCAAAAAGGAGGCTCTGAGACTAATCGGAGTGTTGCTGTCTGAGAGCTTATCTCAGAGCCGCCAAGGCGTGGGGTTTCCCTCCCACTCTTCCAGGGCTTCACAGCACCATCAGGATTTAAAGTCTGCAGATGTTATTAATGGAGTCTGCCGGAGGTGTAGGTGCTGAATGCGGCATCGGGCTTAGGGTAAACGGCTTATTCTGGAAGTGAGAAGTAGGTGACTGGCACATACAAAGCACAGCACGCAATCCCGCTATGCAGCCCAGCCTCGCTATGCAGCTCAACCCCACCAATGCGATGTAAACCCAACCATGTTATGCGGTGCAACCCCACCAATGTAACGCAAACCCAACAATGTAACGTAACCCTGCTATGCGGCCCAACCCCACTATGCGTCTCGACCCCACCAATGTGACACAAACCCAAGAATGCAACACAACCCTGCTATGTGACCCACCTACGTTATGCAGTACAACCCCACCAATGCGACCTAACCCTGCTATGCACCACAATCCCATCATCTCCAATGTGATGCAACCCAACTATGCAGCGCAACCCCACCAGTGTGACACTACCCCACCAATAAAACACAACCACACTATGTGACTCAACCTCACCACTGCAACACAACCCCGCTAATGCAGTGCAACCCCAACAAATGCAGCACCACCCCACTTTGTGGCGCAACCTAAAGTCAGCAGAAATGCAGCCACATTCCAGGAGCCATGCTCGTTTAATTGTGTTTCTTCGTACTGCTGCCCGCTCATTAAGGCTCTGGGGTGCAGAACATCCATGACAGGAAAGACTCGGCTTCGGGATCTGAAGCCAGGAGAAAGGGTGGAAGACTTTTTATCTCCCACGAAAAATATTTATTAAGTTTTGCTATATTTCGCTTTATTGCACCAAAATGTGAGCCGTACCTGAACCGAAAAGGGCTTTGTTCAGGCTGCATCTGGTGGGAAGAGGATAATGATCACAATACAGCCTTTGTTCACTAAGAAGGTGTGTTCTGCATGAAACAAACGATGCCTCCAGCTGTCACAACAAGCCATCGCTAGACGACTGGAGGAGAATGTCATATATATTTAAAACATACCGAAAGGTTCTGAACCCTTCTAATGAGGCAGACACAATATTAGTTTCTGTTTCAATCACCTAATTACAGCACTTAATTTCTTAATAGGTAATTACACAGGCCAACAGGATGTGTCCCCACTGCTGTCTGGCTTTAGCATGCTGCACCAGACAGAAAAGGCCACTAGGGGAAATTTCCAACAAATATCCATCAGCTTTCAGACCAGTGACCTGCTGATAAGGTTACAGGAATTCTACTCTGTTTACTAAAGGACAGGTTTGAAGAGTCCATTAAAGGATTCCTGATACGAACACTTATACCGCACATTAGCGAAACACTTTGCATGAGGACATCTATGCAAATGGCAGGACGAGTGCCAGCAACAGGATGGTATGACAAGGTGACGGAAAGAGAAACATCTACAGTGACATCACCAAATAAGGATCGGGTGGCTTCGGTCGATACAACACAACTGGTCACTTGGCTCCAACCCCCAAAATGGGCATACCCCAAATATCATGCACATTTCTGGAAAACAATAAACCTACAAACTATCCATCCACCCATCCACATATATTATTAGGGTGAAGCTGGAATCTGTCATGGGAAGTATAGGGTACAAGTCAGGGTACACATATACAAATGTCTATAAGACTACGGAAGGAAACGGAAATGCCCACAGGAAACCTGCGTGAAGAGACGGAGACGCACAGCCATTGTGAAGGCCGGGACTACACCCTTGAAGGTGGCCATCCACAATATTTTGAGTTAATTCCTTAATCTGAAGTGCAATTTAATGCAAAAATAATTCAGTTACTTCCTTCACAATCTTTGCTTAACAGCAAGCTTCTATGATGCAGATCTCAATGTGTACAGTATGTATGATCAAGCTGCCTGACAAATACCGATCCAAAAATCTACTGTAGCCAGCCAGATTACGGACAATGCCAGCCATCAGTGAAATAAACAACTAAGTCAGGTTAGGTAAATGTACCGTAAAATTACTACTTCCGTTATATTAGAATGCACAAGATCCACAATCCCCTGCCATCTATAGGAGGTAGACACACCACAGTACACTGTTATATATCTGTTCTGCATATTCCTACACAACATTACTGAGGCACACTACATATTACTACAGTTTATTGTCCTTATTTTTTGAGAAAGCAGATCAGACAATCTCTGGAGCAATTCAAGGTTAAGGGCCTTCCTCAAGAGCTCAACAGTCAAATCACTCTGTTGAGCAAGGGATTTGAACCGATGACCTTTTGATCACAAGCACAGCATACAGTACTAACCCACCAAGCCATACACCACTCCAATTACTGCTGCATATTTGCTTTTAAGATAGTTTTTTTATTAAAAGATTGCTTTTAATAGTAATATTTCTTCTGCAAACTACATTTGTAATGTAATTTTGAGAGAAGATTTGGTTGAAGAAGCAGCAGGCTTAGTGCAGAGATCATAATCCAAAAACACAGACAAGGTCAACACAAAAAAGCCAAATCCATGTGGTAATCCCGGAAACCGGAGTCAACACACAGGCGTGAAATCGCAGCTTCGGCAAGAGAAGCACGGGGAGAATGGCCAGATCCAAAAAAGCAGGAAAACCGAAAGATCAGGCAGAAGTCATGCATGAAAATCAGGCAGCCATGAAACGAATGGCCAGGAAGATGACAGCACAGAATGCCACACAGAGAAGTGTCCCAAAACACAACCAGATAAATGGGTGAATGAGTCACAGGCAGTAAAGTCCCAGTGAGGTAGAGCATGGCCAGACTGGACGTGACTGGACGGATACCTCGTACCCCCCCTCCATGTGCAGCTCCTGCAGCCCTAGACTGCAGAGGGGGCCACCTGGGAGGGGGACGAAACAGAATGATCTGGGTGAAAGCAGTAAAGGTCTTTGCTTAGTGGCGGGTCCAAGGTGTCATGAGCAGTTACCCATGACTGCTACTCAGAACCATAGTGCTCCCTGTCCACCAGGTGGGGTAATCCACCCACCACAGTACGACAGTCCAAAAGGGCATGGAGGCAAAGGAGGGTTCATAGAATTGACAGGAACCTATATACTTGGGAACTCCAAGTGGAAAGCCAAACCCGTTGTCCAGGCTGGAACCACGGGATGGGGAGGCAGTGGTGGCCAGTGAGTCATTTCTGTGTCCCCATAGACCCCTGGAGCTGGACAGGTACCAATTCTCATACTTATCAGGTTTCAAGTTCTATTGTCACATGTATTCTGTGGAACTCAGAGAAATTCTTATGTTAAGGGTTGAAGGGTAGGGCATCAGGGGATAGGACAAACTGCAGTGCAATACAGGATAAGACAATGCAGGATAGGATTATACAGGACAAACTGCAATGCAATACAGGACAAGACAATGCAGGATAGGATTATACTGGACAAACTGCAGTGCAATACAGGACAAGACAATGCAGGATAGGATATATTGCAGTGCGATATAGGAATGAGCAAACAAATAAGTAAAAAACATGTGCAATGGGACTGCAGTATAAAATGGTAAAAGGATCACAGTGCAGAATAATATAAAGAAAATAAAGAAATGCATTAAGTGAAGTATTCTATCCATCCATCCTTTCTGCCAGTGGTTGCAGCTGGCATCTTTTGGAACACCCATCATTTTCTTGTCCTATTCAGGAAGTGGAATACTAACACTGACCAAATAAGGCGATGACGAGATGCAGGTTCGCGGTGCAGTGGTCTGATGGCACACCGAAAGGCGAATTATCCATTATCCAGCTGATGTAAACCACACGTCAATTCTGGGACATCACTAACCTCCAACTTCCATGTGAAGAGATGGGGCTCGTAACCTAGGAAACACTGAAAAGGTATTAAATGTGATGAAGAGCGAAAAGAGAGTTCTGTGCATACTTGGCCCAAAAGAGATACCGGCTCCTATCCATCTAGTTAAGGGTCCAATCTCCTGGTGCAACCTCTCAGCCTGGCCATTAGTTTGAAGATGATATCCGAGGACAGACTAATGTTAATACCCAAGCATGCAGAATGCTCCCTGTACTCGAGATGTAAATTCAGGTCCTCTCTCCAATACAGTACCTTCGGGAAACCTAAATAATGGAAACACTTCATTAAAACAGGCATTCTGACAGTTCCATAGCATTAGGAAAATGCTACTGTCAGAACCAGGGAAGAGATATTTGCTGACTGACTCATCCTGGGCCTGGAGATTGTCCATCCAATCCACTGATGTATAGAGGTGGAGAGATCTCTTTGAAGGAGACACATACAGAGTTCAAACTGTGCAGGAGCCTACAGGGAATTCCCTCAACACTGCACTGCTATGAGTCATTAAATGGTTTAATGACATGAAATTATCTCTTACATACAGGTACTTACATATTTGAAATACACTTCTGAACCGTTAAATACGTTCCCAAATTTAAAATCACCTGAAAAATAATAACTCTAAATGACAATTAAGCTTTTTGTAATTATATGGCATTGACTATTCATGTTAAATATTAACTATTACCAGGATGCTGCTCTTTTGGGGTAGTTTTGGGGTTTTACTGTAAAATTGACTGAATTTAATTTGATTTGAATTAAATTGTGACACATGTGTCATCAGGATCCATAACTTTAAAGGTGCTGAACTTTGTGCAGCCCTTCCTGTAGATTACAGAATCATCTCCCAAACAAAAAAGATCTCGCTTGTACTATCCAGTACAAGAGGTGAGGAATGAAGAATGAATTACATGCACTTAATCAAAACCGTTGATCAACTTGATTTTCACCACCTCGTAACCATTTCATGGGTATAAATATGCAATTGAATCCCCACCTTCAGAGAAACATCTTGATACTGAGGTGTCCTTTGGTCCGCAACGCAAATACCACACAAGAGCTGGAAACAGCCTAGCAAGAATACCGTCTGCACCTCCTTCCTCACTGTGAGAGGCTCTGGAATCTGAAAGCTCCTAGAGGTTTCTCCTTGAGGGCATCATGTCGCTAAGGGACCAAGAAACGTCAAGTGAAAGCTCATTTCATCGCCTGACAGGGAGCCTTTCAGACCATGGATTATTCTGTCAAAATGGCACTTGGGACTGAGTTGCAGCATAATGACAAAACAGAGCTCATTTATTTACCCTGATTATAATCTGATCACTACAGTCACTGCCCTTGAACCACCTTCATGTGAGTGACTGCTTTTTAGTTAATTAAAAAAAGAATCAAATACTTAGCCCAAAAAATAATGTATCTGCAGATAATAAACGTGGGCTTGGTTTTTCATTGGCTTTGTAAAACTGCACATATCAAAAGTCCAGTGCAGTTAATAGAAATTACATTGCAGCGTGACTGAGAGACGGAGCACCGGCACCCAAGTTCAAAGACTCCGGGAGCAGGAGATGAGAGCAAATCAGAAAGTCCGAAATATTTTTTATCGTTCCCCTCATCAAGGATGTTCACCAACGGTGCCGCCACTTTGGTCTCCAGCTGGTTCAGACTCGTCCTGCCTTCCAACAAGCTCCACTCAGAGCTGGACGGTTTTGCTGTTTTGAAGCTGTCTAGTTCTCGAACTGCCATCCATCGTTTGCTGGCTGGTAGGACCAGAGAGAGGAAGAACTGGGAGGCAAGCAGGAAGACTGTTACCTCTAACTGTCCATGCCCAAAAGTTTCATCACGAGGGATGAAAATGACTGCAAACTTATGATGCAGCCCCACACTGCCAGGTGACATTTCTGCCCACACATCTGGGGGAGGGGCCTCAGGGGCCGGGGTCATATGCCTCAGAGACAGCCCATAATATGATCATATCTATGGAGTCCCCTCTAGCTGTGACTCTGAGCCTCGTGGTGTGTCTCCCACCAGATCCTGGCCATGAGCCAGTCCCAGGTTCTAACACAGATGTCTGCCTCATTGTGACCAGGTACCATCTTTTAGGAAAGACAATGGAAACCTTACAACTAAATAAAATCATTTAATTTTTCAAGATAGAACATTAACTGTAAAGCATAGCCAGGTTGGAAACTAATGCATCATTTATGCATTTCATAAATAAATTTAGTGGCAAAGCAAACTCACAACAAATAGAATTTTTCTCCAAACAGGAGGCGCGGTTGCTCTCTTGGTAACGCTAAGGCCTTACCCTCCATGCTTTTGAGCTTGATTCCTGCCCCCGCGTCTGTAAGAGTGCAGTTTGCGTCTCCCTCCGTCTGTCTGGGTTTATGTCAGGTGCCCATAGCGTGTGAGCGTGTGCCCTGTGATGGACTGGCATCCCATCCATTGTGGCAGCCTGTGTTTCCTGGGACTTCCCAGGCTCACCTTGACCCTGTACTGGTAAGCAGTTATGGAAAATGTATTGGTAGGTTTTTAGGCATCTATAACGATCAGTTTTTACATTATTAATGAGCATATTTTTCTCAGAAATAAATCACTTAACCACCAACTAATTTATATACAAAACTTTTCTTGACCCATAAATTATTTGTGGAACCACATTTTTACATGTAAAATATTTTACTGTCTTTGGTTCTGATAGCATTGCAAGGCCGTTGCTGTTGCACTACATTTTGTATTACCTCAGGATAATCAATGACATTTGGCACTGAATGTGAAGTACATCACGCAAACGTGTGTTCCAAAAGATGCCAGCTGCAACCACTGGCAGTAACCTGTACAAACACGCTTGTTTCCTGGCAACTAGTGTGTCACAACCCCCACTGGTCAACACAGATATCGCAAGCCAATTATTAAGAAGCCCACACAATTACCACTGACCGACCGCTTAAGCATTAAAGAAAGCCAGCAAAAAAGCTTGCTTCCTCTCATTGTTCCTCTTTATTATTGTAGCTGTTTCCTTGACCAGATGAACGCTTATGGCCGAAATGATTCCTCTCAACATTGTTAATAAAACGGAATATCTCTCCATCTGCCTCCCAAACACTTAACCAGCGCAACATCATGGAGGCCTGGAGCCCATCCCAGGCTGAAGAGGGTCCAAGGCATTCAGATGCAAAACTGTGATATTGTGATACAAAGGAAACATTTTTAAAAAGTGAGCAAGTTAACCACGATGAGCGAGTTAAAACGAGGAAAGATTGCTATTGTAATTTATTCATGAATAACAGCAAAGCCAGGAGGACTGTTTTCCGATCTAAGTGACCAAAGGGAGTATTATTTCCTCTATAGCAGCATGAAATGAACATTACTGAAGATTTATTCATGCTCTTCGAGGAAAGCTGTTACAGCAGCCAGGGACAAATCAAAGGTGGGAGCCGGGGGGGGGCAACCTTCAGGCTCTGGGGTCTGTGCCCAGCGATCAAGAGCTGGGTGGCATCCAAGTAAACAATCATTAAACTTACACTGGTATCATTACTCACTTAACAGAAATACTAATTTGTGTCTAATACTCATTTCATAGCATGCTGCTTGCATTGTTTATTAAGCTTAATTCCTCCATAAACCACTGGAAAACTCTTGTTTTGGGCTTTTCTGAAATATTTTGTGGTCCTTCTTTAAAAAGTGGCACGTATCCATCCATACATACATAATTTATAATTTAGTAACAGAATTATAAGGATTCAGATGCCTAAAATGACCATGGTAATTGTAAAATCACAAAAAGAGATTAGAACAAAAGCAGGCTGCATGTAGGACCTATGCTGGTAAACCAACCATAAATGTGGTACTTTATGTCTGTTTATGGCAGAAGCTTTTAGAGTGATCTGATCTATCGATCAAGTATAAGAGAGCAAAGAGCACTTCATTAATACATCAGCTTTTTACAGGGACCTCACAGAGACCCCACCTCAAACTCTACTTCCCACTTTACACCAGGGTATCTACAGCCTATCCCCAATGCCAAAAAGGAGCCCCTCAAGAGCCAAGACACACACTACCCTTTACATGAGCATTTGAGCACGATCAAATGAGTTGAGATGTTATTTCAAACCTGAAATCCATGGTGCCCTTTCCTCTAATCTTCAGGCGCGAGACCCTTAGAGCGCAGAGGCAGCTTTCGGGGGCTAAACCCAGACCACACGGGATCCAGCCGACATCTGGCTGGGTATTAAACGCTGCAGATAGGCCTCAGCTGGTGCAGAGGCCTGCCTCTTTGTGGGAAAGCGAGACATGTTATCAAAACAAACTGCCGGGAAAAAACAGCCCTCCGGGGAGTGCGTCTGATCATGGAGGTCCTGCAAGATGCCCTCCGCTCACCCCCCTGTGAGGGTGTGGTTAGGCTCACTTTAAGGAAAACCCCACCGGTGATGTATTAACCTTTAATGGCAGGACTCCCCGGGCATTTAACAAGAAAGACGAAGCACAAAGAGTAAGCTAATGATCCATAGAGACTAAATAAGATACAAGACAGAGGGATGCGATTAAAACTAATATCCCCATGTTGCCTTACTTAGTATTGGCACTCTGATTTCCTTCTTCCCAGCGTGATAGAGACAGCCATTTCTCTGCTCAGTGCAAACACACTCCTCTCTGAGAATGACCCAGTATGCTCCACTCTGCGGCGCGATAACAATGCGCGCGATACACTCTCGGTTACACGACGTGTCTTAATGTGTTCTCTAGGCAATTATCTGCCTTCCCCCGATGGAAATGAACTTGAACAAATGGCATCGCCGTAGTAACGGCCAGCAGGGGGCAGATGCCGACTTCCAAACCAAAACCTGCAATGGTTTTTAGTGCCTTTACCCCCCTCAGTGACTGGCGAGAAGATGGCAAACACTTTAACGAAAGTTTATTACCCTTTCCACGCAAAGCCTGGCCCCAAAGTCCTTTACAACAGCATAAAAAATAGACAGAAAGATGTTCGCTATTGCAATCTGGTTGTGTTATATATATTCTTATACTAAACAAAGTGGAAACCATTCATTCATTCAATCACTCATTCATTTTCCATACCCGCTTATAATATGCAAGGTCATGGGGGTCTGGCACCTGTCCTGAAAGCTACGGGTGCAAGGCAGGGAACGATATTCAGTGCAATTTAAGCGTGGTATGTGGTATGTTTTAAAGCCTAATGTGCTAAATGAGAGCGCTGCGGAAAAGCGACCATGAGCTAAGGGGTACAAACCGCGTACCCTTTTTAGCGCGGTGTCCATGATGTGCGTGTGGTTAAGCACTGCAGGGGCTGTACAGGCACAAGGACGCTAATGAGATCTCCTTGTTAAACGAAAAATTGGATGCCGGAGTCGGCAGATGGGGCTGGAAGTCCCCATCTTGTTCCACTTCTTGCTGTCGCTCCATTAAATCCCCGCCCCCTGCCAATGCATCACACACACACACACACACACACACACACACACACACGCAAAGTGTTTACCCTGCAGGATCGTTCTGGAATGGGCACTGAGCTCTGCTTAATGAGCTCGGCCTAGATGGCATCCCAAAAAACAGTGCATGAGTGGTTAATTAATCACGCATCTCCAAACCCTCCCCACGAAAGCCCCACCCCCTCCTCGCACGACAGCCAGGGAGGCGGCACTGTCAGAGGATTACCTACGGTTTGGTAAAGTTTAGTCTGCAGTTAGAGGGCTGAGCATCCCATTTTGGAACATTCAGCAATGCAAACAGCTGCTTTTTGAGAGAACCCCTGAGCCTGTGCCACACAGAGAATGAAATGAGACACGCGGATCCCTCCCTGTGGCTGCCATGACCATGAGACTGATGCGATAATGAGATTTTTTTTCTGTGAGAAGCTGAACAGACACGCAGCCCTTGTACCTTGGATGCAGGGTGCTGACACATACGTGTGTCTAACGACAGCTAATACCCAACACCGGGTACGTGGCACTAACACTCACACACAAACGTCGCCCTAAGGAGTCCAGTCAGTCAAATATGCAGCTCCCACACCACATAAGCAGGGTGTCTCAGTGGGTGCTGCTGTAGTTTCCCACCTCCAAAGTTGTGGGTTCGACATCCGCGGCTCTACATTTGTATAATTTTCATATTCCCACCAGGTTTACGCGAGTCCCCCTTTGGGCTCTGTCTGACAGCCTCTGCCTCAAGCCCAGGGGAGTTTCTAGCTATTGAAAAGATCAGGAGCTTAGACATCAGATTAATTATACCGTCGTGGGGGGGGGGGGGGGGGGGGGGGGGGGGGGGGGGGGGGGGGGGGGGGGGGGGGGGGGGGGGGGGGGGGGG
>JAODLD010000101.1:10876429-10888675 GCA_026781065.1 Mormyrops boulengeri | reverse complement strand
GCCCCGCCCCCCACTGCGCGCCTTCGCCTTGAATAACGTCACGTAATGCCGCCTGCCAGCTCCAAATGCTCACTAAGTGTCATGACACACGGGAGATTATGACACTCTGATTCACTTATTTGGAAAAAATAAATCTAGAGAGCCAAGCCGCAAAAATAAATAAATAAATACATAAAATAATCAATGGGCCGCAAAATCTGTTAAATGCAAGATTGGGCTGTGACTTTCACACATTCTCATCCACCATCTCTAAGTCTCCGATGTGTCACCTTGACTGCCCAAAACCGCGTGAGTGATTCTCGGTTTGACAGTTTTGCTTTTACCTGAGACGGATCCCCATATGGATGGCCTATGAGCAATACAGCCCTCCCTCAGATCTGGCTGAAGTGCACAGAATTACGGTATGTTTCACATCGGTATGTATATGGGTAACTTAACTCTCGCCTCGACGGTGGTACCACCCCGGTAACTTCAGAGCTGTGCTGCCGGACAGAGCCACTAATTAATCGCCAATGAGGGACCCTGGAAGGAATGTTAATGATATACATCCGACACAGAGGACACCATCCTCTTTGGACCATCTCTGCTCTTCATACGACTCCTACGGACCAGACGCGATGCCCTTCCCAGGAGTGCTCTCCTCATCTCTCTTCTTTCCATTTTAATGCCTGTGCTGCCTTCTCCCTGCTCACTACACTTCCCTTTCCATAACTCTGAATAAAACAGTCCCTCAGGGCTTTGAATCGCTCCCCAGACCCATCTCCATCTCTGCCTGTGACAGTAATTTTATGGCTTTCCATTTGTTATTAATGTGTTGGCTGAGCCGTCTGGCAACAGAGGGGAGTAGTGGTTAAGGATTTGGGCTCTTAATCTGGAGCTTGTTGGTCCATGTCCCTGGGGTAGACCCTGCAGAAAGATACTTACCCTGAATTTCTCCGGTAAAGCCTCTGATAATATAAAATTCTGCAAGTCGCTTTGGATGCATTTATGGCTAAGTAGCGAAATGCAATCTGAACACAGCTGTTTAAAAGTTAAATCTTTACTTTTACAATTAGTAAGTTTAAAATTAAATCCTTATTTCTGGCAAAATCTGCAACGTTTGGCCCAGGCTTTCATTGTGGGCACTGCCATCCTCCACTCATTAGCGCACCTTAATGAGTCCTTACTTCCCCCCACAGGCCTCATTAACCAAACTGCAGTCAGGTGTGGCTGCCAAAAAGAAATGGGAGGGGCGTGGCCTTGCTGGCCGCCGGCCACATGAACGTTCTCACTTTGATGACGATTGGTGTAGAGGAATTCTTCTCATTCCCAGTGCAGTGAAAACTAAAGCATTACTCAGTATTTATATAAATGGCAAATAAATTTCATTACTACTGTGAGGGACTGACATCAATTCAGTCATGTTTAAGTCAAACAGTACATGACACTACAATGCTATTTCTATCCAAAATAAAAATCAACAACAACAAGCCAGCTGCTTGGCAGAGACCATTGTACAAGATCTTTATTGTCACTGTACGAGTGCAGTGAGATGATGAGTCCATTGTTTGTGCCAAGCCAGCTTGAACCTGGAGAGAAGGCTCCGCAGACTATGGACAGAGTACTCCTTTTACAGGCTGCTAAAGTACTACGTATATACAATGCAAACCGATTTGTGAGCTGTAGTCATTTTGTTCTGTTTATGCATATGGTGTCTACATATGGTACTCTGTCCTAGAGTGGATCGATTGCTTGATGCGATATGGTGGAGCCTCTCAAAATCAGGGCAGAGAAAAGGGACACTGAGGCTTTGTCCTATTCAGCACACTGAGGGCCAAGTGCGCTGAGATACTGCAGACCGTGGTGATGTACTTTGACGTACACCGCAAGTGCGCGTGTATGTGTAAGGAGCCCAATTGTACAGGGATTTTTTGAAACCAATGAGACACACTTGATATCTGAAGAGGTAAACAACAGACATGTTACAGCTATGCTGTCGGTTGTGGTGGTTTTGTTTCGTTGTTCTTCACTGTAGCCTAGTCTATGTAAACATTCATTATATGACTTTGCACACTTACATTGAAACTTTTTTGAAGGCATGTTGGGCTCCAAATAGGCCAGCAGACTTCCTCGTGTACCATGTAAAAATGAGTCGCCACTGATATGGAGCATTGTGGGCTGTATACTTAGCCAAAGACCGCTTTCATGCAGTATTTGCCAAAGTGTGGATAAAGGGTACGTCAATTGCACTGCACTTGGTTTATTTGAGGAACGGGACACCCTTGAATAAATGCACTAAGTGCATGAATGCGCACAGCAAGTGTGGGAGTGCGTAAGTATGGACCAAATGAGACAAATGGGACTGAACCTTCAGACAAACCTCTTTCTGTTTCACTGTTATCGATGGTTAATATTGGAGCTCGTTGTCAGCACTACTACTTGTTCCTAGGAGTGGTGTGTGGCTTGGTAGGTTAGACCTCTGTGCCTGTGATCAGAGGGTTACTGATTCAATTCCCAGGGCTGACAGACAGATATGCTGCCTTTGGGTACACAGGAAAGGACCTTAATCCCTGTGGTGCCAGATAAATGGCTGGCCCAGCACTCAGACCCGCAGCATTCCTCTGACCTGTGTGTATGTCGCAAAGAAGAGACAGATGGGATCTATGAGAAAAAAACATTCAGATGTGCCTATACTCTACTGGTGTTAAATAAAGCTTCATTTCATTTACTGAAGCATCATCTATCCAACTTCCGTAAGCGGATTTGCAGCTCAGGGTTACAGTGTGCCTGTCCAACGCAGGGCAAATGCACACAATGGTCAATTTAGAGACACTAATTCACATAAACTGCATCTTTTTTTGGATTGCAAGAGGAAACTCCCCACACAAAACCACATCCGTGCAGGTGGGAGGCGACAGGTTGGACCACTGAGCCACTGTCACACCACTAAAGCATCAGAATGTTTTTAAAAGACATTTAAGACATGAACAGCAGTACACTGTATGCACAGCATGTGAAATTGCTCTTGAACTGAATTTGCGGAGGATGAGTGGGCAGCAAGGCCTTCACCACTTCTCTTTCCACGAGCCAAAAAAATGTTTTTTGTTTGTCCAAGGCCATGCCTGGACTAGACAGCTGGAGCTGCTGGAGTGAGCTACCACTGCTTAACCTGAAACACAGCAAATGTTCATCCGGCCCACATTGAGCTTGGGTAGTGAACATAGACTGAACCACTGTGAAGTGAAATGAAGTGAAGTGAACTGAACTGAAGCAAAGCGAAGTGAAGTGAAGTGAAACGAAGTGAACAGAGAATTGGTTGCCTGTTGGAACCAACCAGGTCTCAGCAGCTACATTCCAAGGCATTGGCTTGGGTCACGAGCAGTCTCTGTGTGTTTTTTGGTCCTGACAACAGTTGGTTATCAGCTGTCACCCCCCCCCCTCCACTTCTTAATGAAGCAGTGTTGACGAAATTTCCATTTCCGTTTAAACAAGACAAACTCACAAAATCAGCTTATAAATGCAAAATTGTAATTGGAAAAACAACAGCAAACAGACCATCTCAAGTTCTGCAGATGATAGTAATCCTTTTTGCTATGGCTCTCTCTGAGTCTTGCTTAAGGATAGATATAAATAGATACACAATCACTTAGGAAAGCACTTAGGATTGAAATGGATAATTAAAGTAACCAGTGCTTCTTACACACGAAATGGATTCTGTGACAATGTGGATCAATAAAGCCACACTGGGAGCAAGTTCGCCTTCTACAGTTTTCTTAGTACTGAAAACATGACATCTGCTTATGCACAGTTATACCAAATATGAATATGAATGGCCATTATGACAGTATATCAGTGCAGAAAGTCCCTCTGAACAAACCCAACTGAGTGGGTTTGCAGTTTCATCACATGGATGAAAGGCCTCCATTTTCTCCCCATAGTTTCAGAGCAGACAGTTTCTTACACCTGCTGTCACTTAAGAAAGAATACATCATAAAGTGGACACATCATCTGTAACCTATCATTTACAGACATGAGATAACAGCATTCTTTGAGCTAACAGAAGGACAACCTCATTCCTACAAATTTAAAATACATTTCCTTTCCCCTCTTTCCATCTTTCTCACTCTCATTCGTTTTGTTCTTTCTTTTCTCATTCCGCTCTCCCTCTCAGTGATAGCATGGAGGAGGGCCAGAACACAGGTGGGCGGAGACAAAAACATAAGGTAGCTTCAATTGGTTGGCGGCAAAGCACAGAACACAGTCCCATTGGTCACAGGGTGACGGAGGGGCTGTACTTGTTGTGGTGGCAGACCTCTGAAATAGGTAAGTCAGGCCCACCAGGAGGCCCATGTGGCATTGTCAGTTCTCCCTGAAAATTTCCAGATCTCAGCTCTGCCAGAGTCTGGACATTGGACCGGGTGCGGGGGACGGACGACTGAGCAGATCTCATGCTTCAGTTATTTGGCTGTTTGGCTTCATCACACATCCCAGTACAATCGGTCAAACCCAGAGGTGCTGTGCCCGCCCTGCAGTAGGTTCATATTTTGTGCAAACCCCTTGGTTTTAAATCTATCTCTTAATATCTGTCCAAACATCACAGTCAAATAGATTTCCACAGTTCCCAGCTAATGCATGATGGACCACTGACTGTGTGCAATATTTTTCAACTGCCATCAAGCTGTTTGCCAGCTATGTGGGAGCCATTAGTTTGGCAACTAATGAGCCTTCAGCCCTGTGTGGCATGAGACCTGACCGGACACTTCATTCTGCCTTCCAGGATGCGCTGAAGATGCAAATAGACCAGCGATTCTCAACCCGTGGGTCGCGACCGGCAAGTTCTGAAAGGGCCACAAGGCAGAGATGGAAATGAATTAACCTATATAAATGGGTCTGGGGTCTGCAACTGCTAGTGAACACTCAACCAATCCATGAAGCCAAACCACAGGTGCTTAATTTAAAATTCACTGGCACATCCAATCAGATTTGTGCAACAGACATCGTTTGTTGTAAAATGCAGAGTACACTGCGTGCTTGATTATAGCGTTAATTTAGAGTTGTGACTGAGCTGGCATGGTAAAAATTGGGTCGCGGTGCAAAAAGGTTGAGAACCACTGAAATCTGTGAAACCACTGTGAACAGGTCAGGTCAGGTTGGGGAGTATGCGCAGATGCAGCGCGTTGCCACACCCACCACACAGCGAAACTCCTCGGGATCCCGGCCAGCAATCCCCCAGGCAGATCCAGTCCCACCCTCCAGAAGTGGCCATCCATCTGCCGCAGCCAGGTGTTACGTGGGCGTTCCCTTGGCCTGGTCCAGCCGCTTGGTTCCTCAGCAATGAGGATCCTGTGAGCCGGATCACCCTCAGGGAAACGCGCCACATGGCCGTAGTGCTGAAACTGATGCTCCCTCACAATGTAGGTTATGTGCCTCATTCGGGACTCCTCTAGCAACCGCTCATTCGACACAAAGTTAAACCAGCGGTACCCAAGGATTGTCCGATGAGACACAGTACCGAAGGAGTCCAGTCTTCATCTCAGCTAACTGGATAACGTCCATGTCTCGCAGCCATACCGCAAGACAGGGAGCACCAGGACTCTAAAAACTTGGACCTTCGTCCTCTTGCAAAGATATCGGGAACGCCACACACCCCTTTCCAGCGACCTCATGACCCCCTATGCTCTTCCTATCCATCTGCTGACTTCATAGGAAGAGTCACCAGAGACATGAATGTCACTGCTGAGGTAGGTAAATCTCTCGACAAGGTCGACATTCTCCCCACAGACAGACACACTACTGATGGCTGTGCCCAATGAAGTCATTAAATGCCTGGATCTTGGTCTTTATCCAGGAGACCCACAATCCGAGACATTCTGACTCCTCACTCAGTCTCTTGAGAGCCCTGATCAGAGCCTTGTTTGACTCTGCTACGATCACAGCATTGTTGGTAAAGTCAAGTAAATCTTTCTTCACCAACGGACACCCCACAGCTGGGCGACCCCACGACCAAGCCCAACACTCCATACAAGCATTGAACAGAATAGGAGCAAGAACACACCCCTGGCAAACCCCAGAATCAACTGGAAAGAATGCAGAGGTTCTCTGTCCACTCTGTACAGCACTCACAGTACCTGTGTACAGGCCGGCCATGATGTTCAGTAACTTCGGGGGAATCCCGCAAAGTCTCAGAATGTCCCACAGGGCAACTTGATCAACTGAGTCAAACGCTTTACAAAAATTGACAAAGGAACCTCTGGCGATATTCGCGCTTGCGCTCGATGAGAACCCTCAATGCAAGGATACGGTCAATAGGAGACTTCTTAGGCATGAAACCAGACTGCTCCGGTCGCTGACAGGCAAGCAAGTGATCAGTGGTCCTGTTAAGGATGACCCTAGCAAGGACCTTACCCGGCGCTGAAAGAAGTGTTATCCACCTGTAGTTACTGCAATCCAGGGGATCGCCTTTCCCTTTCCAGATAGGGACTAAAAGTTTTCCAGTCAGTTGGGATGATGCCTGACTCCCAAATGAAAGCAAAGATTGTCTGCAATGCCAGGAAGACAGCCTTACCACCAATTTGGAGAAGTTCACCCCGGATACCACAGATCCCCACGGCCTTCCCTACCCTCAGCTGATTCACCACCCATGCAATCTCAGTGAGATTGAGTGGTTCACAGCTGATTGGAGGGTCAGCTTCAAGAACCTTATGAGGAGAGGTTAGCTGAGCTGAATCTGTTTAGCCTCGAACAAAGGAGACTAAGGGGGGACATGATCCAGGTATATAAGATTCTAACAGGTCTGGATGCTGTTCAGCTAAATGGCTATTTCAATATTAGTTTAAATACTAGAACTCGTGGCCATAAGTGGAAATTAGCGAGAGAACATTTGAAAATGAATTTGAGGAAGCACTTCTTTACACAGCGTGTAGTTGGTGTGTGGAATAGTCTTCCTGCTAGTGTAGCGCAAGCTAAAACCCTGGGTTCCTTTAATTCAGAGCTAAATAAGATTTTAACAACTCTGACCTATTAGTTAAGTTCTCCCCAAACAAGCTTGATGGGCCGAATGGCCTCATCTCATTTGTAAATGTCTTATGTTCTTATGTTATTAACCATGGACCCAGAGATGTCCAATATCCTAACTGGATGGTCAGCTTTAAAGAGCTGCTTAAAGTAGCCGGCCCAGCAGGTCACAACTGCAGTGTCATCCGTAAGGACCATTCCATCACTGATTCCCCTGACTGAAAGTCTCCGAGGATAATGCTTAATGATAATGTGCATAATGCTTCAATTCCTCTGTAAGCAGGACGTGGGTCACTAGACCACAAATGGTGTGTCACCTGCTCACAGATTCGTCTAACAAATGCCTCCTTATCTGCCCTCAGAGCCCTCACAGCCATCCTTCTCAGATCCCAGTACAGACTGGAGTTGCCACCAAGTCGTGCGCTGTGACTCCTCTCGATAATATCTAGGGTGCCCTGCTAGATGAAACACCATCTTCTGGGACCACTGGCAACAGCAACACAGCCCTCAGCAACCTTCAGAGTCTTATCACGGAAGGTCTCCCACATCACATTAGAGTCAGCAGTCGGACCCAAGTCCAGCCTCACTCTCCTAGTAAGTGATAGCCTACTGGATCTAAGCTGAATCTTCAAAGTAGCGACAACAAGTCTGTAGTCAGAATTCACAAACTGGGCACTTCTGTAGGCCCTGCAGTTCTGCAGGAGTCTCCAGCATCTGCCCACGAGGATGTGATCGATCTCCTTCACCGCACCACCAGTATTGGAGTACCAAGTCCAATGATGCAGCTCAGGGTGTTGGAACCAGGATCCAGTGACCCACAGCCCCTGACCTTTCGCAAAGTCAAGGAACATGAAGCCACTTTCACTGCAGTCTCCAGACCCATGGGGACCGACACAATCGTCATAGCCAGCCCTGTCAGTGCCAGTGGTCACACTGAAGTCACCCATGACCAGAGGAGTGTCACCTCGTGGGCACCCATCAACCACAGAGCAAAGTTGCGAGTAAAATGTCTCCCTCAATGAGACATCACTCACCGCGGTCGGAGCAAATACAGAGACAACAGACAAGACACCCAAAGAGCTTGAGTCTCATAATATGCTCGTTGAAAGGAGTGACATCAGACATCGGAAGGAGCCGATCCGCTACAGAAACAGCTACGCCCTGAGTATGGCAGCCATCAGACCGACCAGACCAAAAGTTGGTATACCCACCTACAGTGATCTGACCACTCCCCGGTCTGCGTACTTCAGAGAGTGCTGCCACTGAAATGTGGAGTTTACGAAGCTCCCCCAACAGCAGAGGAAGATGGTCATCTTGCCGGAGAGACAAGATGTTCCACACACCTACCAGACTGGGACCCAAGTGCCGCCATGCAGCAGGCAACACTTCAGCGCCACACCAGCCCTGATCCCCAAATAGGCCTGACCCTATTAGTTCTCTGACGGTGTTGAATCATTCAGGGAATGGGGCTCCCAAAGGCTTTCCCCCATCCCCTTGGGTGATTGCAGAGAGCAGAAGAGTATCGTGCTTGTTTGTATCGAGCAGTTGTGAGCTGTTTCACGGTGGCTGGGGTGCCAATCCCGCCAGCAACCCCCAAAACATTTGTTTCCCTGCAAGTTGGAAAACCGTTCGCAGAGCTGGGTGCAGTTTAACATCCTACCCAGGACAGTAACTATAAGCCACCCCAGATGGGACTCAAACCCACAATTTCTGGCTTAGGAGGCCAGTGCCTTATCCATTAGGCCACTGGGGCAACCCTTGGCCTCTGGGGCGTCCCTGTGAAACCACTGAAAAAAGACTCCCTCCTTACGAGGCTCGCCACAGACCCTTCCCGAATGGTAGGGAGTTGCAGCAGTTGATTCCCTTTGCCCCAGCATACTGACGTGACTGGAAAGCTGAGGCAGGATGCTGTCTCAGATCCTTCCATGTGGGGGACCTTCCTAATGACCCCGGGCCCCCTAAGACACCTCCCCCACACCGCAGCATCACATGGTGGGTGCAGCACCAGTCTGGAATTTTGTCATATTCAACAGTCATGATTTATTTGCTACGGTAATTGCTAACATATTGCTAAAAACGTTTCTCTATTCAGGTTAGTGGCTCACTGATGACAAGCAATTCCCAAATCAGTCAAAAAGAAACATTTCTTAATTAACACATTTCATTTCAGCAGATCTAGAAATGCAACAATATTACTGCAAATTATAATGAGAATCATAGCTGGAAATAAGCGTAATTGAAGCCCCCCCTGCCATAGCTGGTTTCCGTGTACCTTGTTTAACAGAAGCCCCTGGCAGTTCCTCCCTCCAGAACGCCACTCTGCCTTCTCACTATAGGAATTTTTTTAGCCCTAAATGCCTCACAGCCTTAATTTGAAGTTATTTTTCCAAATGAAGTTCTGATTGTGCATTAGGGTGAATCTGTATCCTCTCTGCATTCAGGATATAGATAACAGAAAAACGTTATTTGATGGGACATTGATCCCACATCTTTTTGCACTTCACGGGAGGCTGCGGGAATGGATGAAAAATCGATACGGCTCCACAGCTGCTACTTTTTCCCCTTTGCAACCCCCCAGTCACAGAAATGGCAGCAGCCAGCTAGTTCTGCTGGAGATATTTTCGCTGCAGGGTGCCTGAGGTCTACATTAGAGAACATTTGCTAACTGGAGCAATTTAAAAGAAAGATAGAGTGTAATTGCGAAGGAAAAAATATCCATTGCATGAATTTAGCCAACCTGGGTGTTGGACCGCCAAGCAAATTAATTCTCATAATTCTTTTATACTTCTAACAATAACATGCAGTGAATACAGAGTTACTGAGCTGGAAGAGCAGTTTGGAAAACACATGGTTTTACATATAGATAATGTGATCAAACATAACTTGTGACAAGTTAAATTTATTCAATCGCTGATGTTATTCCTCTTTAATAAAAATGCATTCTCTCCTTAGCACACCAGATGTCTCTGACATGCAAATGCTAAGACACATATTTGTATTTTATTTTCCTTTGTTGTTATTTTTCAATTGTCAAACAAGACCGCATTTCCAAACCAATTTAATTTAAAAGAAGCAACACATGCTTCAAACAGTGAAGATGAAGGAATATGCAGTTTAATACTGTGTCCAATTAATACTGCATGCATTGCATGACATGCCCATGCCTCTGATTTGTAATAATGTTTAAGAATTGCTAATAACTGATTAAGTCATTCTTGCAGTCTTAGCTTCCGGGATAGGCTCCGGAACCCCACAAAACTGAATAGGACAAGTGGGTACAGAACATGGACAGATAGATGGATGATAAAGTCATCGATGTTTAAAGAAAGTCAGCGATTTTCTTTGACAAAATGATGTCTTTTGTGGAATTATATTACAAGGAATACGGCATGCTTCATATATGACCAAATGTTATGTTACACCCTTTCAATTGATATGAAATCAGTGCTAAGTGTTTGAGAGGTTAGTACATCAACAGAGAACATATTATATATACTATATAAAATAACATATAAAAAACACATCTTTTGTGTTGGCTTCAATAAAGGGATTGGTGTAGAGTGACTTAATGCATTGAAATGGAACCCTCATTACCCAGAATCCCACTCAGGCAGACTGAAACTGTAATCTTCCCAATGCTGCCCTGCTATTGCATAAATAGGGTGCTTTGAGCCAGGTCATGCAGGTTTTCCCCTGTGGCCCATTACTGTTTGGCGCATTCCCGTGGGTGGACCTTTCCTCAGCTGGACCATATCTTGGCAATTAATTGCTCACGACATCAATGCTGCTCTTTAAGCAGAGCCTGTGGAGAGAGATGCTGCACATGCCAGTGAGACAGAGTCCTTTCTTTACCGAGGAATTGAATGTAGACCAACAGGAGTGGCAGATATGATATAGAACAGGGGTTCTCTTTGCTCCAATTTAAGGTTACACATAGAGCCCTTGTATCCAAAACGAAATTACCCAAAATGCACCCAGAGTTTAGCACTAACTGTGACAAATGCAACAGCCTTGATGCTACACTGATAAATATGGTTTGGCTCAGTCCCAGCTTGAAAAGTCTTGGACAGAAGTCTTTGAAACGCTCTTCCAGATTCTAGAATGTGCTACAGAACCCAATCCATTCACAGCACTATTTGGTGTTACGGGGGGGGGGGGGCTGCCTAAAGCTAAGTGTGATGCATTTTATCCTTTGCCTCCCGTCTGGCACGACGTGCAGTATTGCTCAGATGGAAGGGGAAGACACTGCCTACCCACTCTCAATGGCTGAGAGACCTCTTATCTCGTTTAAAAGTGGAGAAAACTCGCCATTTGTTTCCGATTCAGTGAAAGAATTCCATAGGGTCTGGGGATCGCTTCTTGCATATTTTCAAAACCTTGAAATGACTTTGGCTCTGCGGTTGGTTCACGTGTTTGTCCTTGACTTCCAACCTCTAAGCAGGCATCCTCAATCCCTGCCTCCTTCTCTTTTCTCCTTTCACTATTAATTTTGTTGCCATGATTATAATCAGTAACCGTTCTATTTTATTTTCTTATTTTTTATTTAGTTATTTCTTTAACTGTTGTTGGTTTTTTCTCGTTTACTTGTTTGTACCTTCTGCCACCTGGGACAGAGTAGGTGGGGAGGGGGGATACCGTCCAAGGGTGAGTTTCTCGAAGACTTCTTAACGCTACGTCGTTCGTTAGTTCTACCTTTTAACACGGATCTTACGAACGACGTAGCGTTAAGAAGGCTTCCGGAAACTCACCCCAACTCTGCCTATGATTTTGTATTTGTATAACCAATAGGAGGGGGAGGGAGGTCAGCGATATCTGCCAGCGAAACCCCCCTCCACCACACGGGGGGTCATGAGGCAGTGCTATTTTGGGGGACTGAAGAGTTTTGGAAGCCATGGTCTAGAGCAGGGGTGGACAAAGTTATCCGCAAAGGGCCGGTGTGTGTGTATGCAGGTTTTTGGGATAACCTTTAGGTCAGCTGTTCAATCCCAGGTATGAGGACTCTTCAGTCAATCAGTCCTCTAATTAGTAATCTAATTAGAGAGTTGCAGCGAGAACCTGCATACACAGCGGCCCTTTCTGGATAAAATTGCCCACCCCTGCTCTAGAACACAGCTGACATAGATGAGGCTATTGCCTGGCCTACCAGCATTATCTTTACAGTCCTATAAGGCAGTGTTTCCCAACCCAGTCCTCAGGGACCCCAGACAGTCCACATTTTTGCTCCCTCCCAGCTCCTAACACCTGTACCAGGTA
>JAODLD010000101.1:10855660-10876329 GCA_026781065.1 Mormyrops boulengeri | reverse complement strand
CATTTTTGCTCCCTCCCAGCTCCTAACACCTGTACCAGGTATTTGGCATTCTTGATTGGCTGGGAGCTGGGAGGGAGTAATAATGTGGACTGTCTGGGGTCCCTGAGGACTGGGTTGGGAACCACTGCCATAAGGCATAGGTTTATATAGGGAGCAGAAATTCCTCTCCCCATGGTTGCAGGTCCAGCTCCTTAGCCAGCTAATAATTTATGATGCAGTGCTGTGGGAATGCTTGTGTGAACTGGGAAATGGAGGTGAAGACGGGGTGAGCAGCTCATGCGAGACAGAAATGGTTTACTGAGGTTTTTAATGCTCACTTTGGCTGGTCTGATTAGTTCCATGTCGGAGTCCCATATTCTCCACCAAGGTTGACTTAGGAGAACATTTTTTTCTAAAATGTAACGGCCTACATTTGGCGCGACCCTTCTGTTTAGGCCAGAGAGGAAATACCTGAATGGGCTTGGCTAGTTATTAAATAAGACAGGTAGACAGGAACCTTGGAGTTATTTTTGGTTGTTTAAAATCCACCAAGAAACCTATTTACGTAATAGTATTTCAACTTTCCAGGAAAAGATTACCCAAGAATAGATTGCCTGAAAATTTTCTCTCTAAATCTCTTGTAACAATTCTATACAAGTCATTTTATGGCAGGATGCCAAATAATGCCTTACACTTACAAAAGAATGTCCCTTAATGTGCTGACAACATTTGCTGCAGGGTGGTCAACTGTGACGCATCTGGCGTGACACACTTTCTGACACTCACGCTCACACAAGAAATCTTACGGCAAATCTATATTATTCCATTATAAACCTAAAATTAGCTACATCTAAAGCGTTGGGGTAGTTTGCAAACCCTACAGACTGTTTACAAGGCAAAAAGAGTGTTACATACAGTACATGTAAATGCATGTGCAGACTTGTCTCGAATTGAAAATATCCACCAGCCAGCTGACCAAAGCTGGCAACCCTGTTGCTGCAGTATCTGACTGACCTCCACCCCACATGCAGAACAATGCTGTAGACGGTAAATACTTTTCAAGCACCTGGCCAAAAGCCAGTGGTCTCGCATTGTGTCTGTTTGCTTGAAGAGAAGGTCTGCCAGCAGATGTTCCAGCTGGAGAGCCTGTGAACCGAGAGGATGTGCACCCAGCCGGTTAAGAGCTTGCTTCATAATATATTCAGTTGTGCTCAAACCTCTGTTTTCCCTACTCAACCGTATGCTTGCAGCGCTCACTAGCCACTAAATCTGCACTGTGTGCTCACAGAATGATTGTCTGCACAGAACATTAGGCCTACCTCGCTATCATAAAAACACAGGATGGGTAATGTTACTATAACAATCACAACACCTGGTATGATTTCATAGAGCGACAGATGCTAAACGCTGTGTGAAAAGGACCTCACGCCGAGCAGAAGGCCGTCGGAACAGGGACCAGACTCAATTAAGTGTGCATTCAATGAGTCAGGCGTTAACAGCTAAAGGCTAATCGACGTATTTCCGTTTTACACAGCCCTTGCTGAAACGCCTGCAACATCTCGAGGCTCGAGTCATTCTTCACCGAGCAAAGTATTTTGCAGCAGCAGTAAAAGGATTATCGTCGTGGGGAATAAAGGATTACCAGCTTCCAATAATGCACTACATTTATGACATTAGTTCAGGTGGACGAGAAATGATTAGTTTCACACGGTGAGTTTTGACTGGCTTTAGTGCCGGCAGTGCTACCTCTCTCATTTAATGAGGGCAATTTTCCGACATCGTCTGCCCTGTTTGTGATGGACTGGCATTGCATTCAGGGTGATTCCCTGCCCTGTGCCATGTGCTACCTGGGATGGGCTCCAACACCCCCCCCCCAACCCTGTACTAAATAAGCAGTTGGAGAATAGATGGACATCTTTGTTATTTTTTAAGACAATGCACTTCCTTTCAAATTCCCGCCCCAGCCGTCTATCCAGTGGAGGGTTTGTGACCTACAAATATTCAGGTGCTTGTTTTGTTTCTAAATTCCAGGCAACAAAAGAGGAGGGGGAAGAAAACCAACTGCCTAACAGGGAGAGCAGCAAATGTTTGGCGTGGGCCGGCATGAGCGTCTGAAGTTTAGCGTCATGCTAATAGCACGATAACGTGTTCATTGCACCAAGGGAGCTTTCCATCCACTCAGTGTGGGTCTAACCCAGCTGGAGAAAGTGCAAGTCAGGTGGCAGAGAGCCATCGCCCCCACAGCAAATAGTTTGCGAGCTTGGCAGGAGAACCAAGAGCCGTGATCTGTCCTAGATGCCTCTACTGTATCAATGCCCCATCACCTGGGTGGAAAAGCGGCCAGGTGCCATGGTGGCCAAGGGAGATGAATAATTCCACTGTGTCGCACTGGGGTTCGATCGATACCCAGGGATCAGATGGCTCGCTGCGAGGTGTCCAGCCCAGATCCATCCCTGTCCACGTTTAAAGACTCATTAAACATTCCTGACTTAATGGCTGTGGCATTTCAGACAATTTAAGATCCTCTCCTAGAAAGGACAGAGCAACAGAGCGTGGCCGAAGACTAATTGAAGTCTGCTGACACCATTAGCAACTGCTATTTGTTTCATAGCATATAATATAACGAGAACAGGGAGGAGGCTGAGTCGAATACAGATGACCAGCAGAGCAGGAGAGAGATGCCGTGTGCCAGACACGCAGGGGCCTGGGCGTGACTAAATGGGCTTGGCCACGCCTCCTGTCTGCTGACTCCGTGAATGTTACCGTACAGAGAATGATGTCATTGCCAGAGGATGTCTGCCTATGTTGATTCATATACACTAGCAAGACTTGACATCACTTTGACTGCACAGGTAATAAGTTACTGTTTTCCACAGCATGCTAGCTTTTAGCGAAAATTTCACACGTTATGACCTTTGATGGCTATGATGCACATTTGACCCTGTATTCATACTATGTATGTTGTCATCAAGCGTGAACTGCTTTTCCTTGACAGCATTGCAGGGGGACCAGGGCCCAGTGCGAGGCAGCAGAGGGCATAAAACAGGGCACCAGTATGTGGTAGGGTGCATACATGCATACCCTCTCACTCTGGGCACTCAGCTTAGGCATCAGCTAACATAATTGTAAGCATCTGAACTGTGAGAGGAAGCCCACACAACAAAACGCCAGAGGTGGATAGATCAGGTCCCGAAAGTAAAAATCCAGACCAAGATTTTGTTTCAACCAACCAGATGAATAGTATATGAATGTGACTCTTTATGCTCAACTGGTTGGTTGAAACAAAATTTTGGTCTGGATTTTTACTTTCTGGATTCCAGTAGAGATTCTGGAAGAGGCGTCCCACAATGCCCTGTCACTGTGAGGCAGCTGCTGAGTCACTGCTGAGTCACTGCTGAGTCACTCGGCTGTCTGCAGCACCTCAAAGTGAAGGCTGCTGCAGTAATGGGCTGCCATTCCAGCCTGGCCCAGCTATTTTCGGGTGAGCAGCAGTTATGGGAGAACCGCTTCCATCAGTCCGCACGGCTAATTTATCACTTATTGGCAATCAAGGTGGCGTCACGTTGAGGAACAGAGCAGCGATCCCTCCCCACAGAACAATTACATTTCACACCGATAGAAAGTATCACTCTCGCTATTTACTGTGCGGGGCGTTCAAAGAGGCAGACAGTGACATATTGAACGCATCCCGATTTCTCTGTGTTCCCGTTTTCGCAATTTACACTGAGCGCCAGTGAATATGCAGGCAGCTGTCAAGATGAAAAGTCAAACTGAATTTGTGGCAGATAAAATATGCAGCGATCACCGCCAAGGTTATCTAGAGCAGGCAGTGATAGAAAGGTCACTCTCGTCCACGTGCGCGACCAGGAGGTGGCCAGTCATTCGCGATGTCAGCGGGGGCATGCAGTCCTGCAGGGGACTAAGTTAGAGTTAATAAAAGCTTTGTGCAGCATAATGAGCGATGTGGTCAGATAATGAAGGAGGTAATTACTCTCACTCACAACTTTGAGCTGTTAAAAAATTCCATTATTGATTGTTCAGCCTGAAGAAAAGCATGGAGCAGTCAAATGGCAAACCAGCAGGAAGAAAAACAACACATTCTCGCTCGAACCAGACCATTAATCTGGGAAGAGATTAGGCTCCCTGTAGCTTCTGCACACCAGTGACACCAGAGAGGCCGCTGCATGATGTAGTTAAGAAACCTCGCTCTAGTGAGTCATGTGACCTCAAGGGCCCTTTGAGTGGCACTCTCACATCCAGATGCTATGTGCGTGTATTTGGAGCCCATGACAGGGATTGTGCTAACTAGCCTGGACAAGGTAGTCGGCTTATTTTTGGACCCCCGAAACAGCCCCCATTGGATGGCGAGGGATAAAGGAGATGGACAGATGGACTTGTGGGAGTTTCCTTAATGCCAGTGTTTGTCTCTAGTTACTGTTGCTATAGGGACTATCTGAGAAAAGAATATGTTTGACTAACCTTTGCTCAAAATTACAATTCAGAAGTTAAGAACATGCAGCGAGATGAGGCAATACATGGAGGAACCTCTCGGTGTACATTTGTCTTTGGTTACGAGTCTGCTGGAGGAATTGCATCCACACATCAAGGCAAGTTGCTGAATCCCCTGCCATTAATGCATCATTAATGGGGAATCGCTGCTGGAAAGGGAGCAGCGTCTGGATGCCAGCATAAGCTTACACTGCCCTAGGAATGACCCTGGGACTTAAAGCATTTGAATAATTTGATTCTGTGAGATGTTCTCAGATGCGGAGTGACACCCTGAAACTTATCCCACAACCACTCATTTGCGAATTCTGCAACAGATCATTCTTACCACACTTTCCACTTTGTGTCACTGAGCCGAGAAAAAAATGGACTGTGACTCGACGTCAGATACTAGCAGATGAAGCCTTCTCCCCAACAGCATCAAGTCGAGGACTGACAACACATTTGAGGTCTTCATGACCACTGATTAACTTTGTTTCATCAACAGCCAAGTACCACAATATCGGCTCCTCAGCATCGATTCTGCCTGAAACAATAACTTGTAGAAATAAAGATTCCCTTTGTTCCCTCTTTTCTTTTCGCTGTGTCGTCATAGATGTCTTTTACACCCCCCCGGCTAGGCCCCCGGTTAAGCCTATTCTGCTGTAATGGATGGTCTTATCCTCAGTGAGTACCAGAGAGATCGCTCTCTAACACAGGTAATTATATCTCTTCTCTCCACTGCCTGTGCATATGCCTGCATAGTCCTCATTAGAGAAACCCATATTACTGGCCCTTTTTGTCCCAATGGTCTCCCGCATATGCCTTGTAATGGATGGACTAGGATTTAAATCAGCATGCAGACATATTGGTAACAAAGTCCCACCAGGAAAATCCCTTAATGTGAGGGATTCCCCTAAAGGGGGGTCGCTGAGAAAGTGATGTAAAGGTGTTCGTCTGAATACACAGCTATTGTCTCCCCACTAAGCTATTTTTATAAATAAATTCCAATCCATAAGCCTGGAGACCCTCCACATTATTTGGTATTTAAGGATGGTCACCTTGGAGGGTCAAGGATGCATGAATTTCCACAGCGTGCTTGTAGAACTATCGACGAACCAAATTTTGTCCTCTTATTGTCATTGCTTCAAACTGGGGGTAGATTTTTCTAGAATCAATGATGCAGACTTTCTGACAAGCATGTAGAATTAGGCATGGGGTCCCATTTTCCGGTATAAAAGTAGATGATCAAGTACAGTATGTGGGACCATTATGGGATGCCTTACCAACGAAGCAGAAGAAAGGGTAGACTGTAATTGAAGTGAACCTAGCTGATATAAAATTAAGTATATGTTTTAGTCCCACTTTCCGGTGCCCTGTTATTTTCCCAGCTTAAAGCACCGTGAGAATCTCAAAATCTAATAGACTAATTCTTATGCTTTATTTCTTTATATACAGATACTCATTTTTTAAGGGTTCGGTGGATGCGCTCGTGTTATCAAGGACTTGGTCAGCTTTGACTACTGTGATTTAAAGGTAACATTTTGTTATTTTGAGGCGACATACTATTACTTTGAAACGCTCCAGACTTGAAATATTGACAAATGCGTGAGGAGCGTTTAAATTTTGGAACATTTCAATCCGAAAAAGAAGCTAGAGTTCGTGGCATTAATTTAAAAAGAGGTAATCGGCACAGTTCACATTTGTTAACAAAGCCCTGAAAGGAAAGTATTTTCATGTAAAAATTAGAAATCTAAGAATGCAGCATAACAGGATATTGCTGTAGCCTGTTGGCCTTAGAAGGCAATGCGGTTCCAGGAACCGTTTGGTGTCAGGACAGGATATTAATCAACCAGCATCCTGTGAAAGGGGTGAGACCACAAATAACAGTGTGTGAAGCTGAACAGAAAAGACGAGTTAATGAGGTGTTTCCATTCCCTCTCTGTGAGCAAATACAGTTCTCTGTATGCAAACACATTGGTTGTGACGGGCCGCTGAGAGTCACTTCTTTAATTTGAAGTTATATGTAAGGAACTGCATGCAAATTGAAGCCCATTAGTCTGACAAAAGTGAGAAAATCTTGCGGATGGCTAGAAAATGGAAAACTGGTTAATATTATGTATTTGCTGTAGTGCTGGAGGAAATAATTTTGCATATTTCGGCAGGACAAAATGTCAGGGTTAAAAAAAAGCTTTAACATAACAGAGTCAGAAAAAGACCCTTCAAGAAGGACAATCTGAAAAACCATGACTAAGCAATAAAAACCTCATTAAATTCATAAACTCATTAAAACCCATACATGCAGCCATTCCCTTGACTTTCATCACAAATTTTCCAATGCTGCTCATCCAACCATTTAACCACAAAGATAACCCTAATAAGATGTGAACAACAGCTAACAGAAGGTTTCATTTTCTGGGTTACCTCGAGCTGCAGGGCTGGCATTCTGCATGATAACACATGACTTCAACCAGATTCTGCCCTAGGCTGTTAGTCTCTCTCTTTTAAGCTCAAAATACTTAATACAATTTACAGGACGCACAACATTTATCATTTATACACAGACATTTTAGCAGAATTCTCCCAAGGATTCAAGAAAGACTCAACAGTTTCAGTCCTAAGGTCATAAATTAAATTTCAGAAAGAAAAACTGCTGTTCTATGCTTGATATTACTTGTTAAATATCGAATAGGTCCATCCATCCATTCTGCATAAGTGCATGTCCAGTACAGGGTGAGTTTGGAGTCGGTGACAGGAAACACAGGGACAGGAGCTGGGGCTGCAGCCACCCTGAACAGGGTGCCAGGTCACAGCAGGTCACAGCAGGCCACAGCAGGTCACAGCAGGTCACAGCAGGCCACAGCAGGTCACAGCAGGCCGCAGCAGGTCACAGCGTCGCATGCAATCACCCAAAGCTATATCACCTAACCATATGTACTTAAAGTGTGAAAGGAAACCGGAGTTACCAGGGGAAACCCACATGCACAATGGGAGATTATGCAAACTACACACACACACACACACACACACTTTGGGTAAACATATCTTTATGGGGACCGCTCATTCATCTCTATGGGAAAAATGCTAACGCTAACTATGACAACCTAAACCCCGACCCAGCCTAACCAAAACCTCTTTTTTCATTGAAGTCATAGATTTTTACTAAATTTAGTTTTCCCTTATGGGGACCAGGAAACTGGTCCCCATAAGGGAAAAAAATGGGTATTCATCACATTGTGGGGACATTGTGTCCCCATAAGGTAAGGTATACCCACTCTCACACACTCATACACACACACACACATCTTTGTGGGGACCGTCCATTCATTTCTATGGAAGAACCCTATTCCTAACAATTACGACTTTAACCCCAATCCAACCCTAACCGTAATCATAAGTAACCTATCAAAATACAAAAAATTTTGGCATGTTTAGTTTTTTGATTACAGTTACAGATTATTATAAAACTGAACTTCTCCTTTTCATTCCTTTGCACAGTAGTCAAAGTCCTTTTCATTTCAAAGTAACAGCACGTGATTTTCAGAGGTATCATGTTGCTGGGGCTTTTTCGCCCAGGTATCTTAAAAAACTCACAGCCTCTGCCCTGATCTAATTGTTTTTACCCTCGGATTCCTTAAGATCAGTGTCCTCTGAATCTATGTTCAAATCCCTAACAATCCTAGCATACTGTACTCTATCTGGGGATGTCTCTGTCTACTAAGCAGCTTGTTGTAATAAAAATAAAATAAAATAATAAAAATAAGATGCCAGGAGTCTCACCTTGGCCACACACGACACTCCAAACAGGACCGTTTTTGGTGCTGAAGGCAAAGTCTAAGGCTGAAGGTTGCTGAACTCCTAGTAAGAGGAAAAGAAGGGTCTTGTGAAAACGACGCAACACAACAATATGCTCATGCAACTGCTATATAGATTTTCTGGGTTGACATGTACCCAACATGAACCTATTTTAATTTAATTTTTAATTTAATTTTATTGGATATCGGCATTTATAGGTTGGGGCAAAACAAAATGAAGGAGTTTTCAAAGTTTGTAGTCTTATATTGTATCATTTTTTGTTTACAGATACCAGTTATACCCACAAGCTATGTGTCCCAAATCCCAGGAAACTTCTGAAACAATATTAAGATTATTTTTTGATGAGTTTTATTTTTTGGGCTTTTGCGTTTCTCTTCGATGCAGGGAGGGAACGCAGAATTACTTGCACTGTAAGCATCTTGCAAAAAAGTCAGATACCGTCTGCCTCAGCACCTCCTAAAGTGTTTATTGTGGAAAGATTTCTTATATTGTCAGTTCAACATAAAACAAAGGGTTAAGTCTTATTGAATATATATACATATATACACGCACACACATACACACACACATGCACACACACACACATGCACACACACACACGGAGACATTTGGTTTCCACAAGGTAAGGTATACCTGGACCACACACACACACACACACACACACACACACACAGATACACGCACACACACATGGGGACATTTGGTTTCCACAAGGTAAAGTATACCTGGACCACACACACACACACGCACACACACACACATGCACACACACACACATGGGTACATTTGGTTTCCACAAGGTAAGGTATACCTGGACCACACACACACACACACACACACGCATGGGGACATTTGGTTCCCACAAGGTAAGGTATACCTGGACCACACACACACACACACACACACACGCACATGTAGGGTAAACATATCCTTATGGGAATCGCTCATTCACTTCTATGGGAAAAATGCTAATGCTAACTATGACATCTTTAACCCCCACCCTGCCCTAACCATAACCATAAGTAACCAAACAAAATACTAGAGTTTTTGCATTTTTAGTTTCTTCATAGCAGTCACCAATTTTTATAAAATAGAGTTTTAGTCCCCATAAGGGAAAAAAAACGGATATTTATCACGTTATGGGGACATTGTGTCCCCATAAGGATAGGTATACCCGCTCACACACACACATACGCACACACACACGCACACATGGGGACATTTGGTTCCCACAAGGTAAGGTATACTTGGACCACACACACACACACACACACACACACACATACTATATATGAAGTGAATATGATTGCCCATATTCATTATTCTTTTATGCACTGCAGGTTTCTACTTAAATCATAAAGTTACGGTAAATATATAAAGAACATTTTGTGATCATGCATGACGTGTTGGCATGACTAGAAGGCATTAGGAACCGCACACACAATGTTCATGCATAGAAAAGACCTGATTAGATTAATCTAGGCTGGTGGGAGTGTCACGGCTGAAAATTATACCATCATTTTGACAGTCTGAGAATAAATCAGGTAAATGAACAGTAGCCACAATGCTCATTTGACATCGGGAGTGACGCTCAGACTTAACAGTGAGAAAGGCTGCTGCTGCCATTAATAGTAATTGAGGCTTTGGGGCAATAACAAGGCCGTATGCTGATTTCGCAGACAGAAACACTTTTCCTCTAGGTGGAATATTTACATGAGAGTCCTACTATAAAGATCAGGAAACAGGAAGTAAAGCACAATAGACACTTATTGCACACAGTGTGGAACTTCCTCACTGCAATCCTCAGCAGGGATCTTCCTTTCTTCCTATTTGTCCATGGAGTTTGACCTGCCCCGCTATCCCCCCCAACCTCGTCCGAGTGCAGAGCCAACATCTGCATGGACACTCACTGCAAAGGCATCCAGGACACCTCCAGGTCCCACTGTAAGTATTCTTCTTGCCATGTCTCTTGGATGTTTCTACAAGCCGTAACCAGATCATGCGATTTCACTCTGCTTTATTATTTCCGTTTCCCTTCTTCTTAATCACTTGTGGTGGGGCTTTGATGGTTGGACTTGATTGCTGCAGAGACATGGTTGATGCTAATTGTCTTTCTCAGCTTCTTAGCTAATCTCTGACCATTAAAACGTTTTTCTGGGTGACGGACAATCCTCAGAGACTGCGGCTGAAGGCTCTGAATTGATACGTTGGCACTGGGAACTGAGTGAAGGAAAGGGAAGGGAAATAGCAGTCAGGACAAGGGTCACCGTCATTCAGAGAGTTTATTATGTAAGATCCCAACAAAACGGTAGCTAGAAAATCATAAACAGGAGCACTGAACCACAGCATGAGCCAAACTGCTTACTCTCAGCAGAGATCTGCTCAGGGCTCAGAAATTTGGGGGTGGAAGAACGGGGAAATGTGCCATCCGCAGGTAGGGATCTACAAAAATACAAAAATTGTGCTTTAATAATACAAGGCTTCTGAAGGTGTCACAGTGGCATTCAGCATGAGAGAGTATTAAAAACACCTGTTGCACAATCCTCTGTAAGAACAGGCACCACCTGGGACTGGACACACACTACAGCGCAGTGTAAGCCATTCACTGCTGATCTTCAGCTCAGAGTCTTCCAGTGTGATCTGCTCAGTGATCTCACTGCACCGTACAGTTAGAGGCAGGTTTTGTTGTTTCCAGGGCCCAACGTCAAAACTCACTTTGGGGCTGGTCAGCTTATGCAAATATTAGAATCATCTTTGATTTTCATGGTGTCGCTAGCATGTGATGGCGTCACGGTTGCATATAAAGTTAGCATTAGCTGTGAAGTTGAGTCAGAAGATCATAGCTAGCTGGCTCGTTAGCAGAACATGCTAGTTAGTAGAAACTAAATAAGGAATGCCTTTATTAAATATTACGTGTAGTGACTGTGTGTGCCTATTAAGGCCACACACAAATGTATGGTTTGAGTGACGTTAAACACTGCCGCTTTGTACACTGTACGCAGTTGGGTGACTATCGGCTTTCAATGGCCCACCCTTGGATCTGCCGCCACCATCTACTCTCCTCCATCCATGCTGGCAAGGTCTTTCCAGACAGGGGCGTAGCTGCACACCTGCTCAGCAGCTGGTGTGTGACTGTGGGCAAAAGTCATACAGACGGCATATTAATCTGAGAAAGGTAGCATCCATCTGGAGCAGGCCATCCGCCCCCCAGGTCCGTTAGCAGCTCGTTTCCAGGGGCTGCACAGGTTACAGGATGGGGGCAGTACATGGTGAGATGGCGGCCAGTTCTCGTGCAGGTGATTTATAAAATGAGTTAAAATGCTTGGTCTACAGCTATCAGATCACTCAGTGGTGCACATGGGATTTGTGTGGGTGACCTACAACAAAGATAACTAATGGCACAGTTTGAAACCTCTTTCCCTAAGTGCCTTCAATGATCGGACAGGATGTCTTTAAAAACATCAATAAAGGATGCATGGATGTCATTGTCGGGGGAAAAATTAGATTAGAAGCATCGCAGATCCTAATAGTATAGAGGCTGTTTATTAAGCAGCCATATGAGAAGAATTGAGAACAATTCTGCAGCTTTTGAAAGCTGAGAAAGCACTTTAGAAACAAAAAGTAAGAAAAAAAAAAAGTAGAAATTGAAATGTAACAGCACACGCATTTACGCTGAGAACTTTTGTGTATATTTTCCCACAGTACTTAGATCCACAGCAAGTACCTAGAATTTATAACTAGATTGACAGTGTCAATCTCCTGTTACTGTAGATGTCAATATTTTTGTTATGGAAATGAATATCTATTATTAGCACACAAAGCTACATCCTGTCCAGGTGTACCCCTGCTTTGTACTCTGTGTTACCTGGAATAGACTCCAGGCTCCCTACTACCCTCTATTTAATAAAAGGTATGTAAAATAGATGGATCCACAAGCAAGCCGTAAAGTTCGGCTGTGCTTGTTGAAAAATAGTGCCATCAGGCAGCATATTTTGTTCACATAGACGTGTCAGAGTATATAATGCATCATACACACACGGGCAGGGCTGTGTGCAAGAAATTATTGGAAATACATCATCTACAGGGAACAGAAGTACAGCCCCAGTAACAGGAGAATGTCAGTAGGTCGTGTAGATGTTCCTGAGTTACTTTGAGCTGTTTGAAGGCCAGCTGAAATACATTTCAGAAGCAGAAAAGTACGGGTGAACCGGTTACATTAGCAGCAACGTAAGTTGGGATGAAAGAAACACTTGTAGACTAGAAGTTAATAAACACAGTGCAATTCATGACTGTCGCAGAAGACATTTCGGTCAATAATGTCATAGTTGAAACCTTGGCACCAGCTTTTTCCATCTTCTTATTGACGCCTTCATTGGAAAAAACAGAGGGCAGGCTTCTATTGCATAACTGATTCCTACCACTGGTTAACAAAGATGAGGCATTCGATCCATTGCCCTCTTGTCTTGACTCCTTGTCTTCGAAACAGTTCACCAAAAACTCTGAAAAATAAATAAATATATTGATGGATGGATGGATGGATGGATGGATAAATAACCCTCTTGAGCTTACAATGGCTGTAGACACTGTCTGAAAGCACCCAGTGTCAACTCCCCCTGGCCCGGGATTAAGACACAGGTATTAAGAAGACTGCGTCCCCCACCCATTCCACCAGCACAGAATGGGAAATAAATCAGAGCTGACACCTGAGTGATTTCATGGAGCTTGCATACCATAAATCAATGTGTGCAAGCGGAGGATGGGGAGACGGTAAATGGGCTACATAGAACAGAGCGTGGATGAACTGCCTCGCGGTATAATGAGCCAAGATTGATAACTCCAGGTGCTGTTGTCATGGCAATGCACGGGATTTTAGAATCCTATGTGAGTGTTTATGTTTTGGGGGGGTCTAACTGAAGGGGGCTTTTTGAGAACGTCTCACCGTGGTGGACTGTGACTGCCGTCCTGCTGATCAAAGATCCAAGACCATTTAATGTGTCTCGTGCTTAACTTCAAACTCAGCTCTGAATTACAAACCCAGCATAATCAGTCGATTTCAGTAGAGCGCTGTCCTCAAAATAAACTGTCTGTATTTCAGCAGAGGCCAAAATATAATTTCCATAAGTAAGTTTTATCACAGAATTCCAAACGGCTGAACACGTTTTTGAAATCTGCCTCACCGGGTCTGAATTGCACCACTGATGGTTAAATATAATGCAAACAGAGCCTTCTTCCTCATGGGTGCCTTATCAGGGAAAGCCACCAGAATCGCAAAGAAACAAGACACCGAAACATGGAGTCAGGCCACTGAGAGTGACGTGGACAGAGAGCTCAGGACACACTGACCCATGACTGTGAAGGTGCCAGAGGAGCACTTGATTCTATCACCGGTTCTTGGTATGTCTGGAACCACACAGAAATGATAATTTCTTCTAATATAAAGTGCTTATCCTGTTTTCCATGGGTGTCACAAGGGGGTTGGAGAGGAAATGATATTACACCCCCACTTTCACTAAAACATGATTCTATGCCCCCCCCCCCCCACACACACACACAGACTGAATCGCCCATGTTTACTCCAAACCCTAAAATCCCAACTAAAAAAAGAATATTTATCGAATATGTGCTCTTCACAATCTTGCTAAAAGCCAGAGCAAATCAAGAGCTCACTGCTTGCAGCAGGTCCTGTTTAAATGTTAATTCTGCCTCTGATGCTGATGGTTTACCGGAACGCAGAAGCACATCTCTCCTTAGCTTTCATAATAATCGATCTTTTATGAAGCGATGTCAGTAAGTGTCTGGGGGTCAGAAAGCTCCGGTGGCCCTCGGTCGCCATGAAGAATAGAGGTGTTTAATTCTGAAGCTTACATCAAAACCATACAGGGGGTTCTTTCAACAAACAAGGCACGCCAGATCTTCACTAACAAGCTATGCAACCCGCTTGCTATGCAACGCTCTCTTAGCCAATTCTGATCTTCTGAATTTGGTCAATCTCTGCGCTTTCATCTACCAATCATTATTCTCGTGTACTAGCTACAGTGAACTAATTCAGATAAGTACAAACCAACACAATGCAAGGCTCTCAAGTTACGTCAAAAGTTTGGAGCGAGATCTTTTAGGGGCAGAGTATGTGTCTCATGGTCAATGCATAAAATTTTGAGCCCAGCCTACCACATTCATCGGATCTTGCTCTGCCACTCCTACCTCGTCTGCACTCCGGGTGTGTGCTAATTCATGTAATACTGTGCTAGCAGCAGGATCACATGTAACTTATTTTGGCATTTACCCAGAAAACAAAAATGCTATTTTCTGACTGGCTGGAAGGTGGCTAATAATGTGCTTGCAGTGGGATCACATATAATTTATCTTGTAATTTACCCGGAAACAGCAAATACTATTTTCTGATTGGCTGGTATGTGGCTATTAACTCTGTAGAACTCGGGACAGCTATGAACTCCGTATGCCTGGGCATCTTCCATTAATTCTATATAACGGGACACCTTGCTGGGCGTTATCCCTTACTTCTCAGCGTGAGAAACACAAGGTGTGGCATGTGAGCGTGTGAACTGGTTGAAATGCATGTGTCTCACGGTTAATGTGTGACACTTGAGAGCCCTGACACATGTCACATTAGTTTTGTCAATATAATGCTAGCACCTAATCTGCTCTGTTTGATCCCTGGTTCATTCTCAAAGTTGACACGCAGTGAGATTTTTAGCACAAGAGATCTACCATGGAGCGACCCCAAGGATGTCACCTACAGTATGGACTGTGGGTGAGAGAGAGGATAAGATTAGAGCCTCCTCCCGGAGCAGAGATCCAAGCCTTCAGCTGTGTGCCTTATTATTTTTTCATTTAATGTGTGCTTTGGAAACCAGACAAAAGGTTCTGTGTCATCAGCAACATGGCTTGTTTGGGAAAGGAAGTAAAAATGAACTGCACTTGGTGACAGAAGACTCGCAGTAACACTAACAATCTTCCTCTCAGCACAGATACATGGGAATTGCTTGGCTTCGCATATCCTGTTCTGCTCACTTATGAGACAGAGACACATCCACAGGTGAGAATGTAGCTTGGGGTCAGCCATTCTTTTGCTGCCCCAGAGCTAGTTCTGGAGTTAAGGGCCTTGCTCAAGGGCCCAACAGTGATATGATTACTCTGTCAGGCATGGGATTTGAGCCAACAACCCACAGAGCCTTACTGAATCCGCTCATGCCCCCAGGCTGCACTTGCCTCCACAGCAGTCTGATATTTACTTAGTTGCATTCCATGTGCGATTAGTCTCGTACTCTGATCCTCTATGACTCTCTTTTTCATGCATAACTCCATATGAAATACGACTATTCAAGAACACACTGACCACCAGGGGGCCAGACATCAACACAAAGCTCACAAGCTCCGCCAGGAAATACTGGCACAGGTGACATTCGGAGAACATGAAGGGGATAAAGGACAGAGCCAGAATAATAAGTTTCACAGATGGTGGATGCAGCTTATGTCACTCGCACTCTCCCAAACCTGTTGACCCCTTTTCCCAGTTCAGGAACAGGGAAAAGTGGACTTACCACAGTACACATAAGCCCTAGCGCTAATCCATCATTACAAGCACCTTTACAACAAGCAGACTCGAGGAGCCAGTCATCCAAAATGCCCTTCTGTTTAGCGATCGCCGTGTTTGTCAGGCAGAGCGCCGAAAGGGAGATGGTTGGGAATTGATAAACGGGAGGCGAGACCCTTTCTGGTCGTCCCTGTAGCATTTGCAGCAAGGCTGATAGCATGTCGCTATCTGAAATTAAGACACCGCCGCGGACGCGAGTCAACGAACTGGAATTAGCATCTGACAGAAAGCAGATCTGCTGAACTGTATCGTCAGGGTGAGGGCACATACAGTGCAAATATAATCCGACTATCCATTTTCCAAACCGCCCATCCAGTACAGTGTACATGGTACATCGCACAATGTGGGTCCACTGTCAACGACATAAGGTGCCTGCCAAGCTGACTAAGTTTAATGCTCTTACTTTTTACACCTAAGCTTACTCTGACTGCCTGCCAAAAGTAATGGTTCCATTTGTGAGATTAATGCCCCACTGATTTTTTAGCAGTAGCTAACCGCCCCCTAACTGTCTGCTGACCTCCCTGCTCCTTCCTGACAGTCTGCCAAAGGTGCTCACTTTTCTTCCTGCTATAAATCTAACCCTGTAGGATACAGATTCAATCAGGAGGGAGGAAATGAAAAGATAAATATACACTGAACACAATGTTGCGGTTCACGCTCCGCCTTCGCCGTCAGCCGAGCTTCATATTTCAAAGCTGCACGCTAAATTGCGCATCATGTTTTGTGCTATTTTTAATATGTTAATGTTTCTGCGCTTCTGTTTAGTTTTTACTCGTACCGAGTATCGGTAGCGCTCAGGTAAATAATGGCGTGTGAAAATGCGTGTAGAAACAGCCGCAAAATGCAGCGTTAAAACGCGGCGGCGACACTAATTTGCGACGGCCATGACTTTAAAATAACACCGAAGCAAACACGTTTGATTCCACCTCCCCCCACCCCCGAACAGACAATGCTTTAAATAAGCAGCCTGCGAGCAATCCCACCGCAGCCCTTTTCTTTATACAGCACGCCGGGATGAATTTCCCTCTTTATGAAGAAGTGCTTGGAGGCAGGAGATTCCTCGTAAATCTGTTTCGGTGCCCCTTGGAATTAAAGTCTTCACTCCTCCTGGATTCAAGTGACAATGGACACTATAGGAGTACAGCTCTCCTCCACCCCGAAGGTCTATCTGAATGCCTCTCTATCAAAGGTGTCTAGACACTTCAGTCAGGTGATTTATATGGTGAGAACTGCATAAATTTACTGTACAGATTTACCAGGTCCAGCACAGAGATAACAAAGCGTTATTAGGGTTAGAATCTTGTGATGGTATAAATTCTAATCATGTATGATTCTGCTCATTTTCTCTTGATTATTCCTGGTGTCCCTGGTGATTAAGACTTTTCATTACAGACTTTAATTTGCAAATGTATATTCAAGTGAGGAAGGTGCAAGTGAATAAGTCCCAACGTTTTTGAGTATTTGAAGGGGATCAAAAGAAATTTATAGCTACATTTCAGGCCGAGTTATGGATTCTGGGACTTTTAATTACAGGGTGATGTCAGCTTAAGTCGAGGTCTCTGAAAAAAGGTTTGCCATGGAGACAGTGGAGTGATGAAAGTTTCCCTCCTAATCCTGTCTAGTTATCAGACTGTTCCGAACCATTGTGGAACAGACAGAGGGCAGACACTCTAATGGGAGCTGACAGTTTTAATCTCCCGAAACACACAGGCCACTCTTCCCACACAGCGACTTGTGGAGATTGAATGCTAAACACACGACAGAGTAACTGTCGGCGTCAGTAGCCCACAACGCACCCGGGGGAACCGGCAGGCAAATCGTCCGTCTTCTTGTGATTGGCAGGTGACACGCATCAGTAGGACATCCATCGCCCCAGGCTCATCTGTTTACATGTGTGCATGTGATGAATGCTGAAGATTTCTGGGCCTGATCTTGTAAGCTGTAAACGAAGGTGGGAGTGTTATGTACGGGGGGGGATCGTAAGGTGTCAGTCGCTTAGCGTCTACTTTGATATGGGGCACAGACAGTGCACAGAAAATCTTTATTTCTCATTTCTCTTTGTCATTTTTTGGGGGGTGCAAAATCAAGAGGCACACGGTACCAGATATACAAGTATGCATCAGTAGAGAATTCAGCCAAAACACTGAATACTAGTCTTCATGCCATGGTCCAGCTGAAAGACTTTGGTTGTGTTGCGTCTGAGAAAAGCTGCAGTTGTACGCAAACGTCGCACTGCTAAAGCGCAGACATATTCATTAACATGCATTCTCCTCAATTCAACAAAAGTGCGCATGTGTTAGTGACTTATTCTGCGTATATGCGCAGTTCTGGGGTGAGACTCCATAGACACTGTTTGTCACTGGTGAGAGTGTGCTGCAAGTAACTGTCATGTCGCTCTTGTTCTGCTTCACTGAACTTTGTACTCTGTGGAACTGACTTTAAAGACTAGGGTGCCACTTTACAATGAGGCTACCCATATAAAGAGTTTACGAATGGGAGGTTGTAACACTTTACAAATTATTAATAGAAAATTTTAAGCAAGTTATAACACAGTTTTCTTTTTATTAATGATTTACTACCATTTAGAAGTGGCAAAAGGGAGACTTATTGTAAAGTGGTACCAAGACTAGATTTAACAAAAGCACCACAGTGGCTGCCCACGTGAAGATGTGATGTCTGATGTGGTGGAGAGTTTTCACTGAGGTCAGTAGCAGTGTTTCTCAAACTGGTCTTCAGGGACCCCCAAACAGTCTGCATTCTTGCTCCCTTCCAGCTCCCCCCCCCCCCCGAGGACCGGGTTGAGAAACACTGGTCTACAGAATCCCCCCCCATTGATTAAACAAGCTATCCACCTCCTCCACTTCAGCATAGATGGGGGGAAAAAAAAATCCTGTTTCTGTTTCCCATTGCCCATCTCTCTCAGCTCAGCCTCAGCGAGGGATCTCAAATCGCCTCCCGTCGGGTCGGCTGCCTGTCACTTGATTGCTGATGGGGGTGACGTGTTGTTAAAGCTCCAGCTGACGTGGTGGCATCCAGTCAGGGTTGGGGGGCATCTCAGCTTTTCGACAGCCATGAAAAGCGAAGGGATCAAAGAGCCCCCCCCACCCAATTTCATATAGTGTCCTGTAAAACTTTGCAGTAAAAAATGAAAAGCTGGTGAAAGAACCGACCCCGAAACTAGCAGTGATTACAGACAGCCCAAGCCGCCTCACCTGAACACACGAGTCGCCCCACCTCCCCCTCGGAATCCTGCATGTAACACAGAACTTACGGCACTTCAGCAGAACACGGCTATTAACTAGACAGGCTTCTTATAGCCCACTGAGGCTGCCTTTCATTGGATGAGTGGAATCCTGGCCCAAGCAATCAAAATCACTGCTAATTATTAAGAATGACGGCCGAAAGAGAAAACATGAACATTCTGTAGGCTGAGATGTATTACCAGAGACAGGTGAATCCCAAAGGAGGAAGTCCACCCATAACTACGGCTAAATCACACCCTCTCCATGGTATGCCTCAAGATGATTTCAGCCTGTCTTGTGTCCTCTTTCGAGGCAGGAACAACAGTGATATTTTCATGCTATTTTTTTCCCAAGTCAGTCTATTTTGGATTGCAGTTCCAATCAGACCCAACCGTTTGCGTGTTAAGTGCAAAGCTCAAGGGTCTTATTTTGTCACCCCAAACTTTTTACAAATCCAGTTCTTTGACATTCTTTGTGCTGCAGTTGTCTAATAAACTGTAGGGAACCATCCACTGGCCCAATGGCAGAATCCAATTGGACAGCCGAAGGCTTGAAATGCGTGTAGGTCCTTCCCAGTGCTCCTGCAAAGTTACTTACCCTTTTAGGTAAAACCGAATTATCAGAGGTGGCAATTTCAGGTCCAGAAAGTAAAAGTCCAGACCATGATGTACTTTCAACCAACCAGTTGAGCATAAAGATTCACAGCCACTGAGTACTCAACTGCTTGGTTGAAACAAAATCTTGGTCTGGATTTTTACTTTCTGGACCTGAAATTGCCACCTCTGCGAATTATATCTGACTCCACTTTAATTAAAGACTTTTTATGATGTTTTAGTCATGAGATTTCTGTTATTCAGATCACTCCTGGGCTTTTCTTTCTATTGCTGAACTCCCATTAATCCCGGATGGTGCAGTACACCGGATTCGCCTCGGCCAATAGGATGATCCGCGGATGTGCTACGTACGACTCTTTTCAGAGGTTGGGAAATCACTACAACTTAACACAATGTCAGCCTAGATGACCGTTCGGGCCCGGCGACTCATATACCTCCTCAGAGGCCCAAGGCAAATGGCAGTTTAACTCGGACTCTGAAATAAACCAAATCTACTGAGGTTAGCAAAGTCAGACAGCCAAGAAGTAATCAAAACACACTTTATTCACAATTAATACAAGACACATCAACTTAACCATATATACTAATCTAATTCTAAGATGTGGCCACAAATTCCTAAACTATACCATCAAGTCAAAAACAACACAACAATTAAATAAATACATACCTCAGCTGAGTGGGCACATAGTAACTGCAGAGAATATCTGATTACAGATGGAGATTAATGCAGCACTATGTGGGAGCTCTGATTACAGAGTGTCTCCCCTTTCTACTCTGGAGCTCTTCCTTAAGTATTCCAAACCAAATGACGGGATGTCTTTGAAGACTAAATCTCCTGACTAAATATTGTGATTGATTATTTTAGGGACTGTTTTGATCTTGTGTGTGTGTCCTGGAGAACTGCTGATCTTATCAATT
>JAODLD010000101.1:10804352-10855598 GCA_026781065.1 Mormyrops boulengeri | reverse complement strand
GTCCCTAATGTTAGTCTGGGGTAATACCTCCTGTGTTAGTGTGAGTTAGTGAGTGTAGGATGCATCTGTGTCTTGAGGCAGCCAGGCCTTGTTGCTGGAATTTGGCTGCGGGGTTCTGGCCAGCCAGTGGGGGTGAGGTGTCCGTTTTGATGTAGTGGACCTTTGCCTTAGGACACTGGGTGGAACATTGCAGGTTTGTCAGTGCTCAGACCGGTGGGGCCTGCAAGGCCTGTGGCCTTACAGAACTAAGCCAGGCATTGTTATTTCTGTCTTTCACCAATATTTCCTTTCAGCAGAATTTAAGCACTTTTTGCACTATTACTTCACAATCAAGGATATGAGTTGTGCTCCTTTTCCAGGACTTTTGAATTAAAACCCCCATTTTGGTATTACAGCTAGAGAACAAGAAGAAGAACTATGTGAAGTATGAAGATCATCCAGCCACTCGGTGTATATTGGAGGGCCTTTAAATCTCCCAGCGGCCTTGCCAGTGTGTATAAGCAGGCTATTCCTCTGGTTCATTATTGTTAGCCGTCATCAGTGCAGGAAGAAACTGCATTGGCTGGTGGAGGGATGGGGCCAGTTTTGCTGCAAAATGCTTCCCGATCTCTGTCACATACAAGCTTCCACACTTCACACATGACCTCCTGGTCTTCGTTGCACCAGTTTGGTACTTTAGCTTTCTGTCAGCACCCTCTGTCACAAAAGAAAATCTGTGATTGATATCTTAACAGATCCATACAGTACCTTTCTGTTTGCATTGGAAACCAGGCTTACAGACTCGAATTGTCTGCATTTTCAGTCTATACTGGCCTGTGCCAGATCCTGCAAGGCTGTTCTGTAGATGAATAGGCAGCATCTAACTGCTTCAGGTTGAATAATAGAGCAAGAAATATACTTTCACAAGAGAAGTTCCAAGAAGTAATAACATATGCTTTATCTTACTGGGTCAGAGAGGACCTCCTGTCACCTTGGAGTTTTTCCAGAATCATCACCGTGACAAGATATAGAGCCAAATTAACAAGGCTTTAGAGGTACAGTATTTTGCTCAGTCGAAAATTCATCTGACCTCACCGTCAGCCAAACATTGCTTAACCTGATCATGTCTTTGCTTTAAGGAAATGCAATAATGATTACTTATTAACTAGCCTTCTCTGAGCTGAACTCATACAAGGCTGTTAGCATAAAGGGTAATATTGACTCTTCAGCCAATACTGATTGAGACATGAAATCTTTTCTTTTATTTTTACCTCTCATTGTGGGTTTGTTTACGTTTAGTTTAAAGTGAAACCAGTTCTCAGGAAAAAATCCCCGTCATAGTAATCATTAATCTGTAAAGTAGAGTGCCAAATAGATATGTAGATGTTCAATAATCAAAAGGCAGACTCTGCAGTGGTGTTTTGAGGAGTTTAACTTAATCTTTAAGGTTGTGTTAAAGCTTAAGGAAGAAGACAGAAATGGCACTTCACGTTCTTGGAGTTTTTTACCTGTTCCTCCACTCATCTGTCGGGGTAGCAGCCGAGAGTAAGTACAACAACATTCGCATATTTGAACTGGGTTAAAAACATGTTTCATGATCACTTGAGTCTGTATTTTTAACTAAAAAAAAAAGGATCAAATTCCTAACAGATCAATTAGTGTTCTCTTGCCAACAATAGTAGGGGAGACTGTGGACAGCTTTTGAATTTTCTCATTTTCGTTTCTATAACATGAAGAAAAATGACAATGAAAAAAATGTTTTCCTTTCAAAGTAGAGTTGTACTGGCTAAACATCCGTGATGTTTGGGGAGTCTGACTTATGCAGGAGGAATCCTGTATCTCTTCGAACAACTGAGCTCGTTCACGAATTGTCCTCAGTCTCTCCTATATATCTGTAAGATTTTGTATGAGTATGTAATGACTTGTTGTCAGTCTCACTTTTTGATGCATCTCCTCATACTAGTTTATTTTAATTAAAATAAGATGCATAGTGATGAACAATGGTGAACAAAAACAGAGAGCTACTATTCCCACGTCAAGTCGAAAAGCCAGCGCTTGTACCCATGCTGTTTCTCCATTCTCCCTGTAGGTCTGGTGGATCTAGAGACAGCCACGACCCTGCTGACACCATGCTACACCCGGCTGGCGCTGCACTGCAACGTTTCCTCGCAGGGGGAACTTTCCGTCAATAGGCTGGCTTGGATTGACGCGGCCAGCCAGACGGAGCTGTGTGTCGTCAACATGAATAATCTGAGTTCCTCTGGGAACCACAGCATGAAATGCCAGTACTTTCCCCAGAAAAGGCTCACGCTGACTTTCAGACACGTTCATCCGGAGCATCAGCGAACGTACAAGTGTCACCTGAAGTCCAATCGAGGAATCAAGCAGGCCACCACCAAAGTTAAGCTACAAGGTGATTTCTTCAGTTCATCAACATCCCTACAGGATGAGTGGAACCTCCGCTCTAGATGTTTTCCAGCTGTTTCATTTGTAGCATGTGAATCCATCCATACAGTATCTTATCCAGTACAGGTTCCTTTAAGGGCAGGAGCATAAGGCAAAAAGCAGGGAATTACCTTGGATCGGATGCCAGTCTATCACAGGATGCTGAAATGACTTATTCATTTCATAAGCAGTATTGGTGGGGTTAGGTGTTGTGCAGTACTGAAACAAAACAAAAATATACTAATCGTGAGTGCCCTGTGTAAGTAGGCTAGCTTTGTGACCATGTCATGCAACATATACTATTTCTTACTGTCTGGTTTCACTTCTTTGCCCCCAGATTGCTACAGGAACAAATACCTCAACGTATCTGCGTCACGGCCCACATGCCATTTCTCTGGTGTTTATCCCGAGGGGGAGGTACACTGGTTCCATGGCGACCGGAATGTGACAGAGCACTCGGACCGGCATCCGACTAGGCGTAACCGCGACGGGACATTCAACGTGTCCAGCAGCCTGCATACCGGGCATTTGTCCAGTGAATGTTCCCTGTGGATCCCCAGCTCTAAACGCTACCTGGTGAGGCAACCCGTAACTAAGCCGAATTCACTCAGTTACAGTGCAGGCAGCAGAGCTGCAGCTGCCCACACCTTTAGCCTAGGGTTTGGGTTTCTGCTGAGCAGGCTCCTTGTGCCATAGTCCTGCCAGGCACACGCCAGGGACGCCCCTCTCTTGGTACCTCATGTGAGGAAAAACGAACAATGAAAGATCAACTAAACTTGGTGACCAGAAGCTGGTGGTTTAAGAGGCATTTCCTCCGTCTTCTTGTTTTTCTGTCATTTTGCTGTTTAAAATTGTGAATTGAGTTGTTGGATTTGTTTTGTTTTTTTTTTAAATGAAGTCCCGTGTATAATTACTGCACAGACAATAAGAAGTTATCACAATGGACTTTGTCACCTGTAAAATGATGCTGCCAGTGTGTGGGTGTAGTGCAGACATGGTTAGCTCCAAGCAGCCAGCTTAACAACTGCTGTATATGTCTTCCAGTCATTCTTCAGGTAAAAAATAATAATGTAAATGCAACATTTATTTTTTTATGCCATCTTTTCACCATTGTGATCATATGTAGCATAATTAAGCTAGAACCTTCAATAATAATGATCTCTGTATGTGTTTATCTGCAGCTAGCGGTCAGGGTTTTATCATATATCAGCCAAGCAAACAATTAAAACATATTTGGTTGTAGCCTGTTTTTCTATACAGAATATGACGCCACTAATAGAATGAGAGGACTGGAAACTTACTTTAACGTGCTTTATTCAAAAGTAAGAGTAACGATTTAAGGGAATTTAGTCCCAGCAACTGCAAATCACTACTTCTCAGCAGTTTACTGCTGTTTATGGTAAACACAAGACTAATTAGGAAACCACCTAAGTAAAGAGAATAGGGCGTCTGTGATGTTGGTGGCATCAGAAACTAAGTGAAAGACATTTTACCCGCAGTACTAAGAAGAGGCGTAACTCTCAGCCATTCCACCGTTTCGCAGGAAACCGGTGCACATGATTCTGAAGGGGAAATAAATGCCAATATTATTTTTAAAGGCTCGGAGGGAATCAGACTCGAATGTTATGATTGTCAGTGTACTGAAGCCTTCCTGGACACGATTATCTGAATGCTGGAACAGGAAACTGGACACCATTCAACATATTGTCTTCTTAAAACCGTGTCCAAGATTGGGAGGCTGTTGTGAGTGATACGCAGAGCCGTACATCGAGGTGCTGACCGGTCTGAATGCTGCTGCATAAACAATGGTGCTCACAGCGGAGTGAATATTTGGCCTTGTTCTTACCATCCCATCTCACACCAAGGTGGGACATCCTCCAGTGAGAGAACCTGCATCCTGACACGTCCCAGCAGCTGGCCTGGGCGCTTCCCCTCGCAAGGAGCCATGAAGTGTCCCTGGGGTCAGGTGACAGGAGAAGATTGGGGAGCTCCCCCTTACCTAGAGAGGCTGGCCTCACGATTGGCCATAGCCAGGGTTAACACCATGGTGAATTCTGATGGACGTTTTGAGCTGGTGGGACTTTTTCTTATGCAAAAATGTTCTAAGGGGAGAATGAAAAAAAATATTGGTTCAGAGAGACAACCAATCAGATTGTAAAGGAGGTGGGTCCAAGCAATTGGAGGAGGCGGGACCAAGACATCTAATTGGTTGCTCTCACTTCCTCTACAATATGATTGGTTATCTCTCTGAATCAAGCATTTTTCATTCTGCCCCCAGAACATTTATGTGTAAGTAAAACTCCCATGAGCACATTTTGATCAAAACGCAATTTTGAACATAGCTTACATAGTGTTTTTTCTCAATCAAAAATTTTTCCACGGACTCAGACGAGTCTTGTCATGTACACAATTGTCCGTGTACAGCAAGCCCTGGCGAGGACCAAAGCGCGCAATCCCGTCGTGCTTCCCCGGTTCTCCTGCTGAAATTCCTCTTTTGGTGAGGAATGCATCTTCCGTAATATGTTTTATATGGTATTAAAAAAAAAGCCAGACCCAAAAGCACACCTGGCATTTCAACAGGAGGAGCCTCCCGAGACCGAGAGGTCGAAATTGGCAGTGAGAGCCGGAAGGAAGAGTGGAGTTTAAGAAAACTGTTCATTTACTGCAGAGTAATGAGCAAATAATAGCGGACGCTCACTTTAGAATAAATTAACACTCTGTTTACCGTAGGAGAATATCCAAGGGGTGTGCGTGATCGGGAAGTCTTTTAGAAAAGCACAAAAATTACAGGCTGAATTTACTTACCTGGTAATACAATCCTTAGCGACTGAAAACCCATCTATAGCCGATGTATTATGCATTTCGGGTTCGATATACATTTCTTTGTAAACAGTGAAGTATGAAGGGTCATGATCCTGAGTCAATTTCGTCAACCACTATGCTCCCTAGACACAGTAAGTTCATGATGTGCCTTCAGTGTGGAGGTGAGTGTGGGTGACTGCTTGAGATATGTGCCGAGTGCTCATTTTTAGAAAACAGAAACAGTACCCCGTACCCACCAGTCAGTTCAACAAACTAATTTTAAAATTAAAGTAGCCTCCCTTGTAATAAAGTGATTGCATTTCAAATAATAAAAAATAAGACTGCTGCTTAATGCCATCATAGTCTCCAGCTGATGCAAATTTGATAAAATACTGCCCTCTACTGCAGGAAAAGCAGGTAACGGGTGCTAATTCCTTCAGAAGAAAATGGAAACGTTGCTGTTAGACGTCATGGGACATTTCGGAGGTATTATATTATTGATTCTATGTATGCCATTTGAAAATACAAATCTATCATTTAAAATTTACATCTATATTCCTGTTCTAGTGTTCTCATACTTTTGGTTTTAATAATTAAATTCCTTTTAAGTTGCAACAGCATGTTTTAAACTGGAAAAAAACCCACAACCGGTTCTCGCCTGCACCACAAGGGGGAATAGAAAGCACATCGTTCACCTCATGACACCTTTCATAGCCCAAGATCCATATCTCCATCGCCGCGTGGTATGACAAAAAAAAAGCATAACTGATGAAAAAGCAGTTAGCCGATAAAAGGCGCTGCACCGCCTTTATTCGGCATATGACTACGTTTTGTTTGAGTTGCACAAATTCTCCAACGACCCATTTGGTTTGATTCATGGAATTCATGATTGAAGGAGTCGCGGGCGAATACCGTAAGTAGCGTGTGAAATGGAGAAAGAGGGGCAAGCGGATAAGAGGAGAAAGGGCGACGTTAGCTGCCGGCTCGAATACAGAGCGATGTTCTGCTGTGCAGCTACACGGCGTGCGTGTTACACGGCATGGCGGACGCTCAGGTCTGCTCCGGGAGAAATGAAGCGCCGCAGACACGTGTTAAAATCGGAGCGGGGAGTATGAGATTAAGCCAAGCGGATGACAGACGGATTCTGTGCGGGTACGTGTGTTTCTTTTACAGAAGTCAGTCTTGGGGAACCTTTGCTCAGATCAAAGAAGAGGCATTTCTTTCAATGGGGATGCACGCTCGATTCATCAAAAACGCACGACAGCTTCAGGGACCATTAACCCCAAAGGTCCAAGAAATAGCGAGCTGTCTGCCTGAGGCTATTGTTGCCTCCCTCAGACGGCTGCAGCAGGGGACTGCAAGCATACGCGTGAATGATGTAACAGCCACAGAAGAGAGCCTTTTATTGACTGGCTGGCACTTTTCCCACCGATAATACACTTACAATATCACCAGTTTTTACAATCCAGCCAGGTGTGGTTCAAAGGTGCAGGGATAAAATTCATAGAGCTTTCAACGACTGTGAGAAAAAGTGGGTGGGGTGTATTATGCTTTTCCCAGAGAGGGATGGCATATGTTCAGGGTGCAATAACCGTCTATAGCCGGCGAGTGCAGAATGCCGCGTCTAACATAGATAACAGGGATGGGAAAAAACACTAAGCATGGATGGCGAACTGCAAAACCTGGGGGCATGCAGAGTAGCATCAGTTTTTGAGCATAATTTAAAATGCAGCGATGAACAATAAATACTTACAAATAATTAAATTCAAACTGATAAAACTTTATTAGTAAGAGCCTGAATTATATGTTTTTTTTTTTAATAAGATTGTGATTTTTAGGCAAAGCAAACGATATTGGTTACTCACTGTTAATGTCGATACCTACCAGTCAGCTCTTTACACCCGCTTTTACGTCACTAGGTAAATCTCAACATGCATAGTGAGCCAAAAAAGTGAGGTTAGCTGGTTCGACTATTTAGAATAAAAAATCGGTAGATGGTTGTATCTGAGTTCCTTAAACGCAAAAAGACAAGTGAACATGACCCCCCCACCCCCTCTTGTTCGGATGCATACAGCATCAGCCAAATCACAGAAAGCACAGGCGATTCTAGAGACTCTGGGGGCCCTAGGCAAAAAACTCCATGGGGCCTTGCAACTCCCCCTCCCCCGGCATGGTAAAATGTATTGCCTTTATTTTACTGTTAAGTGTAAATTAATAATATCAACAAAGAGAACTAATACACAAGTATTGCAGATTTGTTGTTGCAATGTACTATGTAATCGGCCACCCCCGGGGGGCCCCCTCCCAGCATTGCCCTCCCCGCCGGTCCTGTCGCTGCACCCCTGATAGAAAGCACATCCCTTGTATGACAGATAATACACGTGCTATTTTACTATACATCTAATGGCATCAGATGAGCTTACAAAATGACAGATGGTCATTGAGCAGTACAGTATCATTTACCAGGTTTCTCAGGGTTTCTCCTGTACCGTGAGAAAGTAAAAAGTTATTTGACCTATGTCACAGAAGTATATTTACGTTATATTTTGGTGCAAGCTATTGCAGCCATTTAATTTCTTCAACTTTCATATGAATAATTTAATAGCCCTCAGGCTAATTGTAAATATAGTGTGAATATGCAGCCAGAAGATTACTTTCTGAGCTTCGTACACAGCGTCAGGCATGACGTTACTTACCAGCAGGAAGGACTAATGAGATTTAGGGTTTAAATTTGTCAAGGGTTTTTTTTCCCTACTTGGACGCAATACTAATTGCAAGGTGACGAAAACAATCATCATTCATAAAACATAATAATCACTAGGACTATACATCAAAGCGCAGCCATGTTGTCAGCTTTCTCCAAATTTATAACTAATCAGGGGACCCTTCAACCATGTCTGCCAGCCTGTGTGCCACAGAGAAGACACAACCCTCTTCAGCTTTATCTCATCCACCGCATGTTGCAATCTGTGCTGGAAGCCTGTGCAGGAGCACAATGAAGCCCTTTGTTTTTAAAGTAAGCTACATCATGGTCCGTGTTTATTTGGATGGCACTCACTCCATCCGCCATCAGACAAACTGCATCTAACAAACAATCTCATTCAAGTCTTGATTGCAAATCTATGAGCATTTGAAACTTTCCCCTTTCATCTGGAAAAACCAGCAGCAGTTATTTACGTTACAGAAAAAAGAAACTCAGTTACAAAGGAATCTGAATTGAATCATGAAAATAGGAGCCACAGAATAGCAATGGAGAGCTGGCACTTAATAGATACTGAAAACAGCATCTCCAGAGATGCGGTAGGAAAAGGCAGTTCGTGACTTACGTAGTGCTCAAGTGCAGACAGAGCAAATGAAGTCTATTTAATTGATATTTGAAAAATACGGGGCATTTAAACAGTGCAAAAGATTAATTGATTCAGCATGGACAATGTATTTGTGACTTTTCTTGTGGTACAGTGGAGACAGAATTTTAAAAAAAAAGAAAATCTAAAATGGTTTGCCCTTTAATCAGCCAGGGTAGGGTGGAAATCATAATATTTTCTATTTATGCAATGTATGGAACTATACAACATTTCATGCACAAATAATAGGAATCAGCATTGAGAACAACGATGTACTTTGTGATGGTTCGCGTTCTTGATTTGAAATGTCAAATGCCATTCATCAATGTCCTGCTGTTATTAACACTGGAAAAGATGCAGGTAGTGCAGCTACAGAAAAAAAGACTTTAAACCTACGCTATAAATAACATTTAAAAATGACACTATAGTAACATCTAATATTGTTTATATCTCATTTAGTAGAACATTTGAAAAACTGTCCTCCACAATACATCTTCCATTCATCTTCCAGCTGAGGGTTGTGGGGGCCCAGGCCGTGTGGGGTACACCCTGGATGGAATGTCAGGCTGTTTCAGGGCACATAAATACCCACATGCTCTATGGACAAGTTAGACATACCAGTTAGCCTAATTGTATGCCTTTGGACTGTGCAGGCAGGGGTGTCAGTAGGGGCATGGATACCCTGGCAGATTCGGGGGGGAGGAGCAACACCTAACAGGGGACCTCGATTATGCAAAATCATCCTTGAAAATGGTGACATTTTGTCAACAGGCCCAGAATTATAGCTACGCCCCTGTGTGGGAGGAAACTGGAGTATCCAGAGGGAAACAACACAGCACAGGGGGAACTTAGAGAGCAAACTGAGGGTGATAATGAACTCACTCTTTCATCCTCCACAGCTTGTGTCACAGGAACCTGCTTACAAATCCAAGAAGATACAAATCATACAAAGTTTTACAGAAGACATGTTTTAAGTCACTTTCACCACCTGGCCTTGTACAAGAAGTCAGACACTATGCGACACGCCCCTAAAGTGCATGCTCACTGTCTAGCTGCGTAGTGCACAGAGCGGATGAGGATTAGGAGGAATTCAGGGGCCTGCTGTTGTCAGCCTACTCAGCGGAGACAAAAGTGAGTCACCTTTGTGCAGCGATTTGAAAGCCTCAGTTCCAAGCACCCAGCTCCTTTCCAACAAAAGCTGTGAAGCATCCTAAGAAGTCAGCAGCAGACAGATTAAAAACTAGAAGTCAGAAGTGTGTTTATATCCATATGAGCTTTGTAAAGACGACTTCGGAGCTGTTCACACTACCGAGTTAACGTTGTCTCCACCAAGGATGATTCAGTATGATAATAGATCTACTTCACCAAAGACGACTTACCATATGAGGCTTTGACACCCACCCTGAGTTTGGGACCTTAGTGTTTCACATAAACGCTCTTTATTATATCTACTGCTAGAAAAAGTGTCTAACGCATATTACAGCACCCATTGGACAGTTTCAAGCTATGTAGGATTTCAAAAGGAGCCAGTTGGGTCTGGTAAACCACATTCCGTAGTGTCGACTTCCCTGTGTGGTGGATAGAATGTATGATATGGTAATTTTTTTTTGTAAAATAGTAGGGCCACCTGTTCTCACTCCATAAAATCCCCAATAAGATCCATTGACGATGTCATGACCCTCAACCCACAGAACTGCCTGCCAGCAGATTGATGGAGTTTCCTTTAACAATGTCATACTATCTAACGTAGGGTCTCACATTGCCTGCTATTGGTTCTGTTATGTTAGATTTAATTAAACCAAATTACATTCATTGTCTCAATTTGCTGCTTTAAAACGTATTAGTTCTATATTTGGAGTAAAAACACAGTCCACAACTGCATCCCTGTACATAAGTCTGATGACTGGCATTATCTTTGAAAAGGTTTTGTTTTTTGTCATTCTATATTTGTTTTGATTCACCCTTATACAGTAGTGAAATATTTGTAACCAGTGGAATGTAAGACTGCATGTTTAATGTGGCGTGCAAATCGGGCATCTGACTGTCTGCTATGTTTGACCTTAATCTTAATGAACACCTGCTGCTCAGAGAGGGCTCCTGGCACATGCAGAGATTAGCTTTAATGATGCAAAGCCGGCTCAGTGTAATCAAACAGCAGCTCCCCACAGACAAGGAGAGTGATTTTTTTATCAATCAGCTTGTCAGGCTTCCAAAAACATTAGACGCATGTGAGTTTCCTCCCAGTTACATCTCTCGGGTCCTGCCCCTGTGCCAATACCAAATTCTTGTTGACAGTTTAGTAGATAGACTCCAGTACTAATTTATGTCATTCTTATGACACTTTTAATTTGGATTGTTCTATTCTCAGCACAGAGTTTGCACAGCATGGTAGAAGATTCCCAGGAGAGGGGAGACTCTACACTGAGGTGTCAGGGAGACAGCTATACTCTATCTCCTATTTGATTAAATTAACTCACCATCACTCTGTACTGGATAGGTGGCTATGGGAGATAGATGGATGGATGGATGGATGGATGGATGGATGGATGATGCATGGAAAAATACACACCGTTAAAGCCCTTCCCAAGACCAAACCAAGATACATCGGTAGCTCAGAGCCACCATGGCCAGAGAGAGCTTTTGGGTCATTTTACAGCTAAAACACATTTGAAATATGAAAGTCCAGACACAGTTCTTTATGGAACCTGGCCTTTGTTTATTTGCAGCCCAGCATTAATCCTGCTTGAAGTAGTGGCCAGTCTTGCACGCCGTAAACACTTACAGCAAACCGCTCTGTAAACCGGTCCCAGAATGCCAGCTCCAACAGGGAGGAGCAGCCAGCAAGTGCGTCGAGCTCTAGAACAATGCTGGTTCCCCGGGCAGTTGCTATGGGGAATGAAAGCCGTTGATGCGCTCGGCACGTAAACACTGGAGGCTGCATCCTCTCCAGGTAATTAGCTGAGGTGTTTTCTGTGTCTCTGTAAACAAAATACCTCACAGATTGGCTATAATGGACTGGAGAAGCTTCACCTGACGTAGCATCTGCAAACCAGAAACATCATGGAGCATTCTCTCTCTCTCTCTCTCTCTCTCTCTCTCTCTCTCTCTCTAATGCAAAAATGCATTATTGATGTATATTGCATGCAGGTGGTTTTAATTTTGCTAGAGGGGCTAAGTGAATGTTACGTGTTATGAAGCTGTAACTAGTGCTGACAGCCAGACCCTGAGGCTTCATTCCTTTCAGGAGAGTAAATTCCTGTCTTGTATCTTGCTTACATTCAGGACTGAACCAGAGACTACCGAGCTGGAAGCCCTGGACACTGAACCGACAAGAAAAAGTTTGGCAGTTTGGATCGTGATGTTTGTCTGCTTGCCATGATGCAGGATTCAGCCAGTAAACAAAATGCTGGAGTCAGACAGAATTCACCCTTTATTTGTCAAAGCCAGATATATGAAGGCATAAATGCTTATATATTTATACATGTATATAGTACCAGCCAAGCCGCCTGCAAAGGAGATTTACAGTGTCACATCACATGACCTGGTCACCTGACCTAAACCCTGCAGAAATGGTTTTGGAGGAGTTTGACCAGATAATGGAGGAAAAGCAGCCAATGAGAGCTCAGCATATAGGAGGAACCTCCTTCAGGACAGCTGGAAAAGCATCAACAACTGGCACAGAGGTGACAGTAGGGTCAGCCAGGCCCTGGAACAATTACGGTTAAGGGTCTTGCTCAAGCTACCTACTTATGTACAGCTGTTGCCATACATACATCAATACTGCACATGTGTCACATGTGGCTATAGGTAGAGAGAGAACACGGTAGTTCACCGCCCTGCTGGCCATGTGGAGCAACAGGCGAAGCAGAATCTGACCCAGCAGCTGTGTGTTATTTTATGGCTTGCAGCATGAGTCTGGAAAACACCAGGTGGCCCAGCAGTGTTAGAGTCCCTCAGGACGTGAATGCATTATGAATGGTGGGAATATCAACATTACCCTTACGGTTACGGACATAACTGTCACAGAGCCTGCATTCGCAGATTCCTGACTTATCAGCGGCTATTCTTGTTTGTTGCAGGAGCGTCGTTGGATTACAAGGTACTTCACCTGATCTGCTAGAGTAAAATTGTCCAGCTGTACAAATTGAGTGAATGTTGTACAGAGTGTAATCTAAGGATCGAATTGTCTAATGGCAATGTACTGGATTCCAGTATCCAGCCAGTTGTCCTGGGATCTCACAGTCACGGGCCGGCAGCTTTGAAATCTGTTGCTACGCGTGTCGGGCTCCAGCAGCATGGCAGTGTGGCAGCTCACGCGGTCGTCATCTGCGCTCCGAGTTTGCCATGACACCCCGTCGCCCCTGGAAACGGGAAACAGTCCCCGGGTGGAGCTTATATAACTTCACTATGTGTATTTCTTTTTTTTTTCTCTCCATCCATCATAAGCTGTACTGTAACAAACACAGCACAATCAGAGGGACAGGAATTTCCAGTGGTATCTGGCTCAATGAAAATGGTTTTTAATTACTAGTTAAGTTAAAATTTCAATTCGATATAAAACCTGCTGTTTGTATTACTTACTGTACGGTAATTGTCGGCCTCCAGAGTGTTTACTTCAGTACTGAGGTTCAGGATAGCAATAGATTATTTTGACATGAGCCGAGTCTCATAGCATTCAAGTCCATTCGATTTATTTACAAATAATCCTCCTTCTTCCTGTAGTCTAAAGGCATGCAATTAGGTACCTGAGGTACACCCCTGCTTTGTGACCTATTATGGTTGTGGGTAATCTGTCAGAAGACCTGAGTCAGGATGGATAATGGATACCTTTGTTATTCATAAGCAGAGTGTGCACTATTGTGTGCAGTTTATCACAGGGATGGTGCTCTTTCCAGGGGAGCAGCTAACAGGGAGTGTGAAAGCATAAGGTTTTAATGTGTAAGACATCAGCTCTACTGTAATGAGGAATGAACTAATGACCATGGTTTTGTAGTCAAGATGATGCTGTTCCTCAGTGGCCACATAGGGTACTGCACGCTTTTCATGCCATTTTATTTTGCAATATTTTTATAATAGAGCATTTGAAACTGACCTAAAAAACCCCTTTTTGATGGCGTTTTTGCAGCTGATGGCCTTACAGTTTGAGATGTGGAGAATTATAAAATCCATTCTAACCCTTAGGTCATGTGAATGTTTGCTTGAGTGCAGCTGTTTATAGGAGCAAAGCCTTTGCGTTTTTAGCCAGCAGGACACACACCATATCAGTACAGGTCATGCACTGTAGCGAACGGCTCCAGCGTGCCGATACTTTGATTTGTAGCTCTTTTACACTGAGGGCTTAGCATTACAGCGTTTTCAGAGTAAGCTACCTGACCCTTTCCAACCGCAGACTGTGTTTCTATGACAGCTGCCTGGCTCTTCAGAACCATCTCAGGGCCAAATTAATTTTTCGTGGGGTTAGGGGCGGAGAATGAAAAATCGGATGTCTGGTCTCACCAGTTCGTCTGAGAGAACAGCCACTTAATTGGCCCGACATTACGAAACAGATGTGATGAAAGGGTGAGAGCGCTGGGAGAGCCGTGGGCAGGAAACGGCGGGTCATTACCACTCAGCAGGGGGAGATGGGCAGAGCAAGGACATAGGAGAGTAGCGGGCGGGGGGGGGAACTAGGGCTCTGGCTGCCATTATCCTCACCTGCACAGCGCACACACTTACTCTTCTGCTATCCGGGGGGGAGGGAATAACGTCATGTAATAACTACTGATCTGTAATTGTAGCGGGTGGCATGACGAGCAAGACACCTGACAGGAGATGGAGAAACGGCCAATGATGGGTTATTTCCGGCATCACAGAGATCAGTTTCCTTTATTCCTTTGATGTTTGCCTCGATTGTCTGTTTTCCATTCCACATGTGGTCTAATACAAAGCCCAACAAGACATTCCATAAACCTGGTCCTGACCACTGCTGGATTCAGCCCCCCAGTGTCCCCATGGCTGGGAAAACAAAATGCCACCATTGGCTTCCTCTTTACATGATCAAGTGCCGTTAAGAGTGCCCCTTCATGTGACATGATGTGACCAAGAAAATGTGATGAAGTGTCTTAATTAGTGTCCTCCTAGTGGAGATAACGTGATGCAGTGCCCTGTTGGGTTGCCTTACAATGGTCTAAACGGTGCCTGTGGGTATCCTTACGCTGCCCTCTACGTCACTCCTACATGATTAAGGCTGCCCTTTGCAGTAGAGGAAGTGGGATACAGTGCTGTAAAGTGGCGGGATAACATGATGAAGTGCCCAAATATATGCCCCCTAGTGGATAAAATGGTACTTCACTATGAGATGCTGTTTCCCATACATGCAAGAATAGTAGATGAAATAATGTACCCTCTAGAGTGCCCTTCCAAGTGAGAAAACAAGATGAAGTGCCCTTGTAATGGAGAGAAAAATATCTTTGATGGATTGCCTTCACTTTAAATGAGATATGGTGCCCCACTATGAGGTGCAGACGAAATAATGTACCCCCAAGGTGTTCCTAAGCGTAGGAAATTTTGATATCTAGGCTGTTTCTGTAGTTGACAAAACATTAGTTGAATAACCTTAATCATAAATAAATGAGATAAAGACTATTTCACCATACATAGTATACCATTCTAGTGTGGGGGGGGGGGGGTGGTGCACATCATGCAGATGTGTCCTTTTTATTTTTTCACCCTTGCCCTTAAAGCAGCTAGGGTCCGCCACTAGACCATTGTCATTGATCCAAGGAAATAAATGCAATTTCCTTGCTTTCTTCCCTGGATCCCTGTATAGGGGCAGTATCTAGAGTTTTATTATTATGATGCAATTTGTTATTATGGTTTTTTTAAAAAGTTCCATTTTGAGGCACATGAGTGATGCAAGTGGGTGTTGGTAGAAAAGAGGTAAGGGGCAAACATCAGAAATCTTCAGCTGCATCTCAATATCTTCCTTATAATAAATTGTACAACATCACAGCTAGAGGCAAAATGACAGCTGTAAACAAGCTTATAGCTGTGAGCTCAAGCTTTGAAAACATTCATCTATCCATCCATTCCCAGCGTTTTATCAACACAGTTGTCAGGGGAGCCTGGAGCTTATCCCAGGCAGCAAAAAGCAGAACATTCTAGAAGGTCAATCACACTCACACACATATCATATAATGCGATGCCAAGTCAAACTTCTTTTCAACCTTTTCTGTGGCATGCAAACCACCAGATATACAGTATACAGAGCAGGGCAGCTACAGTTACTACTGCTGAGAATTTTACTTCACTTCTCGACCTCCACAAACCTTTCCAAAGTCATCTGTTTTGCAAAACATTACAGGGGATTTAGTTGAATCAGGAAAAGCAGTTACAGGAAGGGTCGTGCAGCTTTGTCAAGTCAAGTTAGCTGTGATACTTTCATAGATTTCTGCGATAACGCCTCTGGGTGTATTGAGCATTTTTGTTGACATGGCTGAAAAGGCATGAACTCAACCGTAAGCAAGAAAAGGCAGCAAACGTCATGAGGCATTCATTATACCATTAAGCTCAATACGCAATAACACTGAACTGCCTTTGCAGTCTTCATGAAAGACGGGAGTCACACTTGTTTGTTTTTTGCATGTGTGTGACGTATATCTGGACCAAGCACGGCTAGACCGCCTGCCCCGTGTGTACACAAAACACGGAGAGGTTACTGCAGGTCATTGAGTGTGACAGCCCATAACAAGGCGTAGAACTTCTGGCTGCCTAGAATGCCCCATCCATTCACTCCTCGTCGCGTGATTAGCGGCACAGGTGCTAGGAGACGCAAAGAGAGGCCATTGTGTGTCACCCGCGGGCCACTGACAGATCTGGAGCCTGTTGCCACAGGAGACGTGTGTAATGACATCAAGCCTCACCTGTAAGGGTGGGGAAGGGAGGTCAGGCCAAGAGGAGCGTGGTTTAGGCAGAGAACCCTTGATGTATTCTAACGCCTAACAGTGAACATAAAGCCCTAATTAAATGCTTCATTTTGGAGTCATTTAATTGACGCTTCCATCACATAGTTCCACCCTCAGGAAAATGTGAATCTTCTACTAGCACTTGGGTGGGCCGATGCTGTAGAGTAATTAGGGCAGTCACCTTGGGGCTAAAGGATTATTTATTAACGTCATATTTATGGTCTGCTCTTAGCACCTGTGCGTGGATTTAGCCCAGGGAAGCTGCTGTATGGTATTTCTCATCCTTTTCTTCCACACAGTGTAAAAACCTCACACTGAAGCTCCAGCAAAATGCTGAGGAAAATAACTGAAAATTGCAGAAATGTCAATTAGTCATGTCACATAATACTAGTTGTGGCCTAATTTTCAAAGTAAATATATTACAATACCGACTGCACTGATAACAAAAATGGACACACAGCCTAAATGAGCCTTCTTAGATTTATTCAGATTTTTATTTTTTTTTTTGCTCTTGCCAGATGGGCTCTGTTTTCTCTCGTCAATAAATCGGATAAATGAATGCCCGCCCGGGGTCTCCATGGTGACCAGCAGCAGTGTGAAATCAGGGGAGAGGTGATTCTGAGGAACATTAAGAGAGTTGATGCTGAATGCTGTACAGCGCAGTGCGTCTCTCTCGGGGGGGGTCAGCCAGGGCAGCCTCCAAGGCACGGCTAGAAACACAGAGACGATCTCATCACGGAATATTGTATTCAGTTGAAAGATCAGCACTCCTACGTAAGACACGCAGATCTTTCAGACTGTGATCTGCCTAAAGCAACAGCATAACTTTCAGACATTTATTTACAGTATAACTTTGCTCAGTTTTCAATTGGTCTAACAGTGGCCATAGTTATCATGCTGTTATGAGTCAGAAAAAAAATCTGGCACATTTTCTCCGCTCTTACCAAAATATTTGTTTCCAGCTAGCAAAAATAACTCTCATTGAATTGTGGATTTGTACTTGTTGGCCAGTAGAAACAGCGAAATTGCCTTTATATAAATCCTTTTGAGATGAACACAGCAGATGCAGTGAATTGGTTTTCGGTCGTCCTCCCCTGAAGGCATGTATTTCCAGTACTGCTTCAGTTTGACAATTTGTGGTCAAGAGATCGGAAAGTAAGGGACAAGATATCTCTAGGTTTAATGGAGTGTTTGGAGAGAAAATCCCATTCTTCACAGAAATGACAGCTGATGCCAATCCTGCGATTTCACCCAGGAAATAGAATGACCTTTATAAGATTTTCTATAAACCCAAAATCATTTTCTCTAAATACCTATTACGGTTGTAGCAATTGATTTGTATTGAAAAGGATTAAATGTTGACATAATCTGCTAAACGTTCAATGTAATTTCAGTTCAGGAATGGAAAGATTGCTGGATTTGAATTAGTCGATACTGGGTGGCACTGATATCTCACACCTCCACGACTGTGGGTTCAAATCCCCCTGTCTGCTCTATTTGCATGGTCTTATGCAGTCCAAAGGTCTGCATTTAGACTGATCAGTGTCTCCAAACTGCCCATAGTATATAGGTTCCCCATGAGGGACCGACGCCTCATGTGGGGTGTTCCCCTGTTTACGCTGCCTAGGTGCTCCTGTCTGCCCTGTAACCATGGCATGCATAAGCAGTTGGACGTTGGATGCATTAATGGATGATGCTTCATGTACTGCTGTAGAGTCCAGCTGTGTAGCACTGCGATTGTGCGGTCCATTTCAGCTTCCTCCCAGCCTAAAGATCTGGAGTTGAGCTGACTGGTGTCTCTAAATTGCACTTAACGACTGCATGTTTGCATGGATGTGTCCATTTATAGGCAGGTATTTCATACCCCAGCCTCGTGCCCTGTGCCGCCTGCTGTAGGCTATAGCCCCGCCCCCTCCCGACCCTGTCTTCCTGTCCAGGACAAGAAGCTTGAAGATGGATGGATTTATTGCATTATATTCAATTGATACACTGCTCTGTGCTCCACTTCCCCTGTGACCCTGACCAAGACAGAATACAGATAAATGGATGGATGTGCTGCAGTTCAAACCGCATATGATAAGTCAGGAGTAGGAGACATGAAAGCTGCAGCCCCCCTTCGCAGCTGGAATGTGTCGTTAGGTGCTACACAGCAGCCCGCCTGCAGCAAATTGAAACAATAAATTTCACCGATGTGTATAAGCCTCAGGTTACCATGTGAATCAAAAAGCTGAAATCTTTACCGCCTTTCAGTTTTGCCTGAGAAGAAAAATATTCCTTCACTGTTCATTATTAATTCAATTTATCCACTAAGTTTTAGCTGACCTGAAGCCAGTGCATGAATGATTTACTCCAGCTGGTGATGAAAAGATTTACTGATGCGGCTTTCGTGTCATTCACAGCTGCTATAAACAGTGTTTTTTTCTGATGCTCTCAGCTGAAGTGACTTGGGTCAGGTACCTTCCTCTCCTGCGACTCTAACCAGTCCACATGCATTCATCTTCCTTACTATTACCTACTACCATTTCATTCAGAAGATTTTTAACCTTCTCGTACTCAGTTCTGAAATTCATATCTGAATTTGATACTGTAAGAGTTTATGTAAGGGGGCAGCGTGTGCCTCAGCATGTTAGGCCTGTGGGAAATGCAGGGTCAGAAATACTCAGGAGTAAATGAGTATCTATGGGGAGTAATAAAGCATTAACATCAGAGAACTGCTAAAGGTTTGCCTTTTTAAGGTTCCCGTTTCCTCATCAGTCATGTGGGGGAACCGAAAGCCACAGCAGTGGCGAGATAAGCTAGTCTTGTTCATTAGCAACACGATCAGCAGCCAGGGGATGGATGCCGTCGTGGGTGTTGGGGGTTTGTTTATAGGAAGCACTGTGACTGTAACGTGACAGTAAAAAAAATATCTCCCGCCTTGCATTTACAATCTTTATTACAAAGAAATACTCGACCCATGCCAGCTGTGTAACGTATGGGCAGGTCTGTTGGATACGGTATAGAGGGTTCCTGCTGGGTCATATCCAACAGACCTGCCCATAGCTCATGATGCTGTCGACGCAGCTCTTTATCCAGCCAACAATGCTCTCCCACCTACACCATTACAGCTCTGTCGCGGTTGGACTTTTAGCCCATTCCATCAGCTGCTCCAGAAGATGTTGTTTTGCAGCTTGAAATTCATGACCTCGGAGCAGGAGCACCGCGGACCCCTCAGACACGACATGGCGTCGAGGTCCACTGTGTGAAGAGTCCTGACTGTTAGAGGTCAGAAGAACCAGAAGATAAATTTCAGCCTCTGTCTTTTTGCGGTGACATACGCTATCTCTTACTTTCGAGGCTCTAGAGACCCCTCTCCTTGGGGAATGGGCTTACCTCCTTCCACTGCATTTCAGAACTGAATTCCTGTTCTGAATCTATTGTTTATAAACATAATTCACAGCTGATGAATGATTTTGACAGTGGTCAAAAAGTCATAACTGTGTTCTTATAGCCTTCCAAGAGGATATCAGTACATTTTCGAAGAACAAAATTCTTGTTACATTTTATTGTGTATGTATTCTGTTAGATTGTGTTTTCTTTCTGAGCAAATATACACTATATACAGTATATGTGTTCATACAGTATATAAGCATAGTACTGCATCTACTGAGTTATTTTGGACTTTTACCTGAACATTTACTTTACTCTTGTCGCTAACTATATTTCCCTTTAATACCATGGTAGTTTTAATGCAGTTATCTCCTTTTTTTCCTCCAATTAAAAAATTTAATTCTAATAAAAACTTGTTATTGCATCCACTGGATCACTTTGGGTAAAATCATCTAACAAATGAAGGAAAGTAAATGATATAAATGCAAAGAAACAAAAAAACCAGAGCCCACATTCAGAACAGCCCCCACAGTAACCCCATACACACTGTAACACCTGGGGTCATATTTTGCATCAAGTATAAAAGAATGCTGTAAATTTGAGAGCTACAGAAAGCAAATAATTATACTACTCATTCATTTCAAGCCTGGAGGACTGGGAAGATGGTGCAGTTAGTTTGTCCCAGAAGGAATGTAATATTGCTTCTAACTGTCAGATAAACTCAGGCGATAACTTCAGCAGAGGAGCACCCATATCTTACCAGTTATTCATACTTAAGTATGGGATGCCATGAAAACTGGATATTCCGCCCAATCCAGTGTCCCGATAGTAAGGACCAGTATCACTGCCAAAACCCTTAAACCTGAAATATACCCTCAAGTGGGATTTGGTGGACCTGCCATTGTACAAACCAGCAGAAGCCCTTCACTGAAGTCCTGTCACCTCTGAGGAGGCCTGAGTTAGAGGTTGCCAGCTGGCATTTAAGATTAATCGATTAATTGCATCCATTCCAAAGTTTAATTCAAATTAATTTTAAGTTTAATGACAAACACTGAGTGTAACCTTTCAACAAAGCACACTGCTGATATTTAAGAATTAATTGTAGATAGAAAAGGAGAAGAAATTTATGTATTCCAGTCGAATATAACATGCTTACGTCTTGATTCATGTAAAATGCATCACACTGAATTTTAGAGCAAATATCTGCTCTGATACTATGTTCTGTTATGCAGAAGGTGTACCACGCTGGAGAAATGCGACAGTGTTCAGATCCTTTGTTGCCACTGTGTCTGTAAAGCAAACTCAACCACTGTCCGGATGCAGAGATGCTTTAAGAAACGTGCCCTGCAGACATCCTGTTTGCAGTGTTTATTGTTCTGTGTGTTGGGGCAGGAAGGTTTAAAGCAGGGGAAATAAAAGACTTAAAAACAGAATAAACGAAAAGCAACTTTAAAAAAGGCAATCTGACACAAACACAAGCCGTCACCCAAACCGAACCCCAGACTGCCACCCTATCTCCCATTGGCTCCCACCACTTTTCCAATAGGTTAACAACTCAAGTCAGTTTATTGATTCGATTTCTTCACCAAAATTCCTTACATGGCTTCACATCATATTTTAGACTTTACAGAAGCAAAGTCTGTGTTCATGTTAAAGCAATGAAGATAACTGAATAGCCTGTGTGTAAAACGATGGGATGGATGTGGCTGATATCATCCCCAACATCACACAAAGAATTATGACAGTGTGTTTTGTAGAGCACCAGAGAGAAACATGGATCTCCTTAAAATATAGAAAAACAATAATAATCACTGTTCACAAGCTTATCTTTTCCAACTTTGAAAAAACTGGGCCATCATTATATAATGTAAAACTGTCTGACTCACAGACCGTTCCCTGTGGAAAGAGAAACACGACTTCATGAAGCTGATGGAGCTGTGGGCAAGTTTCTCCACACTCCCATGCATTCATTACACTCCAATTTTGATTCTTTATGTATAATAGACCAGAGTCCTAGTTTTATAAATTGAAGTGTCTGTTTTTAGTAATGCCTAGCAAGTATATTGACAAGGATCAGTTAATGAAGTAGAGTTCAGGAGAAACCAAAAGTAAGCCTTAAGTATATGGATTGCATATGGATTTGTTATATTTAAAAATTCTTAAAACTGATTTTCTGGTTGAGGTTTTTACTTCCATTCCAGGTTTACAGGATTGTTACAAGAACTAAGAAAAAACAGATAAAAGTCCTTCAACTTACTCAAAATAAAAATGCAACAATGAGAAAAGTCATTTTGTGCAATAACTGAATGTACAGGCTTAGATATCAAAATGTAATTGAGAAGCCAAATAGACAAAAATAACTCCCTCCTATAATTCTAATTTATTCCCATAACCAAAACATCTCACAAACTCAAAATGTTGTCATTCGTTGTCATGCCCAGAATTTAATCAACCACTGCTTTGAGAAACTGGAGCTGTTCAGCTTCTGTGGTGGTTTGGGGCCCTGTGAAATACTGGCCCCTGTATCAAAGTGCCACCAGGGGAGGGTGCCCACCAGACGGCTGAAAAGGGCCCCCTCTTTCAGCGGAGTCTGTGTTTGACACTATGCAACAGGAGAAGAGGCTTCCCTTAATGCTAATCAGGCTCCATCCTTAGCATCTGTCTCTTTGATCTTCTGTGATGCTTAATTCTGAACTGATGACTCGATGACCCGGTTCCCAGTCTTGCACTTTCAGCACACATCTCCATGTGATATGCATTCATTAAATAAAAAGATCATTTAAATTGACTCATATATATGTGCATTTCTGCAAGAGAGAGAGATGTTTAGTGATTATGGAAGCATGCAGATAACTGATAATACAAAGATTTCACGAAAATGTCAGCTTCACACTGAGCATTAATGCAAAACAGCAACATTTAGAGACTGCAGCTTTCTCTCCTCTGTCTCCAATTAAAAAAATTTAATAAAAAGCCTGCGGGCACCACTTAAACCTCTTATTTCCTTGAAATTACAATTTTTAATCCAAATGGCATTTAATTCATGTTAATGTCATGTATTTGTGACAGTAGCTGTAGCATTTCGACCTCAACTGCACCCCTGCCTTCTTCATGACAGGTATTGTCGCCAATATTTCTCTTCTGAAGTTTTAAGTCTACCAAAATCCGATGGCAGAGGGGCCATAAATCTTTTGAGATCAAATTGTTTGTACTCCATCCTGGAGGAAGAAAGCCTAGAACATTCATCCAGATTACCCTTTTCCAAAACCTCTGGCACGGTGGAAAGATTGTCCCGGCCCTTTTTAAATCGGACGGACGTTGTAGTGTGCATGCGCTGCTCAAAAAAACAGCACCATGAGTGAGATGGAGCCTGGGTGTTCAGTTCATGATAATAAAGTGAATATATAGAGGAGAGGTGAGACAGCCCTGGATTGGTAGGAGCACTGTCATAGTCTTGGGCTTGGCAAGCCTGTTTGTCAGGAGGCGCTGTGGTACAGACAACGTGACCAACTCAAGGTCTCCAGACAGTTCTGCACTGTAGCACGCCCCGCACCCCCCACACACACACCCCTGCCGCCCCCAGAGCTTGAAATCTGAGCAATGGGATTGAGTGACACGTGCCACATTTCAACTGTAATGAAACAGCCTAGACTGTTGGGCCACTTCATGCTGTGGCGTCCCAAACCGGCTCGTTTGGTGAGAGACCCCAATCACAGTACAGTATAATGATGGCAGCGTGTCGGCACCAGGAAGAAGACAGTAAGCTCTGCCAGATGAAGTCCCTTCTGCTCTCCGATGCCTGTGGGGCTAACGAGGAATGCAGTATTAACGAGGTCGCATCCTGATTCCATGACCGAAACAGAAATCCCAAATCAGGCATACATAATATAAGTCAGCTCGACGCTTACAAATATCCTTTGTCCAATGACGAGTTTGTCGCTGAAAGCTGTAATTTAGCCCATTTCTTCTGCAGGTTTGCCTCTGCCCACGCACAGGTCCAATCCAGTCACATTTGTCATCCAATAAAGTCTCCCCATTTAATGACACCTCCCTACAGCAGGTCACATGTGCTGAGAAACAGCCGTGCTGCCGGGGCCTCTGTGTAATCAGGGGACTTGTAGCATATATCAATGAGTAGCTATTAAAATTCACCTGTGACAAGGGAGGAAACATGTAGGCTGCCGGGGATTCAGCACAAATAAACGTCCTGCCAAAAAAGGCAGCACCGCTGCACTCAGACGTCCCCAAAAGCAAACAAATTTATATATAAATAGGTCCATCAATCTATCCATCCATCTGTCTTGGAGACCACTTTTCCAGTAGGGGTTTGCAGCATATAAACAGGCCATCAATGAAAAAATAGGCACATTATCCCTTACGGCGTCCCACCCTTTGACAGTTATACAGTGAGCTGTGAAACACAAGTGCCTTTTCAGGGATTTAAAGACCCACAATGCACAGCCGACTCCGGAATTCACACCTGTTCATATCGTACTATAGGTCACTGTAGGTCATATCACATGATATCATAGCTTTTTTAGGATGTGGCCAAAGCTAGACCTTCTAAAGTAAAAAAAAAAATAATAATAAAAATAACAATAATAGTATGTTTCAAACATCCCTTAAAAATTAATGACTTTAGCTTTAGGGTTAAATATTACAGATGAATGTTACATCTCTTTGTGAAACATTAACAAACATAATTCTAGTAATGCAATGGGGCCTCTTTTCCACCAGTCCAAAGCGTGACACAAAGTGGTTTTGCTAGTTTCGTACCAGCGCATTGCTCATTTTCACGCCATGCGCGCATGTTGTCTAAATTTTAAATGATTTCGCGCTTGCTTTCTGCTCGTAGGATTGGTGTTTCTTAAATGAGACGTGGCAGGGTGCACTGTCGGTGCATTGCTATTTTAAGGCAGCAAAATGACATTGCACTTTTGACCAACACAAACCACATCTAAAGTGAGTGGTGCATTGTTAAACGTTATTTAAGCGGCGCGTTTTAGAGACGTGTGGGTGCACGGCACTCGTTACGGAGGTGCACTAATGATTTTTTGTTATTTTATTTTATTTTATTTTATTTTATTTATATGCGTTTTATTACATAGTACAACTGGTACTTTCACGTAATCATACTGTTCAATGAAGCACAATAGGAAAAAATATATACAGCCGTGGAACAAATTAAGAGACCACAGCACAATTTTATGTTTCACTCATTTTATGAGTGTGAGTCTATGAAGATTTTGGTTTTTTTTGCAAACTGCAGCCTGGTTCTTCTGTTTCTCAGTAATGAAGGGCTTCTTCCTTGTTTTATGGGACTTCAGTCCTGCTTCTAGGAGCCTGACACAAACTGTCCCAGCATTGCACTTTAAACCTGCATTTAATGTTTCCCATTCCTTTTGAAGGTCACTTGGTGTCATCCTCCAATTCATGAGAAACTCAAGTAAATTAACTGTCATCTCTGGCATTAGAAAGTTGCTTCTGCCCTCTACCTGGCTGGTTTCTGGTCGTTCCCAGTGTCTCCTGCTTCACCTTGTTCTTGTGTACTGCTGTCTTAGAAACTTTGAACCTGGAAGCACAGTGTACACAGCGTAGCCTTCTGCCAGCAGAACTACGATTAAACCAGGATTTGTTGTTAAAATGCAGATTTGTTTAAAAATATATTCATTTTTTCCGTGGTTGTATATTAAGTGAAGAATAAACTGTATCATTAAAAAAAAAATCTAACTATCAGAATTAAGCATGTACTGTAATTTAAAGGACATTTGGATTGTTGATAAATGTGTTTCAGATGTTTAGATAAGCCAGGTGGAACATTAGGCTACAATACAGCCCTCAGGGTCACAGCATTCTTTGTGGCTTGTTACATGTTGCCATATATGACGGATGTCTGTTGGACATAAATGAGGACACATTAGAGGACTTTAGAAGGCGTAATGTTAAACTGCATGTGCCGGCAGCAGCATGGTGAAGGAGGGATCTTCTGGCAGAAGAGCTGAATCGTCTGTAGCCTGGTAAGGTATCAAAATTGTGAGATGTAGAAAAATAACTACCATGTTGCCCTTTATTTGCACATTTTAAAACACCTTCAAAACTGAGGGTTATGTTTTTTGCACTTTTATCTATATTTTGTGAGCAGCAGACCCAAAATTAAAATAAATTCAAAAATTCAAAAGCATAATGAAGTCCCCGTTCCCAGCCGATGTGCACATTCAGCAGCAAACTTCCGTGTTCTCCGTCTTTTGACATCATTGTACCACTTTCAGTACTGTGTGGATGTTCTGCTGGTGCCAGAAAAGGAGGACACACTCCCTGCTACCTCATCCTATGCCTGCTACACCTAGAAGGCCTTAGGTGGAACAGTGGTGCTCATGTAGATGATGTGCTCACGCCTTTCACCTCGCACTCAAGCACGTCCATTTCCTCAGGCGAAATGCGATCTGGCAAATGCGCCATTGTAACATCAATCCACCGTAGGTCATACGCCGCTGCCATTTAAAGGTAAGGTGACGTGCCATTCCAATTGGTTCAGTGCATGTTACGCCCAAAACACGCCTCTGAATAATTAAGAGAGCGCCTTGCGATGGTGCAAAGTCTTTTTCCGCTGTCAAAATAGCAAAATGTATTTGGACACGCCCATAAATGTTAGTTGCACTTCACGCTTTACGCTTTGCATTAGATCAGCAAAATAGAGCCCAGTGTGGCTTCCTGCGCCCTCAGGACAATAAATCACACAAATTGCATCACAGGATGCACAATATATTCTTGTGAGCCCTTTAGGTTTCCAATTATGACCTTTTTAAGGGACACATACTGATCGTATGTGAATGGAATAGAAGGTTGTTTGAGTTTAGCTGGATGGAACAACAACTTTCAACAAACCTATGGTTCACTGGGGGCACTCAGTTATGCTTTTATAGGGGAAACAAAATAATGCAGTGAAAAAATTCTACCTCGATCTCTCCTGTGATTTCGTATCCTCCACCACATAATTACGCTGGAGTGGATGACCAAGAATAAGCCCCTTAATATTTAATGCTCCCCAATGCTTGCTGTGGTCCTTACTCTAAGAAATTGTGCATTTAGTGAGCTGTCTCTGTAATATATTTGCTGAAATGATCGGCAGGGGAGTGGAACTTTGTTCCATGATTGTTTTTTTTTTTTTTTTAAATAAACACAGGGTCAGAAGCAAAACAACATGGGGGAGCATTATATTATAGTTAATATTCTCAAAAAACATACGTCACATGGTGCACAGGACCAATCAGCTTATATTAATGCAGTCTATAACAGTGTCAAATCTTGCTAATGATAAACATAAGTTGTTGTGACACTGCCGTGTGCTGAAACGGGAGCCACGCTGCCTCATTTTTAGTCAGCGTTAGCCTCTGGGTAAATCATCAGTGGTTTTTTTTAAAGTATGCATGGATATGCACTAAAATAACAAAAGACAAAAAGCACAGTGACTGACACTGTTTTCATTCTGACAGCTTCTTTGACGTGATTTACGTCTTTGCATGGCTGACGCCTTCATCCAAAGGCCGTAACACAATCCGCAGTTTCACTCTTGTTTCATTTAATCAACTGCTTATTTACTAAAGGGAGTCAGATTAAATGCTTTATTCAAAAGCACAGCTGCAGTTCCCCTGTTAATAGAACGAGGGATCCTGCAGCACTTTGGGAACACTCTTCCGCCCAAAATTCCTGTAGGCCCGCCTAAGGTAGGTGCAACTGCTTATTGTCCTGACAGATGACAACAATAAGAACCAAGTGTGTGATTCAGAGAGAGGCAGAATAGACCTTTATGCTATATCAAACAGAATTTCGGTTGACTTCTTCCCTTAAACAGGATCTGTGTAATTCTGTAACATTGGTTCTCACCTACCAGAACATTCCGGTATTCCGGATTCCTTTCCTGGCCACCCTGTGCCAAGTCACTGCCCTGAATCACCGCTCCTGTCCGAATCCGGTTGCCTGGCTGCCAGCTGCCAACTCCTACACGGGTCCCCAGGTTGGAGTCTACTGAGCGTGTCTCAGTTCAGTCCTAATCAAACAGAATCATTAAGTTACCACATGCAGAACAGCACAGCCGACTCAATGATGGCAGACTTGCAGAAGAACCTGTCTTTTCCCCCTGTTAATGAGAATGCGGAGTACTTCTGTCAAAACAAGAAACATATGAGCCAAAGCTGAAGGCTGCTGAATCTCACACCACTTGTGGGCTCACACTCAGATTTAGGTGCAGAAGGACTTTTTCTGAGTAAATCAAAGCAGTAGTTCTGCTTCAGGCCAACGAGACAACAATGGTGTGTCCTAAGAGAGTCTTTGCTAGTCTCTGGTTTTCCAGTGCACAAACAGACAGATTATATACATAATCCACCTTCAAGAAAAAGTCAGTAATTATAATATGCACTTTTCAGATATACAGAATTTTAACAAGAACTTCTCGCATAAAGGAATTCTCCGTAACTGTTAATACCTTATCCTGCATGAAGGTTAAGTAAACCATGATCATCATGAACCTTTTCAAATAAATGCAACATGGAGCATTAAGCATTCATTTTAATCAAGGTCTTTTTGAACAAAGGTCATTTAGGGTCAGGCTTCTAAAGGTTCTTCTGTGGTAGCAATTATTCGAGGTCGAGCACCTTTTCAGGAATCTGAGGTTGAGCAATAAAATGAGTTTTTGCAGAGGTCAAGGCCGAAGCCTAACAAGAAAATTAAAATATCGAAGGACATGAAACATCCCAGTCTGAAATGAACAGATGGGAGCAACATGGGGACCCCCAGACAGTCCACATTTTTGCTCCCTCCCAGCTCCCTGCCAAACCCTGTCTGGGGCACACTGAGGACTAGGTTGGTTTAACAGGTAGAATTCATAGCTAAAGCTGAAAGACATTTCATTTTCAAGGTTAAATGTCATTAAACACAATATCATTTCAGGCTGAAAGAGAGGACACATGGTGACATTTTCATGTGTTAATCCAGACTGTGCAACTCATATTATTTATCCAAATATCTGAAATGAGCCCTCCTACTCAACTGCCAGGTCATCCACCCAACTGTCCCTGAGTCCAGGACGAACAGATACCACGAAATACAGGCAGCTGTCAGGAAACTGGGCTGCTGGCTGGTGGGTCAGCTCCAGAACAGGGGAGAACTGCACTGCAGAGAACTGGTAAACGTAGGGGACATGAACCAGCCTGGGATGAGGAACCAGGAATCCAACAACGGGAGAGGAACCACCCAGAAGACAAGAACATGGAATCCTAACATGAAACAAGAACCAGGAAACAAGACATAGGAACCAGCCAGGAGAAAAGACTCCAGAGAACCAGGGAGTATCCAGTACATCTCAGATTAGAAACAGCAAGTGGAACATTTGAATGGTTGTCTACTGTCCTGAGCAAAGTTCACAGCCTTCATTATATAGCAGCCGTCAGAAAGACCATCATGTCTGGAGTGGGAAGGTTTTAGCATCTGTGCTAATTGGGATGCAAGTGCAACATAATGACAAGCAACATGCTTTTAACACGTCTTACTTAGAAACACATTCCATAAATAAAACTGGCCCATTCACAGGTTCTGAATGAATGAAATTTGAGAAGGCAACAAACTCAGTCACGATATTTGTTTGTGCTGTAGCTACAAAGTGGGTCAGAACTGCAGTGACATTTTCAAAGGCGTGCAATAACCTTCTGGTCCGGTTGATCTACATTAGTCCTAGGTGACTTTGGTCTGTTTTTTTCCTAGAAGGCATGTGGTGAGCAGAAGAAGGGCATCAAAGAATTCAAAGTGCGGGAGCCATGGCAACACCATGATTAGCCTTTGGTTCCTCTGTGTTTAGCCTCTTCTTGATTCAGCTTCAGGTTTGAACATAAGAGATTTTGACTTTGGAAACACTCAAGCTAGGAAACACACTAAGGGCCCTTATTTTACCAGAAAAGGGAAAAAAAAGAATAGCAAACAAGAAGGAACAGTTTCAGCATTCTGGGTCCATAGCAGAAGAACAAATGGGAGACACCTGATGCAGGGGAGATTCCTAAGATTTTTGAAGGTGGGGGACATAAAAGAGGCCATATTTCATACAGAGGGGCCAATATTATCATTAGCTAATGATATTTTCGTTGAGTGACAGTGGAGAAGGCACTCCGTGGGCCAATCAGCATTCAGGTGGGGACAGTGCCCCTGTGGCCCCGCCCCCATGTATGCACCTCTGACCTGATGCAGCACCCCCTGCCAATATCATCCTTTTGCAGAGCCACAGAACCATGATGTTACCACAGTTTTAGGCCAACAGTTTTACACCCAGAGTTTTTGTAGACATTCTTTTAGTTACACTAGTAAAAACTAAGATCATTCAGCTCTTATTTGCTGTGACACCACAGTCTAAACAACAACAAATACTCACCTAGTCATCCACCATCTTTACGTCTTGTAACTCTGATCACGTAAGTTCCGTCCTGAAGCTGCGGGCCTCAAATTGTGGCGACATCGCAGTCCTGCAGCTCTGCAGGTGGATGCGCCTGCCCTATACAGAGAAAAGAAGCAGGTTGCAGCCAGAGATCCAGCCACACCTTAGCAGGAATGGGTGTAAGAAGCGTGTATGTGATTAAAAGTATCAATATGTGATCTGAGAGTAACACTGCGGAGAACAGATAACCCAAAGTCATCCTCTCAAGGTCAACAACAAAAGAAAATCTGCAGAGATAAGGGTGAGCAGTAACAAGCTGGATATCCTGAGGCCGGTAAAGTCGAGCACATTTAGTTGGTCTGCTTGTGCCTTATCACCATCCAATAATAATGATGCTTCTTTCATTCCCCACATTCCTGTAGCCATTTTCACAACCAGATACTGGCTTTTTTCTCGCGTTTTCCCTTGAATCAACGCCAAAAGGAGGTCTTTCGCCACCTCTCTTCCTGCTGTCATTGAAACACGCCCGTATCCAAACCAATCATCTGTTCCATCCCACCAAAAGCCAGTCTTACAGGGTTTCGTCTTTGGGGTGTCAGAGGGAGCAGAATAAAAGTTGATCAGAGCGTTAAAAGTCACCAAAGTCACTGTCACATTTGGTTTATAAAGATATTCAGCTAAGACATTACCGGTCGTTTTATTTTACCCTTTCGAGTTGTTTTCATCCAAATAATATCATTTGGGGCTGCTTATTTTGGGGCACTTATATTCCTCTTTTAATAAAAACTAGTTTGCAGTCTCCGATTCCCATGTTCCAGCATATGATTATCCCTAACCCTGCCCACGCACGTGACACATCATATGTTGCTATTAATCATTGTACAGACGCTCCTCTACTTATGAACTTTCAACTTACAAACTTTCAGACATACGAACAAAGAGGACTGTAAGTCCAAATTGTGTTCACTGGGCTCCCGTTTCCTGTCCGCAACATCAATTGTTTTTTCTGCGCTCCAGTTCCGCCTAGTACGACTTCTGGCCACTTCTCCCGCCGCGCAGCAGCGTAGCGTGCGTACTCCCAGCATCCTAGTTTTTAGTACTTGCGTATGCCCTTAAAGTGATGGTGAATAACGACTTACGAACATTTCAAGTTACGAACGGCTGTTCGGAACGTATCTCATTCGCAAGTAGAGGAGCGTCTGTATTTGCATAGAACAGGGCGTTCTGTGGTGTGTAATATTCAAAAAGGTATTTAGCTCCTTTACTTGCTGAACTACACACCAGTCTGTCTTGGCTATCTGTACATCTGAAAGTTAAAAAATTTAAAATCAATTGCTATAATTCATTTAGTGTTTTTTCTTTCTGTGTTGTCGATTTATTTTCACCAAAGCGATGCCAGATTCAGGCCGGGTCACTGCCACCATATGTAAGGAAAGCCAGCAGATTTGTGGCTAGCCCTCCTAACACAGATTGTGCAGCTCTCTGCTATCTGGCTCAGTTATATATATTAAACAATATCACTTCATTTAGCCCAAACCAATCACCCAAAACAGATCCTTGGTTTTTTGCTCTCACATAGAAAATGGTCCAATCAGTAATGAACAGAAAATGACTAAACGGTACATTACATAATGACTCATCAGTTAAAGGGATGAGCAGTCATGTCACCATTCTGAAAATCTGGGAGTGCACATTGCGGGGTCAGGAGCATGCATATTGCATACTGTTCTGCATGTTCCCATGGCGGTGCTTACGTGGAGGGGGGGGGACAGGGATCTATGGCAGATGAAGAGCGCTATGCTGCAGATGATGGCAACTTTCATCGCGCACGGTGCAGCCCCGCTGCGTACATGACACAGCTTTCCGCTGTAAAAAATGAGACAAAGCATTAAATGAAGCATCAGTGGTGAATCTTTACATTTGACTAGTACTGATTTATCTACCTCTCCCGTCAGTCAGTGGTCGCACTGGCGTGTTTATCCCAATGACGAGAGCCCTCTCATACCCACTGCCCCCCCATCACCAAACATTGGCGTCATTGGCAGTGTGTCTGCTCGCTTCAATGAATGTAGGCCGAAGCCAAAAATAAACTGAATGCGTTCATCCGTCCTTTCCGTTTCGATCCAAAAGAAAGGTATTTGTGGAACCGGCTTCCATTCAAAGAAATTTCGCACGGTAGTTTACAGAGGACCTGTGATCTGTGTAGTAATTAAGACAGGGTCACAAAATCCACAGGCACTGGGACCAGGGACAGAGAGCCACGCGGGGGAACTGAGGACTGGGAGGACAGACTGGGTCTCTAGGCTTCTTTCCACTCTGTGCTCCCCTACACACACACACACAGTGCGCCACACGGTCTCCCCAGGTGAATGTGGCAGGCTGAACGCAATGTGACAGATGTGCTCGGTCTCCAATGTCCCTTCACAGAGGAGCGCTGTGACCTGACAGTGGCCTGACTGCTGACTCGGCCTGTGTCAGTCCTGCACACCAGGCCTTCCAGCATCAGCGCTGGCCAATATTAGATCCATTTTCAGCAAACACTTGTCCAGTGTAGTGCTTGTGGTAATCTTGGAGCCCATCCCAGGATAGACATGAGAATATGGTAGGGCGCACCCTAGTGGTGGGGGCCTAATGGTTAGGGAACTGTGCCTGAGATTGATAGGTTGCTGGTTTGAATCCCTGACTGGCAAGGTAACGCCCCCATGCACTGCTCCATGGGTGTTAAATAATAGCTGCCCACTGCTATGTCACAGATGGTTTATATGCAGAGAACACCTTTATTAATCACATTCATATCATGCCAGTGCATTGTGGGGTACAGGCACATGTTACGGCCAAATCAGAAACACAAATTCATCTAAACTCGCGTAACCAGAGGAAAGACACAGAAGGACAGGGAGAATCCGCAAACTCCACACAGAGATGGAGCAGGAAGTGAACCCACGACACTACGCACAGAGCCACCTGGCCCGTAAACCGAAAACCCACCATGTTCACAAAGAAACAATGACGGGTTATACAGAGCTGCACCACAATCTGCGTGGTCAGAGGCAGGGTTACGGAAGGGAAAACAGGAGGCCGCTTCTCGGCAAAGAATAAAAAAATAGGGAAATAAAGTTAAAACAACTGAAATGCAAGTGCTGCCTTTCTCAGAGCCCCCTGTATAACACTGTATGGGAATCGGGCTTAATCAGCAAACAGCTGGATCATGTGACCTGCATGAGCTATCACTGCGGCAGGAAAATCAGAGAAGCTACTCTGTTATTGCTTACGACTTCACCCCAAATGCATGCAGCCGAAAGCTAAAATGTGAAGGCATCTAGAACCTGCTAGAACATTCTGTTTCTCTTGCACCCGGAATTAGCTAACTGCTTTTTTCTTGAGGCAAGGCATGGGGTTTATTTTTTTGGAATCCGTGTGGCTGGGGAAGGAGCTGCGCGATGACGCACTGCGTAGGTGTTGCTGGTTCCATAAAGCTGATGCTCCCCCTCCCCTTCAGAACTATCCATTTTTTGCACTCAGTACTACAGGTGCCAGCAGAACCAGGATAGTGGGACACAGCCTCCCCACATGGACCACCCATGCGACAAACAGGACCCCATGGCTGGTGTCGACCCTGTTGACTCTTTCCTCAGTTGTTGACCTTAACATTCATTGCAAAGGAAGCAACAACGTGCTGGAAGAGCCAATGCTGGAAATATCTCATGAGCACAACCCCCATGAAAGAAAGGAGAAAGTTGAAGAGCAAGATCCCCAGCTTTCAGCCAGCCTCGGTGAAATACAGAGCCTGGAAGGAACAGGCAGCCTAAATCATAAATCAAAGAGTGATCCGGTCTGGCCAAAGTCGATCAAGGTAAAAATGTGCAGCTGAAAGACCTTGACATAACTATGTGACAACAGAAAAGCTAGAGAATTAAAGAATTCATATGTTAAGTCCAATGTTTATTGCAGTATATTCCAGTGGAAAAGTTGATGTTACATAATCTCAATAGCTATCAGTTCTCTCAAAGTTATATGTCTTCAAAAATATATGGATAGTAACAGCTAATATAATTCAACGTAAAAAATGTGGTCCACTTATGAGTGGCATACACAATCAGTACCGTTAATCCTACTTTCTAAATCACGTGCATGTCCAGACAGAAAACAGATAATTACCTCCAACTCAAGATGTCAGAATCTGAATAATTAGATTTTAGTCAACCCGCCTTCATCTCCTAAGATCTAATAAATAGTTCTTAAGTAAAAAATTGTGCACCTGCATCCACAGGCGACAAACGAGGATGGCTTGCATTGGGCTGCAAACCATGGTCAGTAAACATCACAATCAGAGCTTTTCAGTTGCATTTTGCACCAGATGATGGCCAGGCTACAGAAACATAATGGAATTTCCCAACTTCGGTAAGAAAGAAAGAAAGTAAAATGTAAATTTAGGGAAACAGCACCAAGCTATATCAAGACAGCTTGTAACAGCAGCAGTTTCTAATATGAATCACGCCTCTTAAGTCATTAGATGCAATGCTGGACAGAAGCTCCCACCATCTGCTAACTACTCTGGTCTTCATCCCCCATTCACAGTACCTGAGTCATCCCATCTCCAAACCATCAAACTGCTCATAAACAAGGGGGGCGAGGCGACAGGGAGCAGCCAGACATGAAGCCGGCACACGGCCCCACACAGCCTCCGATCACCTGCTGTTTGCTGCTGGCTTCGGCTACAGAGGCCTCGCAAAGTCCTGGTGACATTTGCCCTCACTCTGTATACTAGGAGGCAGTGCATGGCTCTGCAGATTAGGACACCGTGTCTATGATCAAAAGGTCACTGATTCGGATCCCCTGATCAGTAGAGTGATTTCACAGCTGGGCCCATGAGCAAAGCTCATAACCCCCAATTTCTTCAGGGACTGGAGGACGCAGCTGTCTTAAACGTACATTGCTTTTGTAATGAGTATCTGATAAATAAGTAGGTGTACATCAAATGTTGTCCAAAGTTGTAGGGGTCCCATGCTCCAGCTGTGGTCATTTGCATCCAGTGAACCTTGTATGCCTGTCATCTAATCCAAGGACAATTCAAGACCCCCAGAGCAACACTCACTCATGCCCAGGTGCTGGATAATGTACGTTTGGTAGCAGTTACTAACTTAGTGGTCTCTTACCAACCTCAAACACCATGAGGGTTCATCCTGGTGTCCCAGATTGAGGTACAGCCCGGGCATTGAGCTCATAGGAATCACATCATGGGGTCTCAGCAGAATCACTGGACCCCAGTCCTTGTCCACTAATCTGAAGTTGAAGTTGAAGTTGAAGTTTATTGTCATATGTACAAAGTACAGCGTACAGAGCACAATGAAATTCTTACTTGAAAACCCCTCCCTCGCAGACAGAACACAAAACAGGATACACAGAAGACATGGAAGACAGAGTGGTGTAGCAGCAATAGATAATAATAGATAATAGATAATAATAGATAATCTGTTGCTAATTAGCCTTTATCCACTCCGACTGGAAGTAAAGATCAATTTCAGTTACACTTGGTTCTTTGAATGGGGTTGAACAAAAGTGATTCCAGCCAGGAGGCATGAAATTCCACAGTTCTGCTGTGTTGTCCTCCCATGCTCTGCTAACATCGTTGGACTGGTGGTCATTATACTAACAATAGCATTTCTTTATCTTTCACAGTTCAGAAATTCAAACCAAACGTATTGATTCAAACAAACAGGCAAACAGTTACCCAGTCAGAATGAAAATTAAAAGCTATTTTTCCAGAAAGGTTTCAAAAGAGCTGTTAGGTTTTGAAAGTGCCTGTTCCTGTAGAGCAAATGTAGTCCAACCGAACCTTACCTCACAAGCCTTTTTGTGACACATAGACATCAGCTTCAGTTAGAGCCTGATGAGAAGCTGTCACTGTTAACAGGGGAAGACAGGTTGTGAGACCACATCAAATTCATCTCATTGAACTCCTGTCTCTGGGAGCTGGGAGATAAGGGTGTGCTATCTGAAGAGATACACACTTGGAACACACTTGAAAATTAAAAGCTATTTTTCAAGAAATGTTTCAAAAAAGTTGTTAGGCTTTGCCTCAGGATGTCCTCCTGAAAACATTAATACATGTCTACATTAATACATGTCCTCCCGCTGACACACTAACATACGTCTGCCTCGGGACGTCGTCCTGCCTGCACACTAACATACGTCTGCCTCGGGACGTCCTCCTGCCGACACACTGACATACGTCTGCCTCGGGACGTCCTCCTGCCGACACACTGACATACGTCTGCCTCGGGACGTCCTCCTGCAGACACACTGACATACGTCTGCCTCGGGACGTCCTCCTGCAGACACACTGACACACGTCTGCCTCGGGACGTCCTCCTGCCGACACACTGACACACGTCTGCCTCGGGACGTCCTCCTGCAGACACACTGACACACGTCTGCCTCGGGACGTCCTCCTGCAGACACACTGACACATGTCCACTTATATATTAGATATATTAACCTGTAGTCTTCAGGATGTGTTTGCAACCACAAACAGGCTATAGTAATAATAATAATGTTCATACCTGAACATAACTGCCAGTGTGCAAGAAGTACTTATTGATAAGATTTGAGCGTATTACACCAAATTTCATACATAAATGAAGTAAAATGCATATGAAAACTCGTTTGCATTTTAAAAATGGTAACAATAAAATGCAAATTGCAAACGAGAGGTACTGGTTCCAGAACAACATCATAAAAATTCTTTAAAGGTTTGGTGGCATTTTGCAGGCCACTGTGCACATTCACGGGGGTGGCAGGAGGGTACGGATTGTTCCCGCTCTGTCCCTTTGATATCTACTGCGACCATGTCTCCACTCCTACTGGGGGAGGAGGGGGGGCGCTTTTTAGATCTGCTGGGGCTGCTGACAAGCAGGCACTCCCCGGGAATCATTCAACGCACTGCAGGCACTCTGATTCACCATGTGGCCCCACCGCCACAACTCTGGGGCCCAGGAAACACTCAAGTAGAGGCCCCCAAGCCAGGAAGGGTCCAAAAGGGTCACCGTGGACTGTGTGGTACGCAAAACCAATTACCCCCAACTGAAATTAATTTCATCTTCATTCTAACATCTGTTCATTGACCAGCAGATTTCTGTACTGGTTTCTAAAAGCAAACGCTGATGGCATCCAAGGGAAGCAGCATGCTGGGAAGGGAGAGAAAATGTTGTTGAATAAGCCCCTAATACACATGTTGGTCACACACTTTAGTTATTCCATGGGTCACGCCTGGAGACGTGCTAGCTGCCTCCCCCTGAGCAGCACAGACAGGCAACAGAGGTACCCATCTCCCATGCTGCAGCCCCAGAACCACAGTCCTGCACGGAGGTGCCCGTCTCCCATGCTGCAGCCCCCGAACCACAGTCCTGCACGTCTCAGAGCTGCCTTTCAGTTAGCTGCTAAATAATACCCATAGTCACTCTCCAGTTTCAGCAAATGTATTCAGGGCTGTTCAGTTCTGGTCCCCGAACTCAAGAAGGGTTTTATTCAACCCGGCCTACTGTACTGTGCACATTTGAATTGAACACATTTAACACGCTGTCATAGTGACTCTTAGTGCATAATGAGCTGAACGTCAATGTACCGCATTGCCATTCCAAGATCAGAGCTAAACAGCCATGCATAAACATGTAGGACAAAATGCAGCGTGTAAGAACCTGTGACGTTCAGAAGTTGGACGTGTCCGGCCCCTGTACAGATTGTGCCTTTCATGGGAAGTGCTGACCAACTCCCATGATTCACTTCATACCTCAGTGAATGTGAATGTAATTTAAGGCCATAATGTAAAAAAAATGGGAAAGTGAAAATTCTGAGAGAGAACACAATCCAAGGTGACTGTCCAAGCACTGAACAGAGGCAAGACTACTGGCATTGACATATGGCAAAAGGTTAGTGTGGGATTCAGTCACACTAAAGGTTAAGATGACAAGAGAAGCACAAATATAATAGCATCAATTTATAGAAATTGGATAGAATGAATTTTATTTCATGTATTTTATTTGCGCTAATTACATTATGTCCCACTGAATAAAATTATTTGACCTTCATTTGTCTTTCTTATATGCTCTGCACATGATGCTTAATGTACTTGTTGGATCAATATCATAATCTTTAGCTTCTAATCCATAAACACCAATATTTCTTTTTTTCAGATTTGATAAAAGCAAAAGCTTTTGTGGAACTGAGGTTTATTATTTATGAGGCTGGTGTTGAGTAAGAGATGCCTTCTGTTCCAGCTACAGCTTCTCAGACATCTAAAAGCTTTCCACTTCAAAGCCAGATTTCCCTCTTAAAGACAGAGACAAACTCCATGCCTGTATTTTTAATTCAATGCCCATGCTTCTATTCTCTTTAAAATACCAGCAGGAACAAAATGTACACATTCTCACCTGCTTATGAAGTGTTTCTTACGGCTGATCCACAACTGAAGCTAATTCCAAAATAACACTGATACAAATATATGAACACCCTGATGAATGCATGAAGTTATTCATATACTCCTGGAAAAGACTTTTCTATTTCTTTTTGTCTTTTCAGTGTGACATTCATTATCTGGCTTCCTGGAGCCATTTATGTGCAATATGTGCAATTTAACAGGATGCAAAATGCATAGATTCAGTGTTTCACTCACAGCTTTTCATGCGAGTGAATATAATATGTTTTTACTCTCTTCTCTGACTGATTCCATTTCTAATCTGCATGAAGCCTTTTGATTGGCTTTCAAGCCATATTTTAATATGCAGCCAAATGTTGATTGGCTGGAACCTGCTGATGCTGAAGCTATTGAAAATACAGATAAAAAGGAGCTTGAAAGCTGAGAGACACACAGGCATCTGCTACCCACTGTTAGCGTTTGGACAGACTCTGCCACTTTAGGTTCACTTTTGTAACTATTCTTTGGTATTTAAATCAAACCTGTAACAAAGGGTATTTCAGAAGCAAAGACATTTAGCTGGAATCACAACTGTAATTTAAAAACCTCAAAGTTGCATAAAAGGACAGGAAGTCCAAGAGAAGAGCAAGAGGCCTGAGGAAGAGAGGATTTCACAGAGGAAGAGGAACATGTCTCTGGATGTGAAGGAGAAGATGCATGTGCGGCTGGTCTTCCTGGGAGCTGCTGGCGTGGGCAAGACTGCGCTGATCCGCCGCTTTCTGCAGGACACCTTTGAGACCAAGTACAGGCGCACAGTGGAGGAGCTGCACAGCAAGGAATACGAGATCAGCGGCGTCAAAGTAACCATCGAGATCATGGACACCAGCGGGAGCTACTCCTTCCCGGCCATGCGGAAGCTGTCCATCCAGAACAGCGATGCCTTCGCCCTGGTCTACGCCATCAACGATCCCGAGTCACTAGAAGCTGTGAAGAGCCTGCGGGACGAGATCATGGAGGTGAAGGAGGACAAGTTCACACCCATCATGGTGGTTGGCAACAAGTCCGACTTGGAGGGTGAGCGGCAGGTGAGCAGCGAGGGCGTGCTCTCCACACTGGAGATGGACTGGAACAACTGTTTGCTGGAAGCCTCAGCCAAGGAGAACAGCAACGTGATGGAGGTTTTCCGGGAGCTGCTGCAGCAGGCCAACCTGCCCAGTCGGCTGAGCCCCGCCCTGCGACGCCGCCGCGAGACCTTCCCCAAAGACAGCAGCCTGCGGCCACCCATGAACAAGACCAACAGCTGCACGGTCTCCTGAACACCATGGGGCAGCTGGAGGGGGATGCCCGGCTGAATTAAGCTGGAGTGTGTGAAGGAGAGAGAGAGAGACAGGACGAGATCGAGTCGAACACTGAAGCATCTTAATTAATTCCCTAGCCCCCCCAGTTCACCTTAGCTTTCCAACAGACCTCACTGAAAAGGGCACTTGCTGTCAATAATGAATTTCATTATGAAAGCTGTACAGTCCCCTCACGTGGGAGATGTCATTTCTGATTTAAGTTGAATGGTAATGAGGATGTAATGCGAGATCATGGAACAGAGCCGTACCATCGTCCCATACTTTCACTATAACGGTCCTGAGGTGACAGCGAGCTTCTGGTGTCCCGCGTGTAAATCAGCGCCGGCATTTCAATGTATGTGCGTTACGCGTCGCAATGCTTGCAAGTTTTTCCACTTGCGATAAGACTTCAGCTTGTAGCAGAGTGTAAATGTATATTTGCAAAACACACATACGCTGGAATCTTGGCTTACTTTCTATTTAGTTTTAATTTGGGGATTTGTAATTGGATGGAGAAAGTCTTCGAGAAGCTGTTTGTGCTTTGCTTTTTAATGTAATTAATTGTATTGTTTTCTTACTTGCCAGTCTTTTTGCTGTTCTTGTAGTAAATCGATGGCACAAACTGATTCAAAGCTTCAATGCAATGGGTTTCGCACTTTGATCTCCAAAAGGTCATATAAGTGCCGTTTTATAAAATGTTTAACAGATTTTTTTATTTCTTTTTTTAATAAATATGAAAGATGTTTATATGTTTGATTTTAAATGGAATGTAGGTATATAGCTAAATAAATATGAAAAATACTAAACAAGAGAAAGCGCCTGGATATTAAGTTGTGTTTTTTCATCCGAAGATTATCGCTTATCATTTAATCATTTCTTACAACAATCAGATGTGATTACGCGCTGAAGCTCTACCAAAAGCACCAACAAGCCACCGCACAATTTAGCTTAATTAAATAATCAATCACAAAGTGATTAATCTGAATGGAAAATACCTTTTAAAAATGTTTAATTACTTACCAAACTGAACACGTTTCGGCCATTTGTGTTTGGAACTTAGAACATGACTTTCCCCCTATTATAGGAACTAGGCGTTTGATTTACGCCTTGTTTTACTTATAAAATAGTCTAGTACTACATCCATGGATCAAGTCAGACGAGCTGTTTTCTTTTCTGCGTTAATTTAGCGCGAGCGTACAATTAAAGTTATTAAAACAATAGAATATTTATGCAGGTTTTGTAATGTTAACGATAAATGGTAAACGACGTAGAATACATTTTTACTGTAACGATAGTTTGACAAAATACGAGCATCATCACTGCTACAACACGGAAGCACCGCGAGAAGTAGCCGCATATTTGTACATATATGGACAAATACCGCCTTCTGGTGGCCAGTATTAAATAACTTAAAACTGGAATTTGATTAAGGATTAACGATTGAAGAAGACGGACAGTAAACGACTTCAAAACATAATAAAATAGTAGTATTTTCCATATGATACAAGTTAGCGATATTGTGTTCATGTATGTGTTTGCAGCGTAACTTATGTCGCGGATTTGTGAGACTTGACACAGTCCACCAACTCCTTGGTAACATCAGACAGGAGAACAGGCTGGATGAGGTGTTCGTCCGTCATGGGGGGAACACACAAACCCACGTGACCGGTAATTGAGAGATGACATTTTACCCGCATGCCAGTTTGTGAAATGCGAGGGGAACCTGGATTACCCATAGGAAACTCATATTAACATGGGGAAAACATGCAAACTCCACACTAAGTGGAATACGAACCCCGAAGCTGTGATGTAAAACTGCTGCCCACTGAGCCACCGTGCCTCACTAAGCAAAATCCTAGTTTGCTCTTTTATATAGTGCCTTTGAATGATTTTCCAGATGCCCTTTGACACCTAAAAGCAGATACCCATTTCTCAGTGTGCTACAAGGAACTAAAGATTTCACCAGAAGGAAGCAGATTATTCTGGAAAGAATCAACAATGTGCATATCAAAATAAAAGACTGGGTGTACAAAACAAATAAAATATAGTCTCGACAAGAGAATCTCGGCATGTGATTCAATTTCGTTTAAGTTACAGATAAAGCATGAAGAAAAAATGTACGGCATTTCTTCCGTTTCCAGCAGATTGCAAAATAAGTAGCTGCATAGTCATGGTATGTATGTATGTCAGTCTAAATGAGCGATTTATGGGCTCTCCATACATTTTAATTACTAGCTTATTTACATCAGAAACCCCAAGACAAATCAGTCAATCCAGTGATCCTTCAGGACTGGAGACTTTGGTCATTTGAAATGGTTTTGGTTTTTGTAAAATCCTCATTTTTACCTAATTTTTTTCAGTAAGAGGTTGAAACACTGAGAATGAACATGTCACCAGTACTATTGTTACTGTAATCTACCAACAGTCACAGCTGGTATTATTCAACTGCATTTCCAATCTGTTACATGCTGCCCCCCCCGACCCTCCTGTCTCCTCCCTCACATGGCCCTGATGAGCCACACCTGATGCTTGTTGCCCCTCCTTAGTCTTTGTATTCAATCTTTGTATTCCCTGTTTGTCTCGGCTTCCAAGTCCGGTCATTAATGATGGTCCTCCCGTTTGCCCATGTCCTTCCCGGTACCAGTCTTCCCATTTTGACCCCTCTTGGTCCCGTTTGTTTTCCAGCCTTGTTTCAGTTTTGTCCAGGTTATGTTTCAATAACCCCACCCCCCCAAACACCTGCCTTAAGTCCTTCGTCCCATGTTACATGACACAAGGGACACGTCAGATGTAATACACTCTTATTCTGGAGATCCAGTAATAGTTGTAGGGAGAGAAAGCAGAAGATTCTGTGTGAAGGCTGTGATTCTATAGGCTCGGGGAAGCAATATAACTGGAAACGCAAGCAAGATGAAAGAACCAATTGTATAATTGGAAATGTTTCATTGCTTTGAATGAAAGCATCTGCAAAGGGTCAATATTCTGTTTTATTCTGCAGTTATGCTTCCAAATGGGCTGCAGGCTGGACCGGGAGGGCTCCCCAAGTCACACAAAAGCAGACACTTCATCTGCACGTTTCTCATTCGCTAGAACTGTCACACCAGGAAGTGACCTGTGACCAACTGCACTCCATCTTCACCTTAATTCTCATTTAAATGCTCATCTGTACCCCCTCAGCACACTCTTGGCCCACTGGACTAACGCGCCTCTGGAACCTTATATGTGCACCCTGCAGAAATGTTATTTACAACCTGGACACATTTCTGCCAGGTGAACCGAAACACAACAGACATACAGTCAGTCCTGCCACAATGCAACTAATGCGTTCCTGAAAGCCACATGTTCACTAAAATCACATGCTAAAATAAACACATCCATGGGAAAAATAGGGTTGGGTACAAAACTCAGTAACTTACGGCAAACAAAAGAAATTAATAGAAAGTGACACCAGTGGCCAATAGTATAATTATATGCATTTTAAATAAGGAACAATAATAATATATTAATGAATTATATCATAAACATCTCTTACTGGTTTTATGAATGGCACGAGAATTGCATAGTAATCACTTTAACCAAACGCACCGAGCTCGATTACCGAGGGTCGGGAGTAGTGATGGGCAAGGCATCACGGACCTTTTGTTGTGTTTTTTGGCCTCACTAGACAGGGCATACTTTGAACCTTATTTTGAGCAGAGAGCACCATCTAGTGGGTCAGAGAATACAGCAAATGGTTCACGAAGCGTGATTTTGGCCATCATTAGCTGGGAGTAGTGAGTCACAGCCACCATGTGGTTGGTCATACACACAGCACAAACGCAATGGATTGCAGTTTGTGTAGGAGCACTGAAGGCAATAGGGCTACAGTCTTCAAAAAGCAAATGTAAGCACATAAAAAATGTTGCTGTATTTTATGTGATAATGTCAGATATTTTTAGATTTTTTTAATCTGACTTTGCCCTGTGTGGATGTACAAACAGTTTGATAAAACAGGAAGTACACTCCACAATGCTGCATTAGATTTATTTCAGTGCCATAAAAATATGACAGAAATCATCTCAATGTTTGACAAACGTGCATTTGGATGACCTTAAGAAGTTTAAAAGGTAGTGTAGTTAAAAAAAATCTACATACCCCTTTATTCAGATCATTACACAAGAGAACAGATTAGTGATTTCTCTCCCACATAACATCAAGAACAAGTGCTGCATTCATAAAACAAACCTGCATGTGAAATTTACATATTGAACTCTGAAAGCAAGTCACAGAAGGAAGATCATTACTTTTGTAGCATTTTATGTACTGGGGAAGGAACTTATCAGACAAAAGTAAACATTGTTCTATTTAATAACAGTCAGAGGCACCAAGGTCACAAATTATAGTGCTGCAATTTCAGGCCCCTCTTACTGTTAAGATAACAGCAACAAACTGGCATGAATCAAAACTTCCAAAAGAGTATTATGACCTTATCACAATCGTCTCTCATAAAGGCTTACAATGTAGATCCCTTCAGTTGTAAACTTAATCATTAAAAAAAAAACTTCACAGGACAAGGACAGAAAAATGTCAACAGCAGCATGGGATTGCATGCATCTTCAGTGACATGAAGTCCACTGGAAGCTTGCAGTGTATGTTATGTACACACACATTTCAAGTAGTTTCAAAATAGACTTCCAATAAGAGTGAAAAGGGCTAAATTTACAAAAACTTTCATTTTTGCTAGAGCTTTAATCCCAATCATGACATAAACATAGCTGAAGACATTTTTACTTTTGATCAAAAGCATTTTATCCATCACAGCATGGCTGCAGTAAACACTAAACTGTGCGAGGTTACAGTGTGGGTAAAATGTTTTTTCTCTTTGACCGAAACAGAAGTTCTTGATCACTGAGAACTCCACTGAAGGAGCATCTTTAAAATTGTGGTTTTCATAGTTGGGCTGGCAAACCAGCAAAAGCCTATTAAATAAGGGCAAAAAATAATCAAGTACTGTCACAGTGAAAAGGGAAGCCTTTAAAATTCAGACGAGAGGATGACATACTGGACAGACTGACCCTGCAGACTTAAATCCTTTAAGTGGAGCTCGATTCTGTTATGGTTTAACTACAGACCATCTCTGGTACGATCTGTGTGTGCAGATAGAGGGGCTGGAGGCTTTATATTGCATATCACGGTTAATTTTTACTAAACGAGACCTGTTGAATATAGGAAAATATACTTTGTACCCAAATAGAGAAGAATGGAATGTACTTGCACACTAAAGATGACGGATGACAAAGACTTTTCTGGACGAAGCCCACAGCTTGTCCTGTATTGAGGATTACCGAACGCGTCGGTACGAAAGTGAATTGACACAATACAAGGCTACTTTTACAATTCAGAGCTGAGCATCTCAAATTTGTCCTTTAATGTCATGCATTTTAAATTGCGACCTCCTCCCAAGTGAATATACAGACGGGGGAGAGAAGACGGATGGAAGGGTTTTCTGTCAAATACTGATGTGGAGCATTAAAGTATGCAAATGCGGAGACTCCGTCATCTAGGAGGCAAAATGCACCCAAGTGAAATCGCACATCCGTAAAGGCAGCTCAGACAGGTCAAACAGAAGGGACACACACTTATTATTAAACTGCAACAATGTTTATAGGCCCTCCCTCACCAGGATCCCCTGCTTTCATTTATTTTTGTTTTTATTGATTTGTACTTGGGTGGGGGTTCCTCATCAGGGCTCAGCAGGCCCCTTAGTCATCCACGGTGATGTTCCGGAAGAGGTAAGCCATGGACTCTCCGTTGTGGATGCGACGGATGGCCTCTGCCAGGATCATGCTGACGTCCACAGTCTTGATCTTAGGGCACTGCAGTTTCTGCACTTCATGTGGGACGGTGTTGGTCACGACCACCTGGGAACCACCAGGAACACCACAATTACATAAGTTCATTCAAATGGCATACATGCAGTGACACAATGAGTAATGTGGAACAGTCTAGAAAGTTAAGAAAGTTAAGTGACGACTTGGCCATCAGTACACCTAAGTTCTACAGTGCAAATTGCTGGTATTCCAGTTCAACACAAATGAACTTCCATTTTCTATAGGGGGAAAAAATGTGAAAACCACCATTTATTTGATTAAGCCTTAAACTGTGCAGCAGGTGGCAGAGCAGCGAACAAATTAATTCACAACCTTAAGAAAAGTCCCTTTAAAACTTACACTACATTATGGCAGCAAAATATCCAGCTACACAACCAAATGTAAAGTGCAAAGAAACTGAATCACAGGATGACAGAAATTGAATTTTATTGTTGGCTTAGCATTGAAAAACTATTTCCACTTTATATTGTCTTGTTTTCCCTTTTGTCTAAGGTGCAAAGACATAACATCACTGTCTGATGAAAACCATGAATGTTCGCTTTTTGACACAGGGGTGGACTTACCATAAGGCAAGAATAGGCAGCTGCCTGGGGCACCTGAAAACTAGGGGCCCCATCAAGGCATTTTCCAGAAGTTATATTTATTAATATGATTGTTTAAATGATACCAATGTGCAGGTTATTTCCATTTTGGTGACAGTTTTCACAACAAGGTCGCCCCCATCCCAGCTGCAATGGACTATTCTACTTTTAGACTTCACTCTACCCAGCTTTGTTTTAGTATTGGAGTCTACCGGTTGTTCACTGCCAAGCAAACTGGCACAAAGTAACCAGAAAAACACAGCACAAAAATATAAGGCTAGAATTACATCTTTGACTGATAGCATCTCGCTAGAGTAGCAGACAACTTGTGAACAGAGAGATAATACAATTAAAAAAACATATGCAAAAATTCGAATTAACTTTAGTGAAAGAGAGAGTGATTAAATTTCTTAAACTTGGCAGATCGATCCACCAGCAATAACGTCCCCCCCAAATCAGCAATTTTCATCAACGCACTCCCGCCCCCATCCTGATCAGTAAGTTTTACCATTGGCACCCTGTACTTCAATTACTACATCATTCATGTTCCATTGTTTTTGATTCCCCTTGTTTCTCTTTCTGCTCCAAAAATATCTGAAATGGCCCACTTAGGGGGGCCTTACCCATGACGGCCTGGGGCCCCCAGGGTAGTCAGTCTGTCCCTGTTTTGATGAATGTGACATTTTACCATAGATGGAATACACCCATTCTCCTCTGTCTACTAATAGTGTCTGAAATCTAATTACCCAATAAAAATGTTTTATTAAGTCATCTATTTAACTAATACTTATCTTGGTTATCACTTGTATTCACGAGGGTCATTTGGTCGATTATTTACATTGCTAATGTTAACTTAATGTCAATAGCTGGATAGCTAGCTAACAAACATTGCTGTTAATATTGAATATAAAGCAAAATACGTTTGTTTCTTGTCAACACTGAAAAAGTGCATATTTTCACTCTTGAAATGTAATTTGGAGATGCATTTTTCATTGGACAGCGACGATGAAAACAAGTTTACAGGGTGCCTGCAGAAATCCTGATGTGAAATTTACATCTTAGGTTAAGACCTTTTTAATGCCACTCTCCAAGCCAATTGTAAGACCAAACTATAAGCAGAAATATGCTTTACCAGAATCATTACCCATACATTTACAATACTGACTACACACACTGTTCATTCAAGTTTGTATTAAAAATGGTCTAAATTGATGCATGAATAATAAATCAAACTTGACAGTACGACGATCAAGGCCTGGTCATGTCAATTATGAGAAATCCTCCTGCCAAGAAACATCACTCAAGACAGAGGAACAACGGACTTGGATTCAGACATCCAATGTCCCCTTGTCCAACACTGAGTATAGAAAGTGACAGATTTAATAGATTCTCGGGTATTTGAAAATAATACTCGTAAACTGTAACAAACGTTTTCAAAACTAAGGGGTATACTATGAAGCAACAATAACATTCCACACCCTTTAGAACATGCTCATTTATAATTACACCAATCAAAGAGCAAAGGGTAGAGTAAATGGAATAATGACTATATCGACGCTCCTCTACTTGCAAACTTTCACACATATGAACGAAGAGGACTAAGTCTAAAATGAGTTCGTTGGGCTCCCGGTTCCTGTCCGCAACATCAAATTTTTTTTTCTGTGCGCCAATTCCGCCTAGTACGACTTCTGGCCGCTACTCCCGCCACACAGCAGCATAGCGTCCGTACTCCCAGCATCCTAGTTCTTAGTACTTGCATATACCCTTAAAATAATGTTAAATGACAACTTACGAACATTTCAAGTTACGAACAGCCGTTCGAAACGCAACTCGTTCGTAAGTAGAGGAGCGTCTATATAACTAAATGAGACAGATATGTCCATGTACAAGTGTGATTTAAGCAATGGACGATGGAGAACAATGCACACCACTTGATATTCAGATTATGCATTTACATACATCTTTATTAATTGGACTGTGTCCATCCACCACCACTGCCGGCAAGCGAGTGACAGGGCATTGAACGTGAAGTGCATGGGTGAACATTCTAATAATTAAAATCTGCCTGTAAAGAACTCTGGAAAACCAAGGGGTGTGCAAGACTTGCTATCAACTCAAAATGCTAAACCAATATCTCGTTACAGCAGGGATTGCCTCTTTTCATAGGTATTAAGATAGATACTAGCAAGATGTAGCACACATAGCAAAAGGGCTTGAAAACGCAAAAATGATCAGTGTGCATCTCTGCCTGTGGACATCAAAGGTCTGTGATTAAAAACTGACAGAATAACCCTTAAAAGTCAGTCACACTTAAATGAAACATTTTTCAGCATCAAACTAAAATACAGCAGTCCTCTCTTATCCACATGGGATATGTTCCAAGACCCTCAGCGAATGCCCAAAACCACAGATGGTACTGAACACTATATACACACTGCCTTTTTCCTATACATATCTATGATAAAGTTTATTTTATAAATTAGGGACAATAAGATTAACAATAGGACATTTATAACAAAACACTATAAATTTGAATAATGTGGTTTCTAAAAATCTTGTTGTATTGTACTCACCTTTCTTCGTTAGTATTGGTTTTTAAGTAAAAGTTTTGTTTTTAAATTAAAAAAAAAAAAAAAAGGGGTAGCATATACAGTGTGGATGCACTGGATGAAGGAATGACTCACGAACCAGGCAGGACAGTGCAAGATTTCTTCATGCTACTCAGAATGGCATGCAATTTAAAACTTAATTATTTTGGGAATTTTCCATTTAATATTTTTGGACTGCAGTTGTTTATGACCTCAAAAGAGACCTAGTATATTTAAATTTAAGACTCAAGACTTTTGAAGATCTTAATTGGTTCAAATTGAATTTAAGATATGAAGACTTAATGTCCCACAGACAACCCTGGTTCAACAATTTCAGCGAACACAAGGCTCACCTCATCAATAGCAGATTCCTCTATCAGCCGGGGAGCATCAGCAGACAGCAGGCCATGTGTGGCCATGATGTAGATCTTGTAAGCACCCCTCTCCTTCAGGATCTCAGCTGCCGCTACAAAGTCTTCCACGTCGTCTATGATGTCATCCTACCAGTCACAAAGAGCATCACGTTTTAAGCTTCAGAACCTGATTACCTTCTTTAGCTACTGCTCCGTCTCATCCGCAAGCTATCAAAGACATATTAAGTTAGATCACATTTGGCTACAGTTTCACATTCACAATTTCGCATGTAGACTTCTCATTCATTCATTCATTCATTCATTCCTTCCCCACTAAAATTATTAAAGTCAGTCCAACCTCAACCTAACCTCTATCAGCAGGTTGGAGCAGATGAGTTTGGGTCAAGCTGCATGATACCACTGTTCACAGGAACAACTGGGGCAACATTCCAGGTAAGTAAAACAGAGTACGTGTTCTTACGACTATGATGGCGATCCTCCCGCCTACATCGCCTACCACGGTGATCGGTGGTTTTTCCTTAGCCATCATTACTGCAATGCAAAAAACAAGAAGTTATTTCAGTTCCAAGCATTAGGAGTGTACACGAAAGGGACCAGAAGACACACAAAACTCTTTATCCATATAGATTGGGTAAGATGGACTGAAGCAGGTTTGGGAGCAACAGTGCAGAAGGGTATGAAACTAATTTATCTATTTGCTTCTCATCTAAGCAATAGTATTACTGATGCCTTGGGCCAAGAACTCAGCCCTTCAACACAAGGGAAAGCTGTCTGGAATGTTGAGTCTACACTCTACGTTGCCTGCATGCTGTAAGGTCCCACAAGTAATGGAGTGACGAGCAGTTCTACTGAGAATACGTCAAAGAGAAACGGAAAAAGAAAATCAACGCCAACTCTACTGATGAATTATTAAAAATTGTGCTTCCTTCAAGCAATTTTATAGACATCAACCGGATTCAGATGGGATAATGAAACTGGAGAGGGTAGCTAAAGAAATGGAATCACTCGCCATTTTACCCAACCTACAGCTTCGAAGAAAAACTCTCATTGCAGCACATGCCATGCAAAAGAAAAGAAATTAAATCCTCAAACTTATTGCTGGCCCAGCATGACCAGTCACACCGTATATTTAAAAACTCAGGTTATACAAAAACAATATTAACCTGATTCAGATCCATTTAAATTGTGAAAGATGGCCAAACTCCCATTCTACTTCTGGAAACACTGATCATGCGGGCCATGTCTGGGTTTTTAAATATACAAGGGTCGCACCTTGCATAATCAAATCAAAGCCAGTAGATCCAGCGTAAAACCAGCACAGAGAAACCAGCCTTGCCAACATTCCACGCCTGGCCTCCGTAGTTCCAAGTTCAGCTGTGGAGTTACCGTCCTCCACCAAAGGAGAACGCAGACCGAGTACTGATAACATTGTTAGGCTAATGAACTACGGATGCCCACTAGGCTGGAGGTCAGACAGCCAGCATCACAGGTCAATGCAAGCAATGCACAACAAATCAGTTTTACATTATAAAAGGGAGCATTGTATCAATTAGAACAGCCATTACATCATACCCTTCAACCTGAGTATATTAAAATCAATTTATCTGTCTAGTCTATAGATCACATTCTTTCTACACTGTTCTATTTCATACTTAGAGGAGATGAACACAACCACACTTAAGCACACAGGGAGAATATGAAAACCCTGTTGCTTCTGTGTTTCCAAAGTTACAGAAATGATACAAGTGGAACTCAGAATGACACACGAAAAGCCAGACATTTTT
>JAODLD010000101.1:10786863-10799876 GCA_026781065.1 Mormyrops boulengeri | reverse complement strand
CCCCCCCCCCCCCCCCCCCCCCCCCCCCCCCCCCCCCCCCCCCCCCCCCCCCCCCCACTGCATTACATGACACACACTGACCTGACCTGCACCCATAATAGACTAAAAACAATTTCGGCTCTAATTCATTAAACGCCAAACAACAAAAAGGTATTTAGTTAATTGGTTACATCAGCCAGTTTGTAAAGATCAGAACTGCATTTATAAACAGATGTTTCTTTACTACATTTGTTATTGTAATTCGTTCAAACTCTGGTATTGAAAACAGAAAATGACAAAAACATCTGGCATGCTTTATGTCTTACAGGTTAAATAAAGAGTATTAGGCATCCTACCTGCTTTGGCTAGCATTGAGGCCAACAGCTTGCAAACTATAGAGCCCCTCTTCCTCATTTTACACTGCTTACTATATGGGAAATAAGGAATGACCCCAATAATATTCTTTGCACAGGAGGTCTTGAGGGCGTAGGCCATTACCAGCATCTCCATAATAGCAGTGTTAACATCCCTAAATGTGGAGGAAAGCATGGATTATTACTTGGATTATTACCACAGTAAAATCAATTTGGTAAAAGTTAGCTGCAGAAGCAAACTGAAAATCTAGCTCCGGCTGTCATCTGTTAACCTGACGGCAGACAATTCACAACTCAACAATAATTCTTACAATCCAGCTTTGCATTCTGTCCTACAAATGTCTCTCCATTGTTTGTTTACTGCATTCTTGCCTTTGCCATGAGGCACGGAGCCACAGGCTAGGTTTTCAGCTCAAGCCGAACATTGTTTACACAGGGACAGTGAAGGGAAGGGGAGAGAGAATTTACTTCACTAGAAAATGCAGTGTGAAATTAGACTTTTGCCTTGCTTCTTTCTTTTGTATGACACAGTAAACACCTCAAGGGAAAATTCTGACTTCATCAAGAGAATAATGACTTCTGAAATTTGAAGGGCGTGATCCTCTCACCTGGGGATAGTCTGGATGATGAAGATATCTTGTCCACGAACAGATTCTTTCACATCTACTCTGGTTTCTAAATTTTAATGGAAGGGGGAGTCAATGAAAGGATGGGTGTTCTAAAGCAGAGCCAATGCAAAATACCACATCCCTTCAGTAACTCTGTCAGAAAACTGCTAGGGCTTTATAACAAAAATGAAAATTCATTTGAAAGAAATACAGCCAACTACGGTCTAGGAGGGCAGCAAGTCACCGTACCTCTGTTGGATTCCTGATAGACAACAGACTTCCCCAATTCTACACCAAGACGCCTGTCAAGAGATGGAAAATTAATATATTTAAAGTTGCGGAAGGGGGAAGAGCAACATACTCTAATCCTCCATCAATCGAGACACCAATATGCATTGTTCAGTATTAGAAGTATACTCCACGCTTGACGGGTTTTCTATAATTTCACCCTTGGAAAATAAGGAGACAGTTCACTTAAACAGCATTCACTACTTCCCATATAGCATCACTCATAACACTCCAGTACTACCTGCTATGCACATCAGACAACCTCAAAATATGCATAAAGAAAAAAATTACATACAACAACTTTAGGCTGGCTAACTGGAGAAAATCCTGCCTTAGCCCAAAAGAAACTTCAACATGACTGACAGCCTAACCCCAAAGAGCAACTGAAGCTCTATTTACCTGACATGCATTTGAAGGAAAACATGGGGGAAATGGTACCAGGCTCGATAATCTAGTTAGACCAAAGTTAAGAACTAAAAACGCCCTGAGCGAATTCCTTCAACAACACACCCTTCAATAAACAAACAGTCATACAGCACAGGAGGTAAACAAAGACAGGCACACAAACGATTACTGAGAGAAACATACTGATTTACACTATCCAAGTTCTGAACTACACGATACCCTGAGCTACTAATGCAATCCATTCATTGTGCACTGACAAAAACCAAAGAATTAAAGCCAGGATAAGCTTAAGGAGCACTTTTCTTTCAGAAAAACTAAACTATACCCTTGAGCAGAAGACAATTACCAGACAAACATCTTACAACAATAGTCAACTGAATGAGGTCAAGCAAGTTCACTTTTTAAATATAGACCTGACTGCATCAGGGGAATAAAATATATCAACCATGAGAATGATTAAGGGCTTAAACTAAGAAGGGCATGGATGAGCATTAACACTTCCCAAGGACGCACCTGGGTAATCCTACAGCAGACCAAAAAACCAACACGCGACATCTCAGCACTTGGTTGGAAAGCTCCCACATATACTCAATATTCACATACAAACCCCAAGTAAGGCACCGAAGCCTCAAAGAACTGTCGTAATCGCACGGGTGAATGATACAAGGTCTCTGATTAAAAGCCAATAAATTGCTAGATACGCAGATTCCTGTGGATATTGAAGTCTTTAACCAATAAAATCGTTTTTGTTTTATTGAGCACTTACTGCAAAAAACCTTAGGGATGAAGAATAAAACTGCCATAAGACATTGAATCAAATGAAAATTTTTACATCATCTTAAAACATCCAAAAGGGGTTACGGTGCCATTCTTGACCATGAGAAATGTTGATGCTCTCTATGTGTCGGCAGAACACACCTGCACTGACCAGAGCATAATACCATTTATAATTTATCATTTATTAACTGCCCGAGACATAATAAAATGATAATTGCCCACCAGGATCACAGATATTTCACAAATTTCTGAGTATTGTATTACTCAGACTTGAGGCAGTTAGTTAAAATAGTTATAATTATGCCATGTTAAAAGACTGCTATTTGATACCTTCCTCAATGTTCAGTGAAATTAAGATATCTATTTAGCAAAAAGTTTCTTATTTCAGGCTGACATTTAATGTACATTATACCATTTACCTAATTTACTTTTTGCATTAATTTTCCGACTGTCAAGCAATCTCAAACCGTTAAGATATTGTTTTGCTAAACTGCTTCTGTAATATTCCAGAAACCCAAAAGATGAATTATGAAATAATCTCCTAAACAATAAAAAAAAAAGTCATTTATGACTGCCGCTGGATTACATGCACAGTAGAAAAATGCATAAAAACTAAAATTTAAAACAAGATGAAATGCATACAGTCCTGTATAAACTACATGCCTTGGAAGAATTTACATGTTCACACTGTTGCGTGTGGTTATTTAAAGCACAGGAAATGTCCCCTGGTAATGTATCAGAAGAAACCCAATACATTATCAAAACATTCCACGGCTGAAAAGCATCCTTTCATAAACCTCTCAGCTCCAGACAGATATTTAGGAACTTGGCATTTCTGTAAAGCCAAACCTGTCAAAAAAGAAGGGACCGGTAAAGGGCGCAGCTGTATTTAAAACCAGAGACGACGATCAGCCTAATCAATCTTTCAGACAACGCGCAGGCAAACGGCCTAAGTATAGAACAGGGAATGGGAACAAAGAAGCATCGCGCTAATTTTCACACAAGTGCCATTTATTACGCAGTTAAAGGAAACACTCCAATGCGTAGCTCTGCACTGTATGGATATCAACTCTTAAAAATCGGTTATTAATTAACGCTAGATTTCCGATGAGCTGTGTATTTCCAGGGTCACATAACACTGAGTTCTGCTATGACAGGTGAGGGACGAAGGGCTTTGGGGAATACCGATGCTTTCACGGCGATCCCAAAATAAAACGGTGCTCAATATATCCCCCTGATTAATTACATTTCAACACTGCCTGTGGAAACTAAACATAAGGTTAAACAATGCGGAATGCGAGTTGGAAGGAATGACCGCAACTTCAAATCATGATTTATTTATGCAGCAAACATAGCTCGCAGGTCGAAACCCACATTTGCGGATCATCCCCGTAGAAGTGAAATAATAGGAATACAAATGAAAGGGCGATTAACATTGTAAAAAATATATTTACGGCATTTTGCAGACGCCCTCAGCAACAGCGACTTACTTAAGTGCTTAGAAGTCTCATCAGTGGGAAAATTAAAAAAAAAAAAAGCAAACTAGAACTCCGTGAAACGTGTTGTTTGGACAAACACAGAGGCCTAACTTTCACTCAATAATTTAGCTCGTTTTCCTCGTAGCAGCCACGCGTGAGCCATCTTACCATTTTAAGCCGACTTGAACTGAAATACTCACTCGGTGATCTTCTTGGCCAGCTCCGTGCACGCCGCGGTCGAGTTGGCCGAAAAGACACGGTAGCCGCTTTTCGCCACGTTCATGCTGGAGCTGTGACCATACGAGAGCCTCGGAGTTTGGGAATGAAAGAAAACAGACTTATGAGGCCCCGCACGCCTCCTGTGCATGTCTGCCAGCGACACGCCGGGCTACTCGCTCGCCCCCTCCCTTTACGGTTAGCGATGCAACGAAACACCGCTGCTTCTGCTAGTAAATGGGGCGGCAGATGCTTGGATAGCCTTCCAGCAAAGTCCGACAGTCCAAAAAAACAGACAGCGAGTCAATGTCGCGGTTATAATCTGATAAAGGCTGGCGCTCAAGCGGACATTATCACACAAAAGTGAGGTAATTAGCAGACATGCCCAACGTCGTTAGTCGGCGACATAGCAGTCACAAAAACACTCGGCTTCGTTAGCAAACCGTATTTCACAGTGACTTGACTTACTGTGATGGTTCCTTCTCTTTATTATTCTCGCCAAACGCTCAAAGCTAATATGTAGTTAGCGATCAGGCTTATTTCTAGACAGCTACAGTAAAATATTCGCCGGATTCGATTCTAAACAAATACTTCGGTTAGAATACTAACCGCTCTACCTACTGATTTTGACTTATAGCAGAGCAACAAGGTTGCATTTGTAAACGTCAGCTATATACGGCTAATTTATAAAAATAAACCTGATACAACTGCCAGACCCCTGAACCCTTACTAAACACTGGTTGCAAACTGAAAAATAAACCGCAACCGATCGGCCACTTAGCTAAACCACCAAGCTATCTGGATGGTTAGCAACCGGGATGGCTAACGCCGGCTAACTGGTTAACTATCGTTACGTGGGGCTCTACGTAGCCGGTAGAAAAAGAGCTCGATATTTACATTCTGCAATAACTTTTAGTTATTTCGTGAAACCTAAACGACAGCTTTTTTTATACCGGTCAAGTTATACAGCGATGGTCATACAAGACGGTGAAGGTGGGGGGGGAAACACCCAAGTTAATGAATCAAGTACGAATTGAAGCTCGGCGCGCTCTCCGTACTCTCGCGTTCTTGAAAACTTTTTGTTGCAATGCGGTTGCTGTAACGCCACCGTCGGCTTTTTTCATTGGATAACCACTCCCTTGACTGGCAGTACAATGTAACGAATGGGCGCCGAGAATCCGAGCGTAGGGCGGAGCCCCAACGCGTACTGCAGCCACTAAGGTGTCGTAAGTGCGGCAACAAAAAGGTCACGATTTGTAAGCAGTAAGTGGTTTTCGTTTTGGTATTTTGGTCGGTGAGTCCCCCGAGTTTAACAAGAAATATATGAAATATATTAAAATCGCCCACATTTTTTAATTCCCTTTTTAATTTAGCACAAACAAAATAGAATGGCAGTATAAAATACATTTCAAAAATTGACTAAAATACACGTTTATGCTGAAGGCATAATCTAGAACTATACAAATAATTTTTATAGTATCAGCAACAAATTATTATTTACATGTGCATATCTATAAATCATTGGGCCGTCTCATGGCAAAGCAGTAGCATTCAAACAAACATAAAAATTCTTACATATAGCTGTAAAGGTACACATAAGTCATTGTATGCAGCCAGTTGATTGATTACACCTGCGGGCATGAGAGGCGAAATGACACAAAGCAGTTCTGCTCATATTTAGTGAATGACTAGGTGATAAGTTCACCTTTTGCTTCACCTGCACAAACCTTTATTTGACCAGTGCTTTAGCCCTTGAGCAGTAACGCAGTATTAAATGGAAAAACTACTAGATAAATATTTCCCCTTGGATAGGGTGACCAGATAATCCATGTCAGGGAGGACACTTTGAGCTACTTCAGGTTTTACAAATTACTTTCAAACTGAAAGGCTCCTGTGCTCGGCTAAATAGTTCAGCTCTTCTTGCGCTGACTGGTTCGTTTCCTTGACTGAAATACTCATCCAGCTGTTTCACATTAACATTAGTGACACATGCATGATTATAGGAGACTGACCAATAAGCACACAGCAAGAACTCGGTGCTAAAGTGAAAGCCGGGTCCTTTTAATTGAAATGGTAATTTACAATTCCTGTCCTAGATCAGAGTGTCCTCCCTGACATGGGTTATCTGGTCACCGTACCCTTGGACACCACCTGCTTATTCCATACATATATTTCTTTCAGGCACCCATTCCAGCATGCTCAGTCATGAAGGACGTGGCACTTAGCTGAGCCAAAAATGCTCCGATACAGCAAACAAGCATAACAGTTGGGGGTCCTCGAGTCCATTTCACAGGAGCCTTCTACAAATAAACGCTTCCTTCTAACCGAAGAATCAGCTGCCATGTATGATTCTAAAACCAAACCAGCTCTACTTTGCAAAGCTAGGCCCAGAGGGTCTATGTCTCATTTTAAAAGGCAGAAATGTTTTTTTGTTTTCCTGCAATTTCACTACAGTCTCTGCCGCCGTATCTCGTCGAGGCCTTAGCCTTTGAGCACTTTCTCTTTGAGCAGATCCAGGATGACCTGCCTCTCCTGGCTCTCCAGCTCGAACCGGCGCTCGCGCTCCTTCCTCTCGGCGCCCAGTCTCTCCCTCTCCAGCGCGATCTTGCTCCGCTGGATCTCTAGCTCCTCGCGTCGCAGGGCCATCTCCTCCTCGCGCAGACGGTGCTCCGCCTCCGACCGTTTCTCCAAGAAGCTGAGGATCTCGGAGTAGGTCTGACAGCAGCACTGACACGGCCGCTTGGCTGTAGGTGCTGCCAGGTCAGGCAACTCCTCCTGCTCCTCTGGCTCTGGGGTAGGGGCTGCTGGGGCCAGGAATGCACAAAAAGGCTTCATGGTTTGCAACTGAGCCTAGCACCCTGCTGTGTCTTAATTGAAATCATATACCAGATTTGAGAACCAATCATATTGCAGTCATGTATGAGCCAATAAAAAAAAGCATGCTACTCCTCCTCACCTGTAGGAGGAGCTGTCTGGTTGGGCATCACGTTGGGTTTGTCCTGCTCTGGCAGTGGCAGCTCCTCTATGGCTCTTTTCCGAAGCTCTTCATCCTGGTACTTACTCTCGCCACTTCCCATGAGGCCCTTCTCTGCCTCCAGCTCCAGGACTTCATGTAAGAGATCCTCCTTCTGGGCATAAAGTCTTTCTGTCCCAAACCTGGATATACACAGACTCACTGATTGATATGTTTGACAGGTAAATATAATTTTACTTTCCTATATCTCTCTTTATGTGTGTATGATTGGGCAAGAAGAGTACTTTATCATTGAAAATAACTATATTTATGCAGTCATTGCTACAATTTAAAACATAATAATACTGAAGCCCATTTACATGTGTTTAATCTCTTTCGATGTGCTGGGTAAGTATCCAGATATTTTCTATACCTGCTTGTTGTACGGAGGGCTGTGGGCCTACTCAGGAAGCTATAGGCATAAGGCAGCAAAATGACCCAGGATGGAGTGCCAACCCATCACAGGGCACGTGAATGCACACATACAGATACACACGCAAAATCTGGCATGTTTTTGGACTGGGGGGGGAGTACACTACATAGGGTAAACATGCAAAAGCCACATACGTGGAACAATGGCAGAGACTCAGACAGCAGGCCTAGAGGCGTGAGGCAGCAGTGCTAACCACTGTGTCACCGCGCCGCCCTGGCTGGGTAAGCAACAGATCATATTTACATGTTTAGGCTGGTTACATCTGTCAGACACAGTCAAATTTGCAAAACAGTAGCTATTCTCATTCCCTCTACAGACAGCTATGCAAGACATTATACAAAGTCCTCATAAAATAGTACTATAGTGGTGCTATCCAGCCATGGAGAGGGAGAAGATGGGTGCAACACAGCTACAAGAAGTCCAACCAGACCTGCGCAAGCTGCTGAAGTCCTGCTTCTTATAGTAATCCAGCAGAAGGGCGGTCCTCTCACGGCAGCGCCTGGCATCCACCTCAAAGCTCTCGTCCTGCAGAGCGGCGGTGATTATTTCGCCCACTTTGGCCCAAATCCTGCCAGGCTCTTTGGAGGAGAAAGGGTTCTGAGCGATGACTTCACGCAGCAGAAGGATGTCGTGGCGGGCAGAGAACCGCACCTGCCTCTTACGTGGGGTGGGGGAAATTCCAGCCATGGAGAACCCTATGGAAAGGTGAAGGAACATGAGCAGAGGAAGGGCCTGCATACACCAACGGATGTGTAGGCAGCACTGGGAATAAACTTATTGTCGCTGTCACAACGGAAGAAGATGCCGGAACACTGTAGTCAACAGCAGTGACCACAAAGAAACGACGTAAGGACAACATGCAGAGAAGTTCTTAAGAAAACTTCTCAAGTTTTACGCATTAAACAGTTTTGCAATTTAGCTTCTAATTCCCATAATTATAGGGTGGCTGATGTAAAAAGTGTATGAGAGTAAAAACGATAAAGATCTTAACTTAAAAACGAAAACTTTTTTAAAATATACGTTTTCATTTCCATTTCACAGAATTATTTTTTTATAAACACAATATAGAGATAAATTATAACACAAATTTTAAAACTGCCCGCCGATGTCCTTTAGCCTTAAAACTAATACTCGTGCTGCTAAATAAATGAGATTGGCATCCCTTGTGTACACTGGTCTGTCCGGTTTTCATTAATTCTGGGATCAGAGCAGTACACGTTTGCTGCCAGGGACTGCGGATATAGTCCAAAATCATGCTTCGTACACACGATCCAGCCTTAAAACCGCTCTCGTGTTTTCGGACGTTTTCGACGCTCCGATCGCCGCAAGAAATAACGGTTCGGCATGCTTAACGCAAGAACGCAATCAACGTCTACTCTACGGCGTGGTTACGTAGAGGAAAATGAGTCCGCATTGTAGTGGCGTATATATGAACGGCGCGACAACTCCAGTGCACAAAACGACGTATCGAAATAATCTGTATAATACATTGTAACGAAAATAATATCCGTGTCAGACGTAAGTATTTATAGCAGCGGTCTTACCGCCGTTGTTCGGCATATCGGCTACACGTTCCATGTCTCCTTGTATCCGGGGTCAGCTGATACGCAGGAACTGGTGAGGTCACAGTACACGTCCGCTCACCAGTACAGGTTACATTCTGACGTGTAACTCAACTTCTCAGGAAATCTGGTAAACTGGGGCTACAATTCATGGTCGCTTCACACAATTCCCACAAGAGGGCAGCATAAGTCCATATTTGTTCAAATAGACGCTATATTTTCGTCGTAGGTATGTTCTTGCTGAAGATTTGTGCATTTGAAGAGAATACATAAATACATTATCATTATGTTAAGATTTCAGTAGTGTCTGAATTTTCAGTCCTCAGTACTCAATACTAAACAAAAGTTTGCATATAATATTGGGATATTTTAAGTATTTGATTACTTGTAAAGATTTCTCTTTGGTAAGCTCATGTATGGCTCTCAACACACATGCACAGCACTTAAAACAAAATATTTTTTGTTTTTAATTATAATATGCAGGAAATTGGCACTGGAGTTTTTGAGAATCTGACAGTTAATTTCTCTGTGATCATTGATAATCTACCCTAGGCCTTGCCCGGCTGCGATTTTTCCACTATCCATCACAAATCCACAGGTGGCTTTTACAACAAAAGCATTTTTCTCCAAAATTTGTTAAGCTGAACAGATCAATCACTTGGCAGACTGCCTGATGTGATACATGCCGGATTAAAGAATGAAACTGGGATTTCGGGCAGCTGAGTGTTTTTCCAGTTGGGACATTTCAGTTCACCAGAGTGACCTGGAGTCACAGACTAATCAGCTACTATGTTTATTGACCTACATTATACTGCTACCACAACCAAACATGATTAAAGTGCTAATTATTGAAAAACTAGAAAAACAATCCACCCACTACTTGGCAGCAGAAGGAGAGAGGCTTTTAATATCACCCTGCTTTGTGTCCTAATTTACCACCCGCTTTCAGAATCATTGACTTCCCAAGCAGATGCATCACACGTTCATAGCAGACCTCTTCACCCCATACTCTACACCATCTCTTCTTAATGCATGAGAAGTATCTCCCCCCCCCAATCAAATTTCTACCTGCCATCACATATAGGCCTGTCACTGCTTCTGGGCTGCAAAAGATACAATGTACAAAATAAAAGATATCTTTGTTGTCACTGTACAAGTACAATGAGATGACATTTGGATCCTTTAGAAGGTTTAATAAAAACTATACAAGCTAAAAGAAAGATTTCAGAAAAAAATAAATGGCATATAGCAATGAACAAATACATTGTGAAAACATAAAGAATAATAGTGTTTGTTAATTATCGCACATAACGTTAATTATTGCACTTATTAAGGCAGCGGTTGAGAGTTGTAGTATTACTGCAAGATAATGGTCATGATAAACAGTATTGCACACACAGTATAATGATTTGCATAGAGATTAAAATATTCCATACAGTGTAAATAATACTGGAGATGAGACAAAGGTACTAGTAATTAATAAGTGATGTTCTTCCTGTTAAGCAGAGAGAATTATATCACTCTAATAAGGAAGAAGCTTTACTGATGTGTGATGTGATCCGTAATTCGCAGATGACTGTGCTTTTGCTGTGGAACTGCTGGAAGGTTTTCTGTAAGACTGGCCTGTTTTTGTTGTCCCAGAATAAATATGTAAACACACTGTGCAGGGTATTTTTTTAAACTATTGAGCAGTGTCATTTTCACATTAACAGTTAGTGGCAATCCACAGTAAATGTTTTTTTTTTTCTTGTTCAGCTTATGAACTAGTGTAGGAAGGTGTTTGGGAGACGTAAAATAAGAGAGAGGGACTGGAAACGTAACCCACTTATATGGGAAATCATTGGGAGGCTTTACTCCTTTTTCTATACAAAGCCGGACTCTGGTCTTCTGTCAGCGCCTTGTGTAACGGGCCGTAAGTGCACTACTTGGCTATAAACAGTAAATATGCAACTTTTTGACTATAAAAAAGGTCAATTGTCTCAAGGAGTTGATGCTGAGATGTGAAAATGGACCGACATTAAGAAAATGGACCGACTATAAGAAAAAAAAATAATTTGAATTTAAAACCTGATCTTTATCCCAAATTGAAACTGATCATTAGCCCACATTATATAGAAAAGTTACCCTAAAGAAGAGATAAATAACTTATTCAGGCTGTTAACAGTATATTTAGGCTACAAACACACATTGGTCTTTCTTCAGCGCTGAAAACAAGGTGTCCGCCCCATTCTTTTGATCCAGGGCTATTCAAAGGTCCACGCACTGCAGATTTTCCAGCCTTCCTTTACCTGTGAGCCAGGTGTGGAGCCCCTGGCCGATCAGAATCAGTAATTATTAAGATAACTACATGGGAGAACTGAAAACAAGGCCTGGATTTGGAATGGAGGTCCAGATTCGAAGAGCAGGGCTCTAATCGTTTGTGGTAGACTGAATCTCCTAATGAGCCGGTGCACTGAGGTGTGCAACCTGGTGGTACGACAGGCAGCTAGCGGCACAACACCCAGACACAGCCCCGCTGGCCGCCTGTCGTTCCATCGGGTTGTGCTTGCCATGTGCGAGGGAATGTACGAAGAAGGAATGAGAAACACCAACGAAGAAAAACATCTCCAGTAGCTAGATAGCTAGCGCTTGCCGCGTTTACACAGTGCATTGTGCAAGACCAACTTGAAAAGCTTTAAACAGCACTTACAGGTAGGCGTCTGCAGTTTGTCATGGAAGGTATTCATTGCTGTTTTGCGAACAGGATGTTTTTCTTCTCTTGCACATCCCATGAAATGTATGTTTGCAACGAAGTGTGTCAGCATGGTGGGAGGACAGGGGATGGAATAGGCAGCCTGCTCGTGGCATCATCAAGGACCAACCCACCCCCTCGGTGTGCCCCAAAGAGGAACGTCGAGAGGGCCGCTTCTTTCCTTTGAACATGCCGAGAACAAAAGTTTATTTTTACACCTGTGAACCCACAAGGGGGAGCCAGCAAGGCCTTTTCCTCTAGTTATTGCCGGTAATCCAGCCATAGTTGTGCTCCTCGGCAACAAAACAAAAGGCTTCCTCTGCACCTGCGTACTTCCCAACGTGACACGTCAATAATAATCCTTGGACGTGAACAGAAGTCCCAAAATGAGATCACAGTTTTTGTATTAAGTCATTGAGCAAAAGAGACAAAAGGGACAACGTATGAATAAATCCATAGTTATTTTAAGAGCCAGGAATTGGCAGAGGACTCACTACGTGATTAGATTGCAAGAAATACTACAAACATAACCATCTATCCCAATAAATCCCCATAGAACATCTAACTGATTTTTCAGGAATGATATCAGCATCAAATATTCAGGCATCTTTGGCAACACAAACTATGAATGAACCAAACAGCACGGATCCCTTAAATTGCTATCCGAAAAAGCATAGAGAGATCGCAGGAAACCAAGTTGGGAATCAAGTGGAGAAAAAATTCCCTTTACAAGCCCACGCTGGACCAGGTCACCAGGGCAGCATCTGTCTTCAGAAGTCCTTTCACATAGTCATCAGGGTGTGGTCACTCTGCCATCGTTTGTGGAGTGTTGAAGAGTGCAGTGCTTGGCTTCATGCAGAAATCTGTCATGGTTTTTTGTTTCCAGTGACACTTTAATTTGAATAGCAAGCCTTTCAGACGCCTCTTCTGCATAATAAGTGCATCAGTGTGGGCTCCCTTCCTTTCTCCAGACAGCAGCTTATCACCTTTCAGATCTCATTCTGTGAGCGGCTGTCTCCGTATTGGAGTATATTCACAGTTTGGGAAGGTGGGAGGTAAGTCTGTCTTTCTTAAAAATATCACAATATCAAAAACTACATTTTAAACTGTTAAACAAAGCATTGAGTTTTTAACCCATTTCAAATCCAG
>JAODLD010000101.1:10766750-10786763 GCA_026781065.1 Mormyrops boulengeri | reverse complement strand
GGCGCCGAACTGCCAGCAAATTTAACTTTGCCTCAAGCGGGGGGCGCTGGCGGTGATGCTCGCCTAGGGTGCCACACGGGCTGGAACCGGTACTGCCCTGACGAGACACTGACTTTGGAAAGTTGGAAAGGTAGGAGGTAGGTCTGTCTTCATGTTCTTCTTGTTTGTCTGCATGGGGCATGTCTACATGTCTATAGAAATTCCAGAGTCAGATTGCGGTTTTTTGTATGAACCTCTGTCCCCTCTTGCACCACCAGTGTTCACATTCATTAGGTTCATTATCTGCTGCTAGTATCCGTATTCTATTGGACCAGTTTCATCCCCCTACAAATGCTTTGCGGAGGAAAGCTGACCATCAAAATTTCAGCCTGGAGTTTCATGCAATTGCAAATCAATATGCAAATCCTGGTTATAACAGCAGGGCCCTGATTGCACCAGGAGGATCGAAAGGAAACACTTCTGAATGTTTTTTTTAGTTTCCATTTGCAAGCTTGAATTATTTATTATTTATGTGTTTCTCTGTCTTTAAAAACTGAAACCCATTTCCATTTAAAAGTGAACCTAAAGAGTGTAAACATCAATCAATACAACATGAAAGGGACAATGGGATACAGGAATTCAGAAATCAGACTTCAAGTTGTTTCTAAACTAATTCCAGACTGACAGTTTCTGCATTTCTGCATTGAAATTTCACTGTAGGTATCCATCAGCAGTTTCTAGAAAATTATGAAAGATGCGCATGCAGTAAGGCGACAGACAGCATTGCATTCACCTTTAGGTCAGCTGACATAAGTCATGCCGTCAAACACATTAAACAGGTTCGCAGGAAGCAGCTGGGAGCTTGACGGGATCAGAACTGTTTAATGTCAATTTTCAGTTACCTTCGTACATTTTTTGAACCTGTTATAAATGCTTATCGATTAATTGGTATTTTTGTTTTCTTTTCAAAAATATCACAATATCAAAAACTACATTTTAAACTGTTAAACAAAGCATTGAGTTTTTAACCCATTTCAAATCCAGGAGCACTACCCCTCTCCCTCAGTGTACCCTAATGAGACACTGACTTTGGAAGGTTGGGAAGGTAGGAGATAAGTCTGTCTTCATGTTCTTCTTGTTTGTCTGCATGGGGTATGTCTACATGTATGACATTCCACCCCCCACTCCCCAGCCTGTCGATCTGCCAGAATGCTACTGAGAGCAGCCCTGATGTGTGCTGCTACAGTATGTGTATATCTCAGAGAAACGAGAGAGAGAGAGAGAGAGAGTGTGTGTGTGTGTAAGGGGTGGGTTGGTTTGTTATACTGGAATACTCACTGCTATCTCTGTCAGGTCCTCAAAACCACAAGGCACAAGTTCAGAGAAGAAGAGCTCATTCTGAGCCCAAGAGTGGAATAAAGGACAGACAGGGGACAGAGTCAGAGGAGAAGGGAAGGGGATAGATTAAGGAGAGAAGGGTGCCTAGGGGTGAGTGTCGCTCACCCTCCTGATCAGCTGTCACCTCCATCCCACGTGGGTTCTGCTTTCTTAATTCCCCTCACAGCCGCTGTTGCTGTTGCCGCCGCCGCAGGCAAGCTCTGTCTTGGATGGAGGAGGTGCGAGGAGACGGGGCTATGGAGCAGAGGGAGCGTGCCGACCAGCTGTCTGAGGCGGAGACGGGCATGATCCAGGACACTTGGGGACGCGTCTACGAGAACTGCGAGGATGTGGGAGTCGCTATCCTTATCAGGTACTTTTTGCGCTTATTTTTAAATGTCCTTTCCTTGTGTCTTTCCACAGGGGAGTCTGATCACTACCTTATGGCAGTATGCACGGCTTTCCGCGCTGATGCAAACGCTGCCTTTTCTGCGTTGAGCTATTGTGTGGATGTCAGAGGAGGCGAGCAGCCTGCGGAACACGAAACGGCGAAAACGAGCCGGGCTTGCGAGCCGGCTGTAAATGGCAAGCGTGGCAGCGAAATATGCACGAATTCTTTATTTTTCACTCGCTTTGCATGCCTGGCTAACTCGGGTGCCTTCGACGTTGTTTGTGATGTTTTCAGTGAACCACGATCCAAATCGCAGAAATCAGCATGCTAAATCGCAAAAATCCCACGAGCGTCTGAACCGCGCAGGTGACCTTTTAGTTGAGCAGGGTGGTCTCTGTACACATCCTAACATATTCATTTGATCTTTAAAGCTCAGCAAACAGGGATACTCTTCTTATAGTTAGATAATCTTTCCCAAGTGGGTGAAGTGTTCTGTGATACCCTGTGGAAACTAAGTTCATGTGCAAAGTCCAGAGGTGAGAGACTGGAACATAGTGGCACCAAAAAGATGCCTGTGAGCTTCTACGCGGTGCCGTGTTTTGCACATTTTGAGACGGCAGCTGGTGCGTCTGGTCGCATCTTTTATATGTTGTAAATGCAGCCAGAGGTGGATGGCACTGTCACCCCCATCAGCTGCAGGGGGCGGATCGTACAGTGCAGCCTTGAAGTGCCTTAGAAGATGGAAATGGGGAGACCAAGTGGCATATATGAAGCCTGTTACACACTCGCGTCTTTTGGGAGAAAGAAAGGCAGCGGCACTTCTCGGGGCAATTAGCAGGCTGAAATAAAGTGCTTTTGCCGCTAATACCGAGTGACTATTTATTCCCAAACCGGGGAGATAAAAGCAGAGAGGAAAGGCATGCAACGTTTGTTGACGTAAAACCCTCTTTCTGACTCCTTCGGTCTCCCCGGCTTGAGGCGAGATTAGTGGATTTATTTTGCATTTAAAATTGGCAGAAATTATATAACGCGGATTAAATCAGTACACCTAGAAAATGTTGTTATGGTTGTTATGAAAATAAATTATCATTAGCGCAATTATGTGTCATAAGTGTTGTTAAGCGATATTTATGTACAGTAACTGATGAAAATGGTAATGGTTTTATGTAAGAGAAGGCAGCAGTATATTTGAGGTTTTATACAGACCACATGGCCAGCAAAACTGATATACCAGCTGAAGGTGTTAGTTTGTGCACTGACTTTGAGTTTTAGGGCTGAAGATGAAATCTGTGAAATGTTCTTGAATGTGTGTCACGCTGCGGGAATACAGCAGTAATGATGGTGTCCGTAACATGGTCTATTCCAGTCATACGTCCGAATTTCACAATGTGCCCCTGACTGTTCAGGTAACCGCTAATCATTGCTTGATTGTCCTTTGCCGGAGTCTCAGACCCTAAAGAGGCAGAGTGAAGCCGTCACATCAGAACTGTCGTCACCAGACCTGAGTGCTTGGCCGGCTGGCTGGGGACCTTATAAGCTACGTTGCAGCTGTAGGTCTTATGGAGTATAATTGCGATCTAGGGCTAGTGTATGAACAGACTACTGTTGTCACATTCAGAAGGCAAGGAAGTCATAGGCAAGCATCAGGGTGAACAAAAAGGGGTTTTATTCAAAGTAGACGGGCGAGGACAAAAACAAAGCAGACTATGAGGGGTCAAATGGGAAGATTAGCTTGGGGAAAGAACAGGAGCACAGGCCAGGGATGACATTAATGATAGCACTGGGGAGCACAGCACTGGGAAGCACTTTTATGCAGGACTGACAAGGGAGCAAACGAGAGGCAGCTGGAGTGATGCACATGAGGGCTGAAACGAGAGATAAGACAAAACGAGCAGCAGGCATTGGCTTGTTAGAGCCACACTAGGGAGCGAATGGGAGGGGCAGGCAGGTCATGACAACTGGGCTGGACATATGATTCTTTATCTATATATTGGGTTGCGTTTTTAAGTCTTGTGTTACACATAATTTCTGTCTTCGACCTGTTCACACCCAGGTTTGGGGCGTAACAAAGAACTGTGAATGCGTGGAGAGAACGTGACTCATGCAGCTGGTGAAAAATAAGGGCTGTTCTTAAAAAGGAGTGCAGAGAACAAAGCCTTGTCTTACCTTGGGTGAAACTTTTTTTAAAAAAGAAAGAAACACCTTGTATAAGTTGCACGCTGTGAGGGATGGACCCGCTCGAGTAAGTCTGACCAAACCACACTGAGCAACCAGGCACAGTGTATAAAAGGCAGTTTGAATCCGTTTTCCATGGACTGTAAATAGCAGTGATGTATTTATAAAATCTGTGAGTTGCATAGCATCGCCTGGAGAGTCCAGGCCTGGGCAGCTTGGGGGAGCTCCAACTGGGACTTGTCCAGAGGGCTTCACTCCACCTCGCACCTCTCTGGCGGGGGAGGCTTAAAACACCCCCCCACGAGACAGGGAACGCATCTGCGTTATATAAGGAAGACCTGTTGCCTCCCACCTTGGGATCCGAGTCAGCTGATGAAGGCCCTATCCACAAGGCCCCCGTGCACCGCCCCCCTGGCCCCCCAACCCCCACCCCCGCGGAATTGCATGGGTCTGCCTCCGGGAATGTCTGCATCCATCGAGCATGTTTATCTTAGGGTGAAATGGAGGAAATGTTTAAGACGGATATCATAAACTCTCGGCCTGGATTAATGGGCAAGGCTGGCAGCGCTGCTGGTCGACCGGACCGGCTCTGAACCCCTCAGCTGTTCACGCCGACGGTTAGTTAGAGTAGGTCAGAGTATTAAGCCGAACTGGGTCTTCCTCCAAGGAGGCACCATAAAAGAGACACGCGCAGATACATCACCACCATTTAATAGGGCCTCGCACTCAAAAGAGCAGAGGGGTGACTATTTATAAAACATCTCCACGCACAGCTTGCCTCAATGGCCACCCATAAGATAGGAGCGGCCAGGTGATTATCGAAAAGCCACAGGAGAGCATGGGCCATTTCCGACCCATACGTACATCATCCACACCGTAATTAACCAGAGCAGGTTAATGAGCCTCCGATTGCTTTGTGCTAATGAAGTTATTTATATGCATGGGCAGGCCATGTCATTTTGTCGGAGGGTAACGCATCTTAGATTGGGGGGGCCGATAGCCGCCCCCGGCTCTTAATGATATGACAAGGTATGGGTTTTCCTAGTTATGAGAGAAAGCAGAGAGAGATCTCGCTTTGGAATTAAACGGCAGGATACCTGAACGTTGTAATACATTTGTATGTGTCACAAGGCGCCATTGTTTGGAAACGTTTCAGAAATATATCCGTTTTGGGATGAGGCTCTCCACACGCGTGTTTGGTTCCTCTGTTACTGCTGTGAAGGTGGGTGGAGCTGGACGTCTGGAAATTCGGGGCATTGAGGGCTCTGCTGAAGCCCCTCCTGCCCCCCCCCCAGAAACCTGTCACGGGTCGTCCATCTCACAGCTCTAGCTGAGGGCCGACTGAATGAATAAATAACATCCGCAGCCAGCCATGATTGTTCAGGGGAGTGCTGAGATGAAACTGGGTCAGCAGTAACACAGATTATGGGGGGGGGGGGCAATGCACTGGAATGGGGAGGCTGCTACAATTGGTATGGGGGCCAGAAATGCTTATCAAGAGATGAATTCCAGATGTAGAAGAAGTGAGGTCGTCTTCCCAAGCAAGAATGTTTAAGGAGGGAGAGGACCGGCCTGGCTGTGGCAGCAGCCATTGGTGGTTCAGTGAGATCAGTAACACAATGTGAAAGCAGACAGGGTTGGCAGAGAGAGAGAGAAACACCAGCTACAGGTACAGTCACAGGTGAACCTTCCAAGGCCTGAAATGGCCCTATTCAGCCGGAGGGCGGAGATGAACCAGCACCGGCACTGGGTCTTCCGGACACTGTCACTCGGTGCATTTCCAATTACCCACAAGCCAGCTGAGTGATTTGGCTCCCATCGGCACCACGCCGCTTTGCATACGGCGAGCACACGTGCACACTGCCTGAAACGGAGGGGGGGGGGCACCATCAGGGTGAGTACAGAGTAGGATTCTGCATCTTTATCGCACACGCTGTTACTTGGAGTTGTGGTACCCTCTCACGTGACAGTTTATTCTGCAAGCTGTTTGCTGATCGCTTGCTATGTGAACATCGGTGGCCTGTGAAGGGCGTTTAGACTCCTCCATTCACGTTTTCTTCGTTTTAAAGCTTTCGGTTCACTTAGATCCTTTAAGGAACCAAAATTTGTCATCCCTCGGAACAAAACACAAAAAGCTCTTTGGCTTTTAACCAAAAACACAAAAACAAAGAATTGTACACTTCACTGTGTAACTCAAATTAATTTAGCTGCATAGAATGAATTAGTTGCATGCGCAGTAATTGTGTTTGATGTGAAATCAGTCATTTGGTGTAGTCTGTTGGACCGGTAGTAAATTTCCACTGAGAACCAAGAGCTGTGGAAGCTATTCGAAATCAAAGAGCTTTTCAAAGTATGGAGTGAAGTTGGTGTTTGGGGACAGAAGCAGTAGCTAATCATATTTAGACACTGAATAAATTAGTGAAATGAAAGCAGTGTGTAGGGAGTCTGCAATAAATGCAATAAACCAGGCAGAAACTGGGAAAAAAAATGCAAAAGACTTTAAAACTTGTGTTATTTCTATCAAAAATGCTTCCACAAAAAACTGAACCGATTTTTGTATAAATATGCAGATATTCGGTGTTTCTTTCGTGTCTTTTTTTTAGTCCATCAAGAGCACTTTGACGATCGGGAAAAGATCCTCGCAGACATGCTGAGCTTTATGGATGCTCTGGTCTTCTTGAAGGCCGCCATTAATCCAAACCAGGCAGGAAAAGCTAATCTTCCCGGGCTTCTCTTTCTGGCAGGTTTTTTGTCAACTTCCCCTCGGCCAAGCAGTACTTCAGCCAGTTCCAGGACATGGATGACATGGAGGAGATGGAGCGGAGCACTCAGCTCCGGAAGCACGCCCAGCGCGTCATGAATGCCCTCAACACCGTGGTCGAGAACCTCCACGATCCAGACAAGGTGGCCTCCATCCTCAACCTGGTGGGCAAGGCACACGCCATAAAACACAAGGTGGAGCCCATGTACTTCAAGGTGAGGGGGTGTGGGTGACCATGTTCATGAGGAGTTCGCCGCATGGTTCCTGCTGAAAAACCTGCAGAAAACCAGCTTACGCTGGTTTTAGCTGGTCTAAGATGATCATATCCCAGCTCTTGCTGCTCTTTGATGGCATGACCGGCTAAGCCAGCAAGAATGACCATCGTAAGCTGGTATGACCAGCTGAACCATCAAACCATCATTCGAAAACATACCTTAAGCTGGTCAACGATCATAAGTTGGTTAACCAGCTTAAGCTAGTCAAGCTGTTTTCTTTCAGCAGCACTGTTACCACATCACAGGTTCACAGTAGGGGGTGTACCAAATTCTAATCAGCCCCCTCGTTTGTTTAGTTAAATTCCCTTTTTTAATCCCCACTGGACGTATATATTTGCCTTCCTTTCTCAAAATGTGTACAAAAATGTAAGTGAAATTTAAACTCTTTAGCTGGGAACACTTTATTTTCATCCATCCATCCATCCATCTGCTTTTCCTGGTCATGATATCGGGGTGCCTGGAGCCTATCCCAGACAGCACAGGGTGTAAGGTGTCCCCTGGACAGGATTCCAATGCATTTTATCTTCAAATTGACTCAATTAAGGAAGACAGAAAATAACAATCTGTAAAGGTTAATCAGTGGAGAGATGTTTCATTTATCATTAAATTCTTTCATGCTATAATGCTGTCAGTGGCTTTGGGGAATTTTGTCTGTCAGTTTTGTACGTCCCTCTCATGTTTGTGTCAGTTAACTCCTTTCCTTAAAGTATGTGTACTTACCCACCTCTGCCAATCCTTCCTCCTGGCCAGATCCTCAGCGGTGTGATTCTGGAGATTCTGTCTGAGGACTGCCCCGAGTCCTTCACCCCGGACGTGCAGAGGGCCTGGACCAAGCTCATGGGCCTGGTGTACTGGCATGTGACCGGGGCCTACACTGAGGCCGGCTGGGTGCAGCTCTCCAGCTCTGCCGTGTGACTGGGGAACCGGGTCCTGCTGCGCCCCCATGTGGCTGTCCTTGACCAACACTACCGATTTGTTTTGAAGCCTGCAGGCGTCTTTCTGGTGCCCGTCTGCCAAGGGGCCGGATTGGGTGGGAGTGTGTAGGGCTTAGCCAGGCAGAGAGGAGAGTCTGGAGATTGTCTGGAAACAGTATATAAAAAAATGGGTATATTCTCTCCTCCTACCAACCGCTTTTGAGGGCCTTTTCCTGCTCTGTGCTGAGGTACCTTCACTTGTAAATGTAACTGCCAAGTTATCATCCGTGTCGTCTCAGATCTGTGAGTGTGTTAATAGGATTGCCCTCCTTAGAGATTCACTGGTATCCACCTGGACCCTCGATTCTATGTCCCAGGGGTGTGGATTCCCCCCCCCCCCCATGTCTCTCCTGCGCCGTCAGTCTGCACGCGCTTGTGATTTCCTTTCGCACTCCAGCAATATATTCACACATACACACACCCAGAAAAATTGCATATGGGGTAATAGAATATGGCGCGTTACCGTGACCATGCACCGCTTCACTGCATCAATGAGGAGTGAGGACACTGTGATTCATGTGCACAGTTTCCACGTAGACGACACACGCAGCAAAGCAGAGATCCATCAGCTGAAGGTCACTGGAAACATATCAGACTTTCTCCACCCATGCATTCGTTTGTCCTTTCATAAGTAAACACATTCCGGTGTCTTCAGAAGGTACTAGTTTAACTCCGTTTGCTTCATAACTTGTGGTATTAAAAAAAAAAATCTACATCTATTTAAACAGAACTAACAGAATAATTAAAATTTGTTCCTGCTGTGGTTTCCCCAAACAGACTGTCAGACTAAACAGAGTAGACTGCAGAGGCCTAAAAGAGTCAGTCTCTGCTGATCCCGAGCCTATTCCTTCGATACCGCGAGCAGGACGCGCTCATGCTATCAGGAGCCGCTCCTGCGTGGCTGCTGCTCGCACCCCTGCTCTCCTCTGTATTGTCATTTAGCACTAACAAGGACTTCATGAGTCCCCATGGCCATCCGTCCATCCACCAGCATCTCCCTGCTGGCCGTGCATGACATACGGATGCTTTGCCATTTGTGTGTGTCTCCCGGTTCTGCTCTGATATTACTGGGAGTGGTGAGGGAGCAGGGGGGATTTTAAACGTAATTTGTGCATCTCTTCCACCTCCACAAAGTAATAAATAAATGCCCTGAAGCTCAAGGACAGCAATTTATTTTTTATTCCGCTTTATTTTTATCGGCACCAGTGCAAACATTGCGTGAAGTTAACCTGTTTCCCAGTTTGGGGGAGGAGTTGGGGACTCTTTAAACTATGACTGTTGTTTACAAAATCAATCCTCAGCTGTCATTGGCCAAGCATCAAGTGGACTCCGCCCTCATTCTAAGGCCCCTCCTATTTTCCCCAATATCCTCTTTATATAACTTTTATAGCAAAGCGATGTTTATATTCCAGCTGTTTCTGACTGTTTCGACGAATTGTTTATTGAGCACTGTGGTGGGCAGTTAATATTCATAAAATGGCGATGTACTGTTCTTTCTTCAAAGCGCAAGTCCTGTCACGTGATGCTTCTGGTACTGTGCCCCGCTCACCTGTCAACAGAGACACCCACGCTGCCGTTTACAGCCACACAGATAGAAAGCACACATCCTCCCCTCCGTCATGTATTTCAGGGAGCCAGCTTGAGTTCTTCACATCAAAGGGAGCGGAGGACAAGAGACAGAAAACCAGCGGGTCGGCGTTGCCACCTGTCACCTAGCATCCACCCGCTCGTGAACACTGGGATCCCCGTTTGCCGGGAATCTTGCTTCCCTATGAGTGTTTCTAAAGTGGGGGTGAACCTTACACGGGGGGGGGGGGGCATGATGATTTTCAGAATATGTTCATAAAATGTAAATAACATGAGAAATAAGAAATATTCAGTGTTAACTGTATGTTAACCACTATTGTTCAATGGTTCCCCCCCCACTGGCAAAATCTACTGAGGGACACCCCCCCCACACACACAAAATGAGGTAATGGGCTGAAAAGTCTGGGAAGCCATGCATTCACATGTCTCCAAGCTGGGGTAACTCACAAATTACACACCCGCTAGCTGTTATCATTCAACATCTGTCGGCAGGAAATGTTCTCTAGACGTGTTTGTTTTTACCCAGATCATCATTGTGAATTGTTAAAGTCTGGACTTTATATATTTTTTAAATATACAAAAAATACAGGTTATCAATATGTGCTATATATAATAAGATTATACTCTGATTCTGATATATATATATAAATCTATGGTATATACACATTATTGTACATTGCTGGTGGAGGACAATGTTAGTTTTGTGCTGTTATAGCATGTTTTCATGATCTAAGACAGACTTATACCTTAGCAAACCTGTCACAAATAATCATGACTATCAATAAACATATACTCTGATGGTCCACGTCCAGGCCTGTTATTACCTTCACATACTTTGATGAGTATGGATCAAAGACATATTTCAACAATATTTATATTAATTATATTTCAGAGTACCCATCAGTTATCTGTAACCGCTTGCCCTATTCAGAGTTGCGGGGGGTTCGGAGCCTATCCCAGAGCCCATGGGTGCAAAGCAGGGAACAACCCAGGATGGGGTGCCAACCCATTGCTGGGCACACTCACACACCATTCACACACACATAGACACCTACAGGCAATTGGGTGACTCAAATCAACCTCCGCATGTCTTTGGACTTGTGGGGGGGGAAACCGGAGTACCCAGAGGAAACCCCACGACAACACTGCGAGAACATGCAAACTCCACACACATGGAGCCATGGTGGAAACTCGAACCCTGGTCCCAGAGGTGTGAGGCAACAGTGCTAACCACTGTCACCGTGGCGCCCCTATTTTAAAGTAGCTCTCTGGAATTAAGCTAATTTACACGTGGGTTTAAATATATATATATATATCTTCTGTTTTACTGCATTTAATTCTCCCCTGATTATTGGGTGAATGTTTTAAAGCCAGGCCAAGCAAGAGAGGCCATGCAGCTCTTACTGACAGCAACCTTCAGAGGTCTGTAGGTGGCGCTGTTACAGCAATCAGCCTATCTGACCCTCCCCCCCCCCCATGGCGGAAAGCTGCCTAATTGCGTTTCCCCCTTTGCAGAGCTCTAAGCCACAGCTGGCGGCAGACCCGGCTCTGCCAAGAGCCCAGCACCCACATTTTGCGCCTCGTCTCACCGGCTGACAAAATGGCGGTACGTCTCCCATCTGGCAGCTTATCATTAGAGCGTTGCGGCAGGAAAAGTCATTTTTGGGTCCCCAGGGCGAGACACGAGGCGAGACACGAGGCAAGACACGAAGCTATCAGTGAGTCACAGCTAGGAGACGGACACCCCGGCCAGCTCGGCAAGTAGGCCAAACACGAGCGACCTGTCAGGCCTCGTGGGAAGACACGGATTTGGTGGTCTCTCTCTTCCTTATTGTCCGTCTCGGTCACCCTGAATCCGTGGTCATGGGACTTTGCGTGCATACCCACCGCCTCTGAGTCAGCGATTCTGCAGATTTACAGATTAACAGGGGACCTGTTTATACACTCGGGACACGGGCGCAGTCAGCTGGGAGCTGGGTAATCAGCTCGCGTCAGTCAACCTGCACCATGGCCATGCCGTGACAGCCTCAGCCTTCCTTGTTTTATTAGGTTAAAAATAATTATAGCAATGGAGCAGTAGCTGTGGAGTCATAGGCCGCTGTCATGTTGTGTTTTTCAAATTTTCAACCCTATTTCTGTCACTAATATCCTACTTCTCTACATGGATATTGGCCCATTAACCCCAGTCTTCAAATACGTGAATGAATGTGCAAATAAGTGGATTTTGCAAATAAATATGGAAATTAGCTCGATGGGTTTTTAAGCAGTAGAAGAAATTAGTCAAAAAATAATGAGACAACATTCAAATCCTCTTATGCAGAAAAATATGTCTGGCATGAAGTTCGTACCTAAACTTCGCAGATCACTCATCAGGAAACCTCCCAAGAAATGTCCTCCAGTCCTTTAATCGGTTGGCGGGGGTTGAGGCAGGGCAGCATAGGAATGGCCTAACATTGTCTGAAGAATAAATTCATATTCACCTCCTCCCCAATGAGAGGAACCAACACAGCCAAAGCGCTATTCCCTCACGCTTCCTCCCGACCAGCTTGAGGCTCCCCGTGCCTCAAAAAGCATGTCTGCTCATTCTGGCTCCTTCAGATAATGCCCCCGTATTTCCATCTTTTCATAGGGGAGGGGCACCACTGTTGCTCTCAGGACTGTGAGATACTAATTGATTCATTGGGTGTCTGATTGCTTTCATCTGGAAAATTACAAACTGTAAGTACATTTAACGGAAGACACTGAGTAATAAAGTGAGCTCTTTCAAACATATTCCTGGGCTGCCCCTGATCCGTTCTCACTGTGCACCCAGACTTCATTACGCAAACCCAACACCCTTCTTGTGGGTCCTCAGCGGGGGATGCAGACCCCTGACCAACACCAGAGGGAAAACTGGGAGACTTTGAGGGACAGCTGGGTCTCTTTGAAGCAGCAATCATTTCCACATGAATGAAAACACGTGGGGAGGAGTGTGCGGCCGTCTTAGGACTGTGTTTGGGGAAGGTGGGGTAGCTTGTATTTCTCACCTTCAGGGTGGGGAAACAGGCAGGAGCCTTGTGCTGGAAGCACTTCACACACCATGCGGTGGCTCACGTTCACCGCTCTGCTGCTGCCCTCGATAGTAGTGCCTCTGATCTGGCTTAATACCCTAGCTAATCCGTCCGTGGGTGGCGGCAGGCGTCCGTAGTCGCGAGCGGCGGGCTCACGTAGCTCTCCACTCGTCAGGACCCCATGGCTCGTGTGTGCTGAACCCCGCGGCACTGGGCTTACACCATGTGCACCACAGTCATGGTGCTCACCACCCTGGCCATCATACTGCGGCGGCGGTTCTTCAGCAGAGTTGACCCGTGAGTACGCAGCTCCTCGCCGCTTTTTATTACAATTACTTAGGAAGTATGCATGGCGTAAGGAACCCTGAAAAGGACACTGAATGAGAATTAGGCTCCTGTGTGACGTGTAAAACTTGTAAACGCTATCAAAACCACTTAGTCCTCATAAAAGTTGAACCATGCAATCAGAGGTGGATAGCTCAAGTCCGGAAAGTAAAAATCGAGACCAAGATTTAGTTTCAAGCAACCAGTTGACTGTGACTCCATACTCAGCTGATTGGTTGAACCAAAATCTTCGTCGGGATTTTTACTTTATGGGGGGATTCCACAAAGCAGGATTTCTCAGTTAGCTGGGTTAACTTAAGCCTGAAGTCATGATTGTCCAATACAAATGCTCCTTACGTAAACTCTTATTGGACAATCATGACTTCTAGCTCAGATAACCATGAAATCCTGTTTTGTGGAGCACCCCCCTGGACCTAGTAAATGTCATATTTATAGATTTTCAAGACGGGCACCAAAGCCCTTTACAGAACCAGTGGGGAGTCACTTCAACCACCACCACTGGGTAGCACCCACCTGGATGACGTGACGGCAGCCATTCTGCACCAGTATGCTCACCACACAGTAGCTAAGGTGGTGAAGGGGCAGGAGAGAATTATTCACCAGTTAGATACAGTATAGGGGATGATTAGGAGCCCAGATTTGATAGGGCCATATGAACTATCCACCTCTGCTAATAATCCACACTCTGTTGTAGACTCATGTACACAATTTTGTCATCGGCACTTGCCACCACCTATTAGAGGTATTTCATGAATTCAAACACGCCCAAATATCCAAACTTATGTCCAGTTTGTGCATCACCAATAACACAATGTCAAAGACAGACCAAACAGCAGCTGCTTCCCGCCTTCCGCCTCTCTGTGTGCTATTTTCATGTCCAAAATTGTTCCCAAAGACAAAGGCACATGTTATCTACAGCGGTAAGTTTGCTCATGTCTACTTATTCATGAATGCAATCAGTACATTATCCTGGGGAGGGTAATCTCCTATCTGTGGAATTTGCCCTGGCTCATTCCACTGCATGCAGGGTCCCGTTTCATAACCCTTCCTCACCCATACAATGGGCAGCTTAGTGATCCAGGGAGACTGAGGAATTCTGAAAAAAAGACATTATCCAATTTTGCCCTGAACATAAAACCTATGGCAGACCTGCGGGAACAAAATTAAATTTCCTGCCGAGGAATCGAGGAGCCGGGGGGGGAATTACAGCCCTTTACTTCAAAGCATCAGAGGGTCCAGATCTGTGTTAATCTGCAGTCCTGGCTTGACTCGCCTCCATGTTTCTCATTTTATCTGAGACTTCAACTGAAAGCTTAATGGAAATCCTCCTGGGGGGGACACCAACGATCTGATGGGTTTTATCCCAGTGCCGGGGGCAAAAAGTTATGCAAAAGAGGAGCTTTCTCATGGTGTTTGATGCCTTCACAGTGTTGTCTGGCGATAAATTTCTCATGTAGATGATGTTGTTTTCACGATGCAGAAGCCTGAGTTGCCAAAAATAGCATCCTTTCCTGCTTTCCACTCTGGAGATGCTCTGTGCCTGAGACTTGATCCAATTATGAACACAATGTGAACCTGAATGTGCTACTGGTCGTCCCAAGAGGCCCATGACGCTGACCGATGGGGAGACGAGCCGCTGGAAAGAAAATGTGCATGTGACATGTCGGCATGAGCCCTGCATCATGTTTGGGCTCAACGAATTAAGGCCAAAACAGACAAACAATCTTTTCCCAGGTTCTTGAAGGCCTTGAAGTGTCATTATGGAACCTCCTAGCACCAAAAACACATTATCATTAGTTAAATATGCGTTGGGACATAGAAAAAAATCATTTGATCATCAAAACAAGGCACAGACTATCTCTCAGCATCGACATTTAACAAAATGGCACACTTGTTAACTGTGGAAAGCTTACTTTATTCATTTATATTCATTCACACTAAAAAGCAGTGAACGGAAAGGTGAACAATGAAATCTGTCTGCTGTGGTTATCCAGGCGCTAATGCCGCACGTTGCATTTCAGGGTCTCCATCAGTTTGGAATCTGCTATGTTGCACCAGAACATTTTCAGTGGACAGTGCTTTAACTCGATAGATGTGTCCAGCTTTATCTCCCAGAGATATGCAGATACATCTAGGAGGACAAACTGTGGAAGATTTCCAAACAGAGTGATGTTATAAGAGGAGGGAGACCCTGTATTCTTGCTGGAAGCCAGTGCTGTACGGAGACTATTCAAAGACCAGCTGTTCCATGGGAGGGGGGTCTATCTAGGTAAATTATCCCCCTCAATATATTTAGTGTTAGGGGACACATGTCGTGTCACATGTCAGTCCCTGTTACTGCAAGGCAGAAGCCATCGCAGATGGTCTAATTTGTCACCTGGATCTAGGGGTTGTTTGCATGAAGGTGTTTGACTTACCGTTTTATGTTCCGAAAATACAACCTAAAGGATGGTTGTCGGCTTGTTTTGTTTGTCCGATATTAATGTCATAACTGGGGGGCCTCAGTGTAAGTCCACAGGTTAGGAGCCTAGGGATCAGGAGGAAGCCCCCCCCCACACCAGCGCGTATGGTAAATGATTACCTCTAACAAATAGGGAGAGGTCGAAAAACTACAGTAGTGACTCAACCAGCTGCTCAGTTGCAATGCTAAGAACTGGCATTTCCAGAAGGGTTTGGCTGATGAATAAAAGGTGCTGTTGTAGCTCTGCGTTTTTCTGTCGTTACTGAGTATCGCACTTAGGAAATCCTCTGATTTTAAAAGCAGGAGTTCCAGTGCCGGTTCTCTTGCGTTACGTGCCATTTTCATTGTTCATTATAGAGTTAATAATTTTTCTGACGGCTGCATATAATGAGTGATGCACAATCATAATGTGAAGCCAGGGTGCAGGTATGGTTTCAGCAGTGATAGGGGCCAAGTAAGCCCCAAACCCCCCCGCCCCCCTAAACGGGAACGTTTCTCCCACATTATTGGTGTGTATGGGACACGTCCCTACCATTCATACCCAAATCTATGAAGTGAAGGACTTAGGGACTATTTAAATACTGTTTCTATAGAAAGTTGTTCACTACCTGTAGTAAAGCACATTTAATCCTGTGCCAAAGGAAATATGAAGGCCAGTACAGTGTGTGAGCCCTCAATCAATTCATGCATCCATTCATTCAACCACTTGTCCAACAGAATGAATGTGGAGCACAGGGTACACGGCAGGTGATGTCCTGAACGGGACAGCAGCGATTCGCAGTGTTACCCCAGAGTATAAACCGCTGTCAAGTTCATTTCAGTACCGTCAGGTGGAAACAACACCTGTTCTTGTTGTTCTCTGTAAACAAAGAAACTAGTAACTACTGTATACTCAGGTTTCCACAAAAGTATATTTAGCTGAAACAAGTTTCAGAAAAGGTCTTAGTTTGCTTTGTTCCCTATGAACTCATGGGAAGGAAAAATAGGTTTACGGCAGGATGATGTCTAAATCCATTTAACATTTCCCCCCCATACGTAGCGTAATGAGGTTAAACACACCAAATAACTTTCACATATGGCAGGTTGTTAATCACCTTTAACAGTCACGCAAGTGTACCACACAAACATACACGAGTGTTTTTATTAAGCTATTTCTAGTATATTCTTTCCTTCATTGTGTTTCACAGATTCCTCTGTGGATGTAAAAATAACGTAAAACTATCATGCAAAAATAAATATGAAAAGGTTTTCATAAAAAGTTTAAATATGTACAATTTCCATGCAATCGTTCAGTTCCTCGGTCTCTTGGCCAGGTTACTTTTTCCAAACAGCACTGAAAAACATTGTTTAACTGTCCAAACGGAGATAAGAGGCATTGAAAAAATTCTCTTTGCTCATTGTGAAAACGGTTAAGAGTCACTCCAGGAAAATGTGAATTGTTACTCAGAAATGTGGTTATTTTATTATATACCTCTGCTGGCCCAGAAGTAAAACATTGCATGTGTGAGTGTAGTAAAATTAATTGCAGGCAAGGTAATAATATCAAGCAAACAATGTCATGCAAGCCAAAGAATATTATGTACCTTCCAGAGTCTCTGGAAGGTAACAGCAAGGTTTTGGTTCGGCCCATAAAGTGAGTCAAGGGGAGCAGTGAGGGGGATAGCCCAGACTATGCCGCAGGTCAGTGAACCAGAGCTCGGCCTCACATGAACGGTAGAACCTCCAACTCTCTGTCTTATTATTAGCCACGAAGGACAGGAAGAACAGGAAGGGAACCGTTGGCGAGAAGATCCATTTGGTGTTTATAGCGATAATAATGATAGCAAGCTGTGATTTACATGGTGAAAATGGGGGAAATCTTTGAATGCTGAGAGGTGAGCAGGAACACTCAAAAAAACACGCATTGGACTCACTACTATACCGCATGTCCTGTACCCATTTGGCTGACTGCCCCCTTGTGGAGATCCTGCAAAGGTCTGCCTGCTGACTGTCCTCTAGAGGACATCCTGGACACATCTGGCTGACTGCCCTCTAGTGGACATCCTGCAAATGTCTGACTGACTGCCCTCTAGTGGAGATTCTCCAAACGTCTGGCTGACTCTCTTACAGACGATGTCCTGCACACATCTGGCTGACTGCCCCCTAGAGGATGTCCTGCACACATCTGGCTGACTGCCTTCTAGAGGACATACGGCACAGGTCTGGTTGACTGCCCTCTAGGGGAGATTCTGCAAACGTCTGGCTGACTGCCCTCTACAGCAGGGGTGGGCAATCTTATCCACAAAGGGCCCGTGTGAATGGGTAACCTTTAGGTCAGCTGTTCAAACCCAGGTGTGAGGACCCTTCCGCCAATCAATCCTCTAATTAGTAATCTAATTAGGGAGTTGCAGCGAAAACCCGCACACCCAACAGCCCTTTCTAGATAAGATTGGCCACCCCTGCTCTGGAGGATGCCCTCTCCACGTTGAGACTATATTGTGGCCGTTCCTTCTATATTATGCAGTATTTGAAGAAGCTGCCAATCCTCCCACACACAGAAATAAGAATGGCACAAAAATCTCCTCGCCGCTTTCAGTGACTCTGCCACAGTGTCACTCTCGAGCTGTCATTAAATTCACTTCTAATTCCTGCTTCTTCTTCCTTCTCTCCACCCCCCCCCCAATCCACACCTTGACATCTTGACATCTGGTCTGCCCCCGGCCCCTCGCCTAAATCACCTGCCTCAGGGACACAGAGGATGTTGGAGAAAAAGAGATTGCCAACAGTTCGAAGAACCCCACAACTACACAGAAATGAGGACCCCGGCTCCCCAACACACGAGTGTGAGGTACATGACACACAAAGCCACATCCTGTGTGTGCTCACGCTGATCTCTACTGGAGGTGCCACAGGGATCCAGGAATGAACCTACATGACCGATACATTGACTGGTTGTTACATACAGTTAGTAAGTTCTGGATCATTAAATCCAGTATGATTTTAAGTTGGCCAGTGAATTAACTCTAAGACAAGATCCCCAAGATTTAATGAGGATTTATATTACAAACTTTGAAAAGAAACTAGGAAACATAACCTATATGTCATAGGTATGATTTGCATGTTTTTTTACAATGTTTTGATTAAATTAAATCATAGCCAGACACCTGAGCAGCAGCTTGCCTACGGTTCAAATCCTACATGTGCATCTTTGTCCAGAAACTTGCCAAACTAATTCTGTTCTATTGTTTGAAATTAGTAAATTCATCTTTTGGGGGGAGTATATTTTTTGTTCTGGTAACAACCTAGAATTTCTCCTGTTGCTGATTTGTGTGTTTCCATGACGATTGAATTAAGTCCTCCTGAAAGGCAGGTATCAATAGCGTGTAGAGCACCAACCTCAGCCTTCTGCAGCTCCACTCTCAAGTGAAATCTGTGCTCTGGTATTAAGTATCAGTCCACCACTGATGTTCCTGTTGTACCAGTGATATTCACTGATATGACATTGTGTTCCTCTGACTGTATCCACCCAATCATGGTCCTGCTGCTTGTGTTCCTCTGATTGTATTCACCCAATCATGGTCCTGCTGCTTGTGTCCCTCTGATTGTATTCACCCAATCATGGTCCTGCTGCTTGTGTCCCTCTGACTGTATTCACCCAATCATGGTCATGTTGCTTGCATATAATATTTATATTTTGACAAATAGAATGGATGCCTGAAAACATATTTAAAATATTATCAAATATATAAACAAGTATAAACAATAGCAACAGAGCACTACATATTTGAGCTATGTATATTGACTAGACTGACTGTAGCTAGTTTTTGCAGTTGTATCAGTTTTTTCCTGGATTTCTTTTGTTTCCCATTTATGAGAAGGATAAGCATGAAAGGAAAAAACAACAAAGCATCCCAGAAAACAGAGCTCTGGATTCCAGCCAGGAAATGTCTTGGCATATGGTGCCATCTGGTTGCGTGCGGTTCCTGGGTCAGATGTCGCCCTTTTCGCCGGTCTGGCGATCATACCCCTCCTGGCCACCTATCACGCGAGTGTATGACCCCTTTTTGTGTACCTTGTTCTACGGGAGATTCCAAAGAGAAATCGACTCCCTGTAATTCCATGGTTTCCTTCCAGTGACAAAGACTGGGTCCTCCATCTGACCTAATGGCAGGTCTATGGTTACCGCTGTGATTTGGGGCACCACTTGTGCAAGTCCTGTAATTTTACACAGCTGGAGAGACTTGATGGTATGACAGTATAGGAGCACGGGGAAGCTGATATTCAATAAGTCTGGTAAGGGCACCACCAGACGGCAGCTGTAGAACAATAACCGCAGTGTGCCGTTTGCGAGGATCAGCCAGGCACAAGGTCACAGCACAGATACGAGCTGGGTCTTCCCGCGCGCAGGTGCTCACCTGCCCATGGCTCTCACATGGTACGCTCTCCTCTCAGAGCTAGGGCCAAACCCTGAGAGCAAAGGATATCAGGTACAAGAACTGTCCCTGCCACAGGGGATGAGGGCTGCGCCAAATCGGGAGATGGAGGGGGGGGGGGGGGGGCGGGGTTGGGTTGCAATACGGGCGTGGGGGGCACGCCGGGGGGGGGACGGGGGGTAGGACAGACGCGCGGCTGTAGGGCCGTGCTTTTAACTTTGAAGTG
>JAODLD010000101.1:10752248-10766650 GCA_026781065.1 Mormyrops boulengeri | reverse complement strand
TGGGAGGGTGTCAAAATGATTCATCCTGATTAATTTTCCGCAAGATAATCACTTGGAGGAAAAGGTTACGGGTTGCCATACGTGATTTGGGGGCACGACAGAGTGCGGAAGGGAGGTAAGACAGAATCGCGTCAGAAGTGCCGTGCTTTTAACTTTTAAGTGCTTTCAGTCACTTCCACTAAATAATTTAGAGGTTGCATGGTCACGCATAAAATCTGTGGAAGTGAACTCTAAAAGATTGCTTCCCGGTCCGGGCGTGAGGGAAGGCCCTGAGGTCCTCCACGTCAGTGATTGACTTCATTTCAGTGTGCTTTGCTACTGACTAGGAAGAAGAAATAAAATATGTGTTTTTGTTTTCTTTCCCATCTGTTTTGTATTTGCTGTTCGAACACGGACTGCAGCTGGATGGTCATTTCAGTTGCCTACTTAATTCAGTCATTGTCACACCCAGCACACAGTCTATCTGACAAGTCAGCAGATGAGGGCATATTAAGCGGGAGCTGCTGCTCATTCAGCAATGGTGGGGAATACAGGGGCTGGACAATGGAACTGAAACACCTGGTTTTAGACCACAATAGTTTATTAATATGGTATAGGGCCTCCTTCAGGGCCAATACAGCATCAATTCGCCTTTGGAATGACAGATAGAAGTCCTGCACAGTGGCCAGAGGGATTTTGAGCCATTCCTCAAGCAGAACAGTGACCAAGTCACTGTGATGCTGGTGGAGGAAACATCCTCCAAATCACACCTAAGTGGCTGAGTAATACTCAGGTCTGTTGACTGTGCAGGTCATGAGAGATGTTCAACTTTTCATGTTCAACTTAATTTTCATGTTCATCGAATCACTCTGTCACCAGTCTTGCTGTTTGTATGGGTGCATTATCATCCTGATACACGGCAACACCTTCAGGGTACAATAACCTCCGCTTCCTGAAATTCAAGAGAGGGAAGGCGGTCAGATACCCAACTAAGGACAACAAAATGAAGAGCAATTTAAAGACAACTAAAGTGAAACTTGAAATGGGAGAATAAGATTCTTGTTAGAGGAAATTAAAATGCTTTAAACAATAAACAGGAGAGAGCAGCAGGGCAACACTCTTACTGTGGCAGTGTGTTTTTGAGTATTATCAGCTTCAGGGTAAAATGATTAAATGTGTGGCATATATATATGCCCAGTTAGTCATTATACTTTACTTTTTCCTTTTGTTCTTTTTGTCCTTGATATTCTATGGAGAATCATGATCTGTCTTCTTCATTCTAATCCCCTGCTTTCTCTGAACAGGTGGACCTGCCCTCCAGCAGGCGTCTTGGTCAAACCTTTGACGTTCTCAGCACTTGGACATCACGGCATGAACCTCTTGAGCTCAGAACTATCCCAGAGTGAGCTCAGTAACTTCATGACATGAAGAGATGGCGCCTTCACTACTATGCGTGTTTCCCTATTCAATTCAGAAACTCCACACTCCCAAATGTAAGATGTGTCCACTTTGCCAAACATCTACGGCAAACAAACCCAAGATGTTGGGATTTTTTCAAGGACCCCAGTACCTGTTTCACAGTACTGGGTCATGTCAGATGTGCAAAAATTACAAGGTGTTTTAGCATAAAAACTGCTGAAACTAACTGTAGAGATCCAGCAAAGCAAAGGTGTCATTTTCACAAACAGGATGTAAATTGCCGTTCTAACCCACTTCCCCGGCTTAATCAGCCTAATTTGCAGTTAATTGTATCTAGTGTTTACATCTCATGCAAAATACAGCTTTGAAATGCAGTGTGATCCTCAGAGACACTGTACTCTTAAAAGGTACTAAAAATAGATCAAAATAGATTATTTGTTCAAGGAATGGAAGAGTTTAGCAAAATGCTTGACTATCCCAGAGTTTGTAATTAAAATAAAATAATATCAAGTCATATTATTATTATTGGTGCTGTTGTTTTTGTTGTTGAGGCATAACTTCTTAACTAGATAAACCCATGACCAGAAAGGAATCTTGACAGCGAAGTCCAGCCGTTACACTCTGAACCGGGCTTCTACCAAACCTTTCTTCTATAAAACACATTGCTGTGGCAAAAAAGCACTGCAGAGCTGCTTCGGATAAAAAGGAGATTAATTAAATTAAATGAGTAATGCATTAAAATAAAGGCACATAAAATAACACCATACAAGAGATACAGCTAACGAATCAGATTCTGACATCTAAAACAAACGCTGATGTCAAACCGTCAGAATAGGCCCTGAGTGGTGCTAGGAAGCACAACACTGCGGTATTATGGGAACAGAACACCATGGCAAGGATAGAACGCAGGGTAGTGTTTACCAGGATGTCACAAGGCTGTCAGTTTGTCATTAATGCCTACTAAGCCTACAATGGCGCCATTGCAGTACTTATCAAACTGTGCAAATAGCTAACATTGCAGAAGCTAATACTGCTAACTTGGTAACACTGTTGTATGATACAACATAATACAATTTTCTCATTTAGAATGAATTTTATTTACTATCCCTTCTATTTCCATTGGAAGACTCGGGCTTGGTGACGCATGTTGATCACAAACATTGACCTTCTCATGATGACAATATGATCACAAAGCTAAAGGTCACTGATCACCATGTACTGACCCCTATTGGCCAAGGGCTATCCGGGGTGAGAACCTGGACTGCTTCCATCACCCGGTGTTTCTCAGCTATCCAGCTCTTTTGTCCTGCCAGCTTTCACAGAGGAGGTACAGTCCTCAGAGTTGTGGTGAAAGATTCTCCTCCAGCTTCAGCAGAGGAGGTACAGTCCTCAGCGATGTGGTGAAAGATTCTCCTCCAGCTTTCAGTCAAAATACGTCAGAATAGGATTTCAGATTCTGAAAATAATAGGACCTTATTCCTATGTGTCATATCAAAGCCAACATTATATGGCCAAAAGTATGTGGACATCAGCATTCCAAAACCAAGGGTATTGATAGGAAATTGGTCCGTCCTTTGTTGCCACGACAGCCTCGGCTCTTCTGAGAAGACTGGCTTCCTGGAACACGCTGGAACATTGCTGCCATTCAGTGTGGGTGTCGACGCTGGGTCATGGGGCTCATTTCTATGCAGCTGCCACTTCACAAACGAACTTGTTTCCAGATGTTTCCATTTCACTAGCAGTAGCTCAGCGTAGCTCTGGCAGGGCAAAAATTTGATGAAAAATGGCCAAGTTATGATGGCAGGTAGAGGGAAGTCACTGACTTCTGCAGTACAACCACCCATTGTGCTGTCCGGGTTTGTTGATGGAGATTCAATGGCTGTGTGCTTAATTATACACGTATGAGAAATGGGTGTGACGTGATTAGCCAATTCCTCTAATTAATAGAGATGCCCACATATTTATGATCATATAGTGTATGTGTATATTACCCTCAAATTGTGACCTAAATGGATATGTTTAATTACTGTAAAATAATAACACAATAAGATGTTTATGACCAGCGGTTGACAGTAAGTAGGAGAATCATTGTAACCTGGAATAATTAAACTGATTTATATGAATTCTACTACCATGTGAATAAGACGTGATTTGTTCTTTGTTCTGCTTGACTAAATAAACTGATGATTCATATGGGGTTTCCTGTTGTTGTTCTCGTAGTCTAGGGGATTGTTTACATGTTTAGCCAATTAAAAAAGAATGACATAAAGCTAGCCAATTGGAAAAGGACAGCGAGGAAAAGCTGACCAATTAGAAATGGACCGAGAGATTCAATAATCCGATAGCAACAGGGCTCTGCTTTCACGATATTAACTTCACATTAAAAGCATTCTGTTTTAAGGCAAATATGCAGAAATGTTCCTTAAAGTGTGGACCTATTAAAGCAAACGAAAAATATTATTGTACTTAAAGGAACATGAAAGAGATCTAACAAACTAACTTAATTAGATTCATTATTTACCTCCGAAAAACATGACATAGGAAGTAAACTGAATCAGGGATCTGAACATCGCTCTGGTACCTGGATGTCTGCATTTAAAATTACCACATGAAAGACTCTGTGTGCATGTGTGTGTGTGTGTGTCTGTCTGTCTGTGGGTGTGTGTCCTCAGATGAAAAAGCAGGGGTCTTTTATTAATAAGCTGGCCTTCCTGAACAGTGCAGCAGACCTCGATAGATAATTTAATGATCAGTAGAAGCCGTGCATGCATTTTCGAAAGCCTGGGACAGAAGGATGGCAGCTAATGGGACGTGCAGAGTCTCCTCGCGCTGTTGCCATATTTCGGCATCAGTCACACGTGTACTGCAGCAATTATTGTGCAAAAAAAACATTGTAAAAGGAAAAAGACAGGCAGACAGAGTAATAAACAACCAGCAAGCAGAAATAAGGGAAAAGAAAAACAGTCAGAATATTGGAGGAGCCCCATTAAGAAGGTTTTAATGGAGGTCCACGCTTATTATCACAGATGGTCATCATTGTTTCCTGGAAGGGGTCACAAGAAGGGGGCGTGTGATGCACGACCTGGGATTTTTGCTCCAGGGACAAGCGGATGAACCAGAAGAGTCGAGGCCAGAAACAGATGGCTTCCATGGGTTCCACTCGTCGCGTGGGTGTCTCCTGAGCTGGAGGTCTCACCAAGGCCTGGCATTTTCTCCCAAAGTGTCCCTCCCCCAACCCCCCTCCGCCTCCCCTTACCCTGGATGGAGGAGGGTCAGTCAGATTTAGGGAGACTCACTACACCACACAAGGATTAGAATATTAATAATTCAGCGCTGGCTTTAATCCGCAAAAGGTGAGCGGATAATTAAGGGCTTGGTGACACAGCAGCCCCTTGCTGGCCCCCGCCCCGCCCCCCCCCCTTTCAGGCTGACATCGGCAGGTGCCACAAATGCCACGGGCAATTATGGTACCAGGGGAACAGCTGCAGCTTGCTGCCCCTGCACTCGATAGCTGGCGGGGGTCAGAGGTAAGACAGAGAGCCTGCGTCTTGTTGGTGATTAGCGGCGTACTGCAGGGAACCCCTTCGAGCGCCTGTCATCTCTCTGCATGCATGTTAGACTACGATAGCAGTGTCGCATCCCTCCAGTGTTACAAGCTGGGCTTCATATCCTATATAAGCACCTACATAAATGTAACGCAGCTGCATTTACTGCACATGTCCTGCCGTAGAGTGAGACTCCGTTGTTCTGCAATTAACGTTAACATCAGATTTGTCACGTTTCAAACGTTCAGAAGCAACATTTCAAGCAAAATTCAGGGGGAAGTACAACTGTCGTACCTTGGAATGGGGCCAGTACTCAACCTTTCTTCTACAAAACATATTGCATTTAAATAACATCATATAAAGCACACGGCTAACAAATAAGATTCTGATTTTTTAAATCATACTATGATGTCAAGCTATGATGTTACTATGGGCCCTGAGTGGTATTAGGCAGCATGTTTCATTTCATTTCATTTCATTTTGTAACATATTTAGGAATGTGTTCAGCCAGAATAAGCTACCTTTGCTAAATGCTATGGCTTAAGAACATGTGTCAGCACACCAAGAATAGCATGTGAACGCCTTCCGTAATGTACAGGAGGAGTCATCCAGGGTGTCCCCCAGCCTTGTACCCCATGATGGACAGGGATCCCGTCCAGGGTGTCCCCCAGCCTTGTACCCCATGATGGACCGGGATCCCGTCCAGGGTGTCCCCCAGCCTTGTACCCCATGATGGACCGGGATCCCATCCAGGGTGTCCCCCGGCGATGTACCCCAGGATGGACCGGGACCCCATCCAGGCCATTCGATCATTGTTAAATTAAATGATAATTTAACAAATGTTACATTAAAAACTCACTAATGTGCTCAAACATGTGCCAGAGCTTATTTTACGAACAACCACAGAGTCTTTGCGGATTGCGGAGTTCATGTTTACAGGTATGATGATGAGACTCAGTGAACAGTGTCCTTGGACGCTGAAGCTCCTCTCTTTCGTCCCGCTTAGGGTTTGACCCTACTCCCGAGCCCAACATGCACAAGACCACTCACTCGTTCATCCGGCAGATGAAACTTCCCACAAAGAACTAGAGGAATCCCAGTTTCTTAACTATGCGAGCCAACAAACAACGTGACAGTTGGTGACTTATTTAAGGAATACACTGTGATGACGCTTCCCAGGGGTACGTTTCCCAAAAGCATAGTTACTAATGATTTGAAATATGCAGCTGCGATGCAAATGTATCCTAAAACCATAGTCAGATATATAACTTTTATCATTCTTGGCCAGACCATTCCTTTGATCTCCAAGATTCTAGGAAAAGCTACAGGAGAAGCTATGCTGAAAATCCAGGGGAGTGAATTGTTTGGCACAGCAGACCCTTCGCAGCATGAGGAATTGACATGGACAGGAGGAGGCCATCGACTCCTGCAAGCAGGGAGGCCCATAGATGCAGGAGGGCCGCGGCGCTTTCAGGGAAGAGCATAGCTGATCTTCCAGGAAAACGCTTTACACAGCTGTGCCATTGCCACATAGTGGGTCTCCCCTCTTAGGCAACGGGATGCTTGAATATGAGAGACTGGCTCCACAAGGCAGTGACCTTAACATGTAACATGTCTTTTGTTTGGAACCCCTCAAAAGAATAGAATGTGTGTGTGTGTGTGCGTGTGTGTACATGTATATATCAGATATTTCAAAAGCATAGATTCTTACCATAGATAACAGTTATATCTGTACATATTATTAATGGAGCTCCTAAAGTTCATACACTAACCACCAACTTATTTATTTGATGAATGATGGATGGATGAATGGATGGATGGATGGATGGATGGATGGATGGATGTTTAAACCACCTCGGCGCTAAATGCCATCCTCATAGGATTCACCGAAACAGACCAGCCACTTGCTCCCTACTGAATTCACTCCTCCAAGTCTGATCTCCATTTTAGCATTAAGTACCCTGTGTGTGTAGTTACTTCTTGTTCCTCATGTTTAGAGCCCACAGATCTTTTCAGAGCCATCTGCTCTATAGTCACCCCCTTTGCCTCACTTCCTGCCGGCTTTTCCTTTCATGGGACACTCTTTTGCCACTGGCCCCCAAGCAGATGCTCTCACACAGGGCTCTTATGGGCCTGAAATAGCGGCCCACCCCACACGCTCAGTCCCAGCGAGCTGTAAACCTGGATCAAGCTTTTGATTTTCTCTGCTCATCCAGATCCCCTACATCCTCACTAGCTGCAGCAGGACAGGTAAATACGCCTCAGAACTGCCACACCATCTCACATTGCACTGTCTATTAGCAATTCTTGTGCACAAACTCATTGATATTGTCATCTCATTATTATTTTTTGTGGGAGCTGACAGCGGATTCATTCATTCATCCGAGGGCCCTAGGCTGACATCAGCATGGGCATTCTGGAGTTTCAGATTTAAATAACGTTTTTTCCAAAAGCTTGCTGGGGCCTTGGGATGCAGCTGATGCATTAATCTGCGTCTGCGTGTGGAAGGCACAATGTCGCCAGCATCCTACTGAAACATGACAACTCAAAGACTCCAGTTTGCTCGAGAAAATATGGCATGTAAGATTATTAATACATTTTCCAGTTCCAGGTTGTGTTGCCATGATGATTCAAAAAAAGCTGGTATATTACTGGATACAGAGTAACATACAGTATAACTGTTTTTGGAGATATCACATACCTGCATTTTCTGGAATAATGTCTGAGCATGGCTCGTGAATTTAGGACCTGGGTTTTATTTAATTTGAGATTCTGAAATACGGGACATGGTGGTGCAGTGATTGGCATTGTGACATCAAACCTCTGGGAGCAGGACTTGAGTGCTGGCCCCAGACCAGTGTGTGTGGTGTTTGCATGTTCTCCATTTGTCTTCCAGTTTTCCTCCACAGTCCAAAAACATGCTAATGTGCTTTTTAAAGATTGCTCGTATGTGTGTGCGCCCTGTGATTGGTCAGTCCTGGGTTATTCCCTCCCTTGTGCCCATATCCCATACAGACAGCAACAAGCAGAAACAGAGGACAGATGGATGGATTCTGAATTACAGAAAGATTATCTGTATCTGGTGTATGAGGATCAGTGCTGTTGTGTGGCCCATTACAGTTACCCTAGAGCTTTGTGTGTTTCCAGTAGGGTACTGCATTGGGTAGCTTGCATTAAAACAATGTAGTTGTTTTTTTTAACAAACTATAGCAAAGTAAACAGGAAAAAAATTATCCCATTAGACCATTAGACTCTAACACAAACACCCAAGACATCCTCCAACTTATGCATTTAATATAATCAATTCCAATTATTGGGAAGCAAACAACCAGCCCCCCCCCACCTCCCCTCCCCACTCCAAAACAAACAAACTGGCAATTTTTTTAACTGCTGTATAATACGACCTTCTTCAATGACACACTTCCAAACAAATGGCTGGCAGCTCGAGCCCAGAGACTCTATAATCGCAGGTCCCTCTCTTTGATGAAACGTCACGGAGAAATCAAAGCAGAGGGTCCAAGAGGGTTGAGGAAGATGAGGGGAGAGGCTGCGACTCCAAAGCCCCTGGGTTGAGCAGGCCTCACAGAGGTGGGGGGAGGCCAGGCCTCACAGAGGTGGGGGGAGGCCAGGCCTCACAGAGGGCGCACGGCCTGATGGGGGGAGGCCAGGCCTCACTGTCAGCTTTGATTCAACCTGCTGACGCTCTGATCCTAAACAGAGAGAATCTGTCCCTATTTGTTCTCCACGGCTGCTGGCCAACATCACAGCCACCACTGGACGAGCAGCCTGAAAGAGGGAATCATCCCGGTGATCAGGTACGCGGCCAGACTGCCAGTGTACGGTACAGCTCTTCCTGTCTCATCCCAGTGAAGATCATGGCACAAACACCAAGACACAGAGGGTGCTTTCTGCTGGAATCCCAGAGAGATGGCGGGTGGGGGGGGGGACGGAGGGCGTATTGAAAAGAGGGGCAAAATCCTTCAAGGGGAATGCATTTACATAATTGTCCCTGCTCACGTGCCCAGAGTCGTGACTGTCAGAGAGGCAGTGAGATACATTTCAGTGCAACGCCACTGTAACCTTCAGCGAACCAACCCATGTGTACCAATACCGCTGAAGTTCATCCATCCTAAATGTGATCAGAATGGGAACCACAGAAACACGCGCTGAATATATAGATTACACAAAGACAGAATGGCGATTTTTCCTGAAGCTTGCAAATAAATGTAAGATTGAGTGTAAACATGTCCTAAAGGAGATGGCTAAGGCAGAGGTGGTTAATCCAGTCTGTAGTGTTTCATGGACATTTTCCCATTACATGCCACCTCGATCTGACACTGTTATTTATTTTTTTTAGCAGGGAGGTGGTCGCGGTTAGCTATTTATAGTGTTTTACTGTTATTTACTGAGCGAATAGGCCCTGTTAGCTAGAAGGCTGTCGTGCTTTAAGGCAGCAGCGGGAATGCGTGATGTATATGCGGATGGTGACAGAGGAGGTGGGAAGTCCCTCTCGCGTTTAAAGCGCTCGACGGGATGACTGTGGGGCAAATGCAACACGGGAAGCCTATGTGGCGAGGCATGTCAGCATGGACCATGACTGTCGAGGCAACAAAAATAAAAGTATTACGCAACAGCTTTCCTTATATCCAGTAATTTGCAGTTCTTTTCCATACTGGAAAAAATGGGTTTTCCTGATTTCTTTACATTGTATATATAATCTGTAGCAAATGATTTAATATGAATTTGCTTGTGAAGACATGAACTCCTAAAAAGCTGAATAAGGTGACTGAGGGGTGATGAATTGAGCCCCAATTTTAATGACAAGAGCATATCAAAGGTAAATTCATATTCCGTTCACTAATCTCTGAAATATGTTTTGCCTCATATGTTGCATATATATATATATATATATATATAATAGTTTTTTAGACTGCAAAAGGTCTGTGTGTGACAGTGACCAGGATAGGTGTCGAGAAAACGGATGGATCAATTTGTAAATGAACTGAAATTAACTCATTGCCATAAGTGAATAGTTAGCATAGTCACAAGGTGGTGAAATATTTGTAAAAACGGAGTTACAGTTTTGATATTAGAACAAATATTCAGCAGCAATCTAGTACAATTTTCAACTGAATATGAAAATCTGATGTTTCCACTTATGTATAATAAAACATTTAGAACATTAAGCTTTTTAAAAACTGAACATAGATACTTATTATATAGCCCTGACGGTTAGACTGGAGATTAAAGGAGGGTTAACTAATCATAAAATGGTAACTGAAGGCAGAAGCCTGGCGGTTCTTTTTATGCAAACTTATGATCAATGTCGCCCTCTGGTGGTGAAGTGTTTTAACGTTTCAGGTTGATCGTTCTTCAGTTGGGCTTCGTCTAACTGTATTAGCTTTCTAAGACAATTCGTGAAACAATTCTTTATTTACTCCAATTTGTAGTATAAAGACTTTAGCAGCGATAGCTAATGATGCAAATAGTTCCACCAAGTTTGCGGTTTCTAATCCGAATTATTATGGAAATGATTATTTTGTGCTGGCACTGAATTACCGCCAGCCCCCTTCTTGCATTATTTTAGACATTAATCCTTAGGGAATCCCAAAACGTTTCCCATTTCCCACACAAAAATGGAAAATAGCGTAGGTTACTGCTTGTATTCACAGGGAATAGCTTACGACCTTATCATTACCATTATAACATGGATAAACTGGTGTATCGCGGGTGGGCGTGTATTTTTTTAATCCATTATTGGGTATAATCTTTAGGATGCCCTTGTTGTGTGTTCACTTCCATAACCTTAAAACCTACAGATCACAGCTCAGCACTTCAGAACCCATGTTACTGTTGTCTGACAGCTTGACATTTGAGTGGCCCTTATGGTACTTCAGTATGCATAGTTTCCAAAAGCTGAGATATCTAAAAGTACTGCTCTGTATTTGAGTGAGAGATACAGCCAATGCTGTTTCGTGTTCCCACAGCTGGCTGCAGCCTGTTCCTGCGCTGCCACCTACAGGTCTAGGAAATATAGTCTTCTGTATCACATGAACATGTCATTTCTGAGAGAGAGGTAAAGAGCATGCACGGATTACAGTGTCACACCCACACAACACAACAAACCACCTCAGGGATGAGATCCTGAGTGCAGCCATGTGGTGGGTGATACCTCAGCACCACACCAGTCCAAATGGACCCGTGTGAGTTTTTTTTCCCCCAGTGGCTGGAGTGCCAATCCTGCCACCAGCCCCCAAGTTATTCCATGCAAGTTGGAGGACCTCCTTATAGGGCTGGATGTAGATTAACATCATACCCAGGACGAAGCAATTGCAGGTTAAGGGCCTTTGCTCAAGGGCCTAATGGAGTAGAATCACTCTGGGCATTCATGGGATTTGAACCAGCAACCTTCCAGCTGCTGCCACAGATCCCTAGCCTGAGAGCCACCACTCTGTCCATGTACTGCTATTTCTAAGAAGTCATCTACAAGATGACATTATAGCCAACTTCTTCCTTTTGTAGTTTGTTATCCCTACAAATGTTATTATTATTCCATCCATTATCTGAAACCATTTGCCCCATTCAGAGTCACAGGGGGTCTGGTGCTTATCCTGGAGGCTAATGGTGCAAGGCAGGGAACAACCCAGCATGGAGGAGGAAACCCCATGACAACACAGGGAGAACATGCAAACTCCACACATGGTACTCTGATAGAGACTTGAACACAGGTCCCATAGGTATGAGGCAATAGTGCTAACTACTGCATCACCATGCCACCTCCCCGCCTCCTGAGGTTGCCATCGTTGTCGTCACCCATCTCCCTTGTTAATCCAGTACAAGAATCTATCCAAAAAATAAGGAGAGGGACACAAAATCACACACTATGGGCAGTTCAGAGATGCCAATTCCCCAAGTGCATGTATCTGGACTGCAAGAGGAAAGCAGCTCAAACACACTCAGAAAATGCAAACTGCACACAATCAAGCCACTGCCCCAATGGGGGAGGGAAGGCTACACTGGTAAGCACTGCTCCACTGTACCAGCTGTTATAAGAAATCCTGACAAGCGTGCAAAATGATCCCCATGGCTGATTGCATTTTCGAAACTTCAATAAAGAGCATGTAACAATATGTTTGTAAATGTTAATTTCTCCTGTCATTTAAATCATAGGAGATCTCATTACATCCATTATATTTATGATTGTTAAATGGCTGAAAATATTTACACAAGTCCATATATATGGGGCATCGTGCGGCTCAGCGGGGAAGGCTGTGTCATGTGATTCAAAGGTCAACGGTTTGAGCCCCACGCTCGCCAGGATAGTTACACCTCTATTGGACCCTTGAGCAAGGTGCTTAACTCCCCCCCGCTACCTCCAAAAAATGAAAGGGCCCTGTTTACATGGCAGACCCGCAGCTCTGCTGTCAAGTGGAGGTGTGTGTGTCTCAAAGGAGAGAAGGGCGGGAAACGCAAAGAGAAACATCCCATTGTACTTGTGCAAATGGCAAATAAGTAATTTCATCCATTACTTCACATAATTTAAAGTGTTACAATATCCATCCATCCACACATCTTCTTACCGCATATTTTTTGCCACAGATTTATAATTCTGTGAAACTACTACAAATTGTGTTTAAATTTGAAAATCCTGGACAAGGATTTTGGGCTAAACAGGAGCTGAGTGGAGGCGCTCTGCGATGGACTTACACCTAATTCATCTGCCTCAGGCAATTAAAAACATTCAAATGAAAAAAACAGCTGTGATCTGATATTAAGTAAAACTAATCTGACAGAAAAGTTTATGATCCAAGATAAAGTGAGTAGACGGGAGATTTAGCTGAACGTAAATTAAGAACACATAACCTGCCCTCAGGATGTTCCTCTACGTGCAGACAGGGGAAACGGGATTAGTTAATACTGAATGAACACCTATGTGACTAAGTGAAATGATCCTGCTGTGGTCTACACATAAATCAGCAGGGAAAAATGTCCTATTAGAGTGACTACAGGCTGGCTCAGGTGCTTAGAGGCATTATGGGATACAGTAAGTTCCCTTTAATATTGTTATGTAGAGATTAATAATACCTCTGCCAGCGAACCGGACAGGAACACGCAGCTGTCATACACAGAACAAGCTGTCATTACCCAGGCAATCATGTATGGCTGATGTTACCACGCCACCACCTTGCTCTATTAGTCAGGGCAGTAACTCCACTACTGCCAAATGAGCAATTCCCAGTGCCTTCAGCACCTTGTGATCTGGGAATTACAACAAAGGTGTGACACAAGCTACTGATGACCTGCTTCCAGTGATGAAACAGACACAGGCTGAGAATCCACAACTGAATGAATCAGGACAGAATCCCAGAGGTGGAAATTCCAGGTCCAGAAAGTACAGATTCAGACGAAGATTTTGTTTCAACCAATCAGTTCACCCTGTGAATTTGACTCTTTATACTTAACTGGTTGGTTGAAACAACCTTCAACAATCTTGGTCTGCATTTGTACTTCCTTGAACCTGACCTTTCCACTTCTGTAGAAACCTCTCCTTATATTTTTAAGGACATTCCAGTAACAGCTGGCACAGAGGCTCGGAACCCACAGCTTTTATGACTCACCCAAGAGACTGAAAAGTTACAGCTCGAACTTCAGAGCGTGCGCGTTCTCCCTGAGGGTACAGCAGGTTCACCCCAGTCTAAGAACATCGTGCTCTACAAATTGCAACTTCATCTTCAGTGCAGAGTCTACGGTCATGCATACGAGGACATTCAAACGGCTTAGCCTTCAAACACAGCCTCATTCCATTAATGTTCCAGAACAGGGTCCGGACGAGTGTGGCTTTCAATACCTAGCTATTTGAGCACATATGCCAGCCAGTCACAAAGTCATTTAAAGTGACAGCATTTAGGAGGGAATGCTTAGGGAAAATGAGAGCTGACATCACAGTCACATGAGCATTTACAGCATCCCCCACAGAGCAAATTACCCCAGGCTACCACGAGCAGAGCGTATAAGAGGGGGTACCCTATTCATGTAATTACGATAATGACAAGCATTCTATTTGAATATTAGAAGTAGTGTGAGACCTTAAGTATTGCACTATGTAAGACATGGTAACCCCATCTTATGGAGGGGAACTGTGCCAAGAGCAAACACCAATGCGGCCAGCATTCGCAGTATATCAGGAAGTGCTACAAAATCAACCAGCTTTTCATTGACTTAACCACTAATGCACCATGAGTATTACAGGATAGCCAATCAATCCCCATTTGTACCATTACCAAGCAGGGAACATACTGCCACCTACGAACTTAAGAAAATACACTGCTCAAAAAAATTAAGGGAACACTTTTTAATCAGAGTATACCACCAATTCAGTTAGACTTCTGGGATATTGATCTGGTCAGTTAAGTAGCAGAGGGGGTTGTTAATCAGTTTCATCGGCTTTGCTGTTAATGA
>JAODLD010000101.1:10700973-10722789 GCA_026781065.1 Mormyrops boulengeri | reverse complement strand
AGTCAGCCCTGGGTTGGACTTTGCCCATAAGACCTTGCCTCTACTGCATCTACCCATCACGACGTCCCCAGTGTGTGACAGATTCAGCGAGACCCACGTCCACCCCCCCTTTGCAAGTGACTGCAATATGCCCGCAGTCTCATGTAAAAGAGCCCCATTTCCATTTTCCAGAGAAAGATAATTGTTTTGAGCTAATTAGCGAGCAGGACCGCCACTGCCACCGGACAGCCTAGACTGGGGACCGTCCTTATTAGGGTGTGGGAAGAAATACCTTAGGAGTATGGAGTTGAAACGGATTCCAAGCGCCGTGACGGCACCGGGGGTTTCATACGGATATTCCCCGGGATCGCCTCCCATAATTATGTGCTTATACGTCTTTTTTTCTTCCTGCTTCTTTAGCCGACACTGCTGTCCGGGCCGCTCGTCACAGGGGCTGCTGTTCTTGGGGATCCGCTCACTTGAGACACCACGGGCCAGGAAAAAGAGAAGGTCCGACGGCACCGGCCCTTTGGCAGGAAAGTAATGCAGCTGGCAGAGGGGATGTAGGGCTTCTGTTGGACCTATGACTCGAGGTACTTAACCTTATATATTCAGACCAGAAGTAACATCAGCCTGTGTTGCTTTGCAAAGTGGTTGCTATGCAGCAGAAGAATAGTAATAATATTTATGCTGGTCACAGCTTTATGACTTGATCTGGATACCCCTGTACCCCCAATTGAATTCCCCTGGGGTTCTGTGGGATAGCTGTGCCAGTGCAGGAGGTCCCAAATTCCTCCCCGACCCCCCAGGATCTCTATGCGAGAAAGGGTTAGGATAAGGGATAGGGTTCTGGGGTAGGAATCACCCCAGGAGTCCTCTGCCACGGGTACATACCCGATCGTAGGGACATTTTGTGATTCTTCTTGTTTTGCTAGCTCTGCTTCAAAGGTGAAGTTCTCGTGCCCTCATAGCAGAGGGCGCTTCACGCACACGCGTGCAGCGATGCGGCCCATGATGCCACCGTGTTTGGCCCCTTCACCCTCACCAGCCCCCCTGAGCTGATCGGGAAGTAAAATCCCGTCCGGCAAACGAAACATTTGCTCCAAGCGAAAGTGACAGTAGTGAGGGGTTCGGGGGGGGCTAGGAGGGTGTGGCTGAGGCAGCACAGGTATGTCTGCCAAACCTAATGTAATAAATTGATGTTTTTTCCCCGGGCCCAGGAAGGAGGGGGGGGGGGCTTTTAAGTGGCGAGGGCTGTCATCGTTTGCATTTGAGAGAGGAGAAGGAGTGTGAATGTCACTTTCAAGTTCGGCACAGCGGCTCCTCTAATGAGAGCCAGGGTCTGCCTGCGAGCCGGGCGCGGGGCCGAGGGGGAGCCGCCGTCACCCCCCCCCCCCCAAGCCCCCCCCCCCCCCCCCCCCCCCCCCACCCCCCCGGGGGCCCACCCCCAAAAAAAAAACGCCCCCCCCCCCCCCCCCGCCCCCCCCCCCCCCCCCCCCCCCCCCCCCCCCCCCCCCCCCCCCCCCCCCCCCCCCCCAGCCTCCACCTGTCATCTTACCTTGGATTGAGATGAGCACCTGCAGAAGGCTGGACTTGCTGGTCCACCTTTCAGTGCCCTGCATATGAAGATAATGACACGGGATAGGGGTGATGAGACCTTGACAAGCAGGGCAAACCAGAAGACCCTGCTTGACATGCATCACACTTTCAGTCTTATCTGTAATTACGGGTCATCGGCATGAGAAGCAGAACGTACGCAATAAGCCGCTTCAGAGGATTCGGTGCGGGGGTTGGGACATACCTTGCCGATCCAGGTTCCCAGAAGGCTGACGCAGACCTTGCCGTTGTCGTAGAGGTTGGGGTTCAGGCGGCCGCTGCACTGCGACAAGTAGCGGAAGAGTGGCGGGACTGCCGGGTAGATGTTGGGCAGCTGGATGTCGAAGAGGAAGAGGCCATCCTCATAAGGGGTACGCGTGGGGCCCTTAATTAAAGCAGAGAACAAATCCTGGGAAGAAAAGAGAGAAGAGTATAGCAAACTCCCCACAGGTCTCTCCCATCCGCTGAGCTGCCATGTTTAGGGGGGGCAACCATATGGGGTGGACAGGCACCAAAAACATCAAGTGCATCATCCTGGGGCTTAAGGACAATGCAATCCTGCGATCACATGGCAAAATACTCAACGGAAGAGAAACTAGGTATTTAAGGTGCAGGGACTTGCCATGCGGTCCTCAAATGTCTTGACCATGATACCATCTGGCAGCGAGGTGGCCAGCAGAGCCATCTCCTTCCTCACAGTGCTGAAGAACTTCTTGGCTTCTGCAGGCTGGAACTCCATTTTCTTAAAGGCGTGAGTGTCTGCCCAAAGAGAACAGGATGGGAATCTCTATGAGCTCTCCTGATCTCATAGATTTACAGCCCAAAAATGGCTTTAGCTACCACAACACTGCAGTGGTATCTCGAAGGTGGAGATGTGATGTGCTCACCTGGTGCCCACTCAAGCACAGAGAAGACCTCCCCCTTGGCACTGGTGAAGGTGACACCCGGCTTGCCCCCGCTCTGCTGGCAGAGGACAGGTGTGTCGCTGGGCCACTCGGAGCGCACGGGTGTCTGGGGCTCCTGCTGCTTCTCCTCCTTGTCCGTCTCCCCTACAGCTTCCATACGTTCCTCCTCCACGATGGCCACATTGTCCAATGTCTTCTTCAGGTTCTCCTGCAGTTTCTTGATGTCATCCAGGAATCTCTTCTCCTTGGTGGGCTTCTCTGGCTCCAAGGTGGGTGATGTAGGTGATCCGGTCCACAGCTGCTCCACCGTCATGTTTTTCAGACTCTCCAGAATCTTCAGGGCCTCCTTTAGCTCCCGGAAGCCCCGTGGTGCTCCCTCTTTGCCCACCTTCTCTTCAGCCCCTGTTCCACCACCTCCTGCTCCTGCCAGCGTGGCTGAGGCGATGGCCCCCTCCAGGTCCTCCACCGTGGCAGAGTGCTGGGTAACCGCCTTGGCCTCCTGCGGCCAAGTTTGTGAGACTCTGTCAGCTTCAGCTGTCGGTCCTCCACCCCCGCAGACATCAGTGGACCAGGTGTCCCGCGTGGACATGAGCAGCAGTGGAGGTGGTGGAGCCAGGGCTGTCTCCCCGGGTTGCTCATCCTCCATCACCCCGTTGTCCGTCTCCCAGCTGTCACTCTCGTCCTCCCACTCCTCAGAGGAAGCCCCGCTGCTGCTGCCTTCCACTGAGTCATAGTCAGTCTCCTCGATCTCTGACTCGACGTTGTAGAGGCACTGTGGAGGAAACGGGAGAAAAAAAAAAAACAAAAAAAACCCAGAGATCAGCCGAGGCCCCGCGGAGCAGCCCTCGCCGCCCCGAGTTCCAAATGCCACGCGGCAAAACGAGGCCCAGGGAGGAATACCTGAGGCAGGACCACAGTCATGGAGTTGTCGGCCCACACCACCTCCACTTTGCTGCTCATGTCCACGCGGAACACCTGGCCCACCGATGTCTACAGGGGTGGAGGACAGACAGCTGATGCTGACAGAGTCTCACAAAACGTACATGCAGTCAAAAACTGCGAACAGTCTATTTCAGGCATCTGAGAAGTCACACAAACAGCGGGTGGCGCCTGCCCGCCGCTTGTCTCTAATCGAGAAACTCACACAACGGGCTCCTAACAAGGCCGACTGCGTGGAACGTTCAGCTTTTTCTGAATCTGCCACCACTGTTGCCGCTTCAGCTCAGCCAGTTGTGACATATCTCCAAATTAACGTCCCGCCCCACCCAAAACAAAGTCTCTCTCATACCCTGCGCCTGCCAAACTACGGAAACGGACACCTATGGGAGAGGGCACGCCAAGGCGTAGAAGGCACTAGAAGGCTGTTTTAATAAAGATGGAGGATGATCCAGATAGGATCAGACACAAGGGGATCATTTTCACCTGCCGGAAAACAGCTGCTGAGATTGTGGCCAACTTCACTATAGAAGGTTCATGGCGTTGAGAGGCGCTGTTTATTAATGAGTAATTACTGAAAACCAGAAGTCGGGGGGGAATGGATCCCAAATTCTCACGGACAGTAAGGCACGCTCGTTTTCATTACAGATGGACCATTAACTACATGCTAATTGCTTTGGTTTCACCGTCAACAGAAAAATCCCCCCACAACACGAAGCGGAAGCCTCCAGTCACAGAGCACCTCCCCTCACCTCGTTTTCACAGTCGGCTGCCAAGCTGTTTTCCGGGCTCCATATCCTTATAACGATGTCCGTGGCGCGGAAGTGGAAGTCCGGGTGGTCGGCGATATCGTAAACGCTGACATCGTCTTCCTCGCCAATAACCTGGTCGTGTGAAAAACCCAGCGTACAGTGTTGACGGAAAACTACTATTCTCTTGATGTCGTCTAACAGCCCAAAGTACTTGACTTAACTCTGGTACTCCTTCCGTTTTTGTGAGGGTAACGTATAACAACAATCAACAGTCTGGCAGATCTGATGTAAGGTGGTCATGCATAGCTGTCAAGTGTAAAGCGCGCTCACTGACCTCCACATCATCGCTGGTGGCATTGATTTTGACCCACTTCACTGCGCACGTCCTGCCTTTGTGGTCCCCGGACTGGATGACCCCATATATCTCAGGGTCTGGAGAAGCTTGGGCTGGAGCACAGACAGGCACAGAGTCACACTTTGCACATATGGAGTTAAATTAAGAATGGTCTTTTTAGGTCAGCAGGGGGCATGATGATTAAGGCACTGGAAGGTGAAGAGAATCTCACAAGGGATATTCAGGAACATGCCAAGCGCGGTTCAGTAGACATTGGGCTGTGTAAAACAAGTAAAAGGTATAACTTTTAAGCTGTCTTATTTTGGATAAATGTTCCTCTTAAGAGTCTGACTGGGGATCAGACCCCATTTTGCTTGTTCTCAATTTCAGAAATAGGCTTTCCCGTTTATGTATTTATAAACATAAAAACCCAGCAGGCTGTTTGGACAGAAGCATGAGAAGTGCAAGGGGAGACACCTACGTCGTTTGTCCACCACGAAGTCCCCGGGACAGAACTCATAGTTGTCCAGGTGCTGGATGGGAATGAGATCATTAGAACGGATCCCCTTCTCGACGGTGCCGTCCTTCCACATGACATCCGCTGTGGTCTTGGTGGACACCACCTCCACCGCCACCCTGTTTGCGGCCAAGAGGAAGAAGCGGTTCAGAAAAAGGCCCTCCGGCCTATGTAGCGCCCAGGCCCCTCCCTCAGCACTGCAGCGCAGTTCCCTGTCGGGTCATGCTTCAGGTCACCGTCTCTGTGCGAAGCGCGATTTATTAACGGCAGCTATTTTTAACAAGGGTCTAGAGGAGCGGCCTGTCTGGGCTTAACCGCTGCCTAAACGTTCGGCACTCTGATGTTCTCGAAAATAACTTGACAGAGACGAGTTGAGTGACAACATAGCAGAAAAGTCACCAGTGGCACTGCTGACAAGCCATCATCATGCCCTGATAACGAAATGCGTGAAGTTTCATATTTACAGTTTATTATTGTTCAGAGCTCTACAGCATCCTACAGGGGCCTTAAGATGGTTGACATTGAGCCTGCAGCCAACAGCAGATCAACATAAATAATTTACCGTTCCTATTTGAAGAGTCCATTATACATCTCAGACAGAGGTAACACTGCACGTCTCGTGTCACGTGATGAGCCCGTCACTGGCTAGGCCATTTCCAGCACTGAGATGAAAGCTCACCGGTCTCCGGGTTTGAACTCGCGGGAGAACTTGGTCCTCTTCTTCTTGTGCTTTCTCTTCAGATTGCGGATGGACAGCGGGATGCTCTTCTTGCGGTTCGAGCCCACACCTCCGCTCTGTGAGGATGCGGTGGAGCTCGCCGACGACGTCAGGGAGCTGGTGTCGTCCGTGTCATCCGCCGCCTCGTCATCCGCGTCTGGGTCGCCTGCCGTTTCCAGGGCGCCGTCCTTGGGCTGCCCGTCTGCCTCCAGTGGACCGTTGTTGAGGCAGCCGGCCTCCACCTTATCCTGGATAGTCACCAGCTCCTGGTGCAACTCTGGCTTTTTCTCACCTGGAAAGGTCACGCAGACACCAATCATTTGGCAAAATCTGCCTCATCAGGCCAGCTTCATGCCAATTAAACATTCCAATGGCAATCCGAGTTCAAACAGAAAGAAAATTACCTTCGGGCCTCTCTGCCTTTTCTGCCAGCTGCTGGCTGGCACCATGTCCATCAGCATGGTCTGTGTTCTTCTTCCCCATGTCTTTCTTAAACATCTTTATCAACTGCAGGTATTGACATGGAGGACAAGCGTGAGGACAGAACACTTCCAGCAACATTCGACTCATGCTCTGGGGCTACCAAAAGCATGGAGGGGGCACCTCGAGACACACCTTCCGGGCAATAGGGTCTTCGGGTAGAATGGGGGCCCCCTCGGGCCCCTCGCAGGTGATCCGGGTGGCATCACCTTTGGGGGGAAAGACGTAGAGGGCCCGTTCGCCCAGCTGCCTCTGAGTGTGGTCATAGTAGCCCAGTCGCTTAACCCTGTGCAGAGATTAGCAGAGGTGCAGATGCCCATTACAAGCCAGAACGTTCGCTTCCAAGACAAAGAAACGCACATCCAACACTGGCAAGACTCTACCATGCAATCCCAATCAATTGCTCAACCCTCCATGCACGCTACACAGCTACCTGCAGAGGTTCTCCTGCGTGATCGTGGAGGGCGGTGGGTAGACGCTGTCCGTACCCCTCGGGGAAAAGCTCTTTGTGATCCACGTCACTTTCAGCTCCACAACCTGGACCTGCAGCACAGACAGGTCAGGGAGATGTCAGGGAACCATTCAAGGCAGCAATTATAAAGGGACGCGGCCGCCAGTTGTAGCTGGCAGCCGGCTTGCTGAGGGTCCCACCTCTTCTACGACCACCCTGAACTTGCTCTTCTTGCTGAGCACAGGCTTGACCCCGGAAAGCCACTGCACGTTGGAGAACACTTTGGAAGGTCCGATCAGCACCTGGCCTGGGTAGAAACCATAGGCCTCATCGAAGAACAGCCCCTAAGGAAATAACATGAATTCATAATTCATTAAGTAAAAAAGTAAGTTAAAAGTCTAACTTGCATGTTTGCAATATCAACCAATGACCGGCCAGTTTGGTAGCAAGGCAACAGTTGAACCTCCACCTACTAAAATTACTGACAAAACATCCGGCAGCTTCTCTGAGGACAGCACACTGCTAATCCTGGGCATCCATGCTCCATTTCTCACATCCTGGTGTCAGACTAAACTGCCTCCCGGACCAGCACAACATTTTAGACGGGAGCTTGTGGTGGGAAGCTGACAGATATCACAGATCATTGCTTGCTGATTGAATAACTACAAGAGACAACCGATTCTTCAAGTTGGAAGATGATCTGTGCCCGAGTCATTTCAGCCGTGCAAGGTCAAGACAAGGACGTTTGTTGGGAAGGTGCTCACCGAATCACTGACGTGGGGGCAGACGTCATAAAGCTTAGCACCGTCCTCTACGCTCATGGAACACCTGCAGAGAGCGGAGAGAGAAAGAAAACCAGCCTCGTTCAGGCTTCAGGCAGATGGGGGCGGAGAGGCGGGGCTCTCTGACTGCAGACAGCTCAGAGTTACAACTTCCTAATGAGGCTTCGCTACCTGGCTCCATTGGAAAGCTTCAGAATGATGTGGTTGGTCAGGTCATACACTTTACCCAGCCAGAAGTCGTAGGCTATGTAGTCTCCATACATGAAAGACTGCATCCAAAAAGGTGGAAAAAGGCAGGTCACACCGGAGTGCCGGTTTATTACAGGAGTGACATTTTCGTGAAATGCACATACATACAATCAGGGACCTCGCTACAGGCTTTACTGTCTGGCATGTGATTCATCTCCCTCACCCAGATGTGCTGCAGATCTCTGCTGTTGACGGGGTACAGGACACAGTTGGTTCCCACCAGCTTCACCGCACACTCTATGTTGATGTCGATCACCGTGCCACACTGACTGTCCTGGGAATTAAACACCGACGCACCAGAGTCAGCGTCAAAACAGACAGGGAGAGGTAGAAATGTACTACATGCTGACAGGTTAAAAATGCACACGGGCCCCACAGATACCTACATTGGCATGCATACGCCGCACGATGTCCCTGGGCACGATGGAGCGGTCCTCAAGTTTCAACTGAAAAAGGAAAGGAAGAACGATGATGGTGACACGATCATCCCTGCATCATTACCTGGAAGGCACTATTGTTTTCACAGGCCAAAGCAGTAATAAACCCTCACTATCATTCAGCACCTGTCTGGAGGAGGGGGCCCACCAGCGCAGCGGTCACCGGGCTAAACGGACCATGCCATCCTCCACAAGAGGCCCTGTATGTCACCCGGCTGTCCTTACTCAAAAACATCCACCAACAGGACTACAGGGTGTGATGCATCACAGAATCTGTGGGGACTCGACTTCCTGTGCGCCCGCGGTTTTGTATTTTTAAGAGTGAGCCCAAAAGTGCAAGTAATGCTCAAACCTGCATGGTGAAGCACGGTGAAGCACGTTGAAGCATAGGGCTTCTTATCTGGGAGGGAGATTGTGTGATCTGTAAGCCAGTTATACACTAGTGGTGTTCTACGCGACATGTATCCTTCATTAAAATTTAAAAAAATGAAAAGCATTTAAGAACTAAATAAAACTATTTATCTTACATTACAGGATTTCTGCAGAGAGGATGCGGAAATTTCAATCACTGGTCACAATGACCCGTGTATAAAGAGTTTGACATATAATGACTTCTGATGCTCAGATGTTGTTATCCAAGAATGATGTGTCTGCTTAATTTCTCTGCCTCACAATAATGATGCCGAATCAGGCCACTCCACTCATGTTTAGACAGAAGAATAAGCAGGTGGGAAGCAGGCCATTTATTGGTGGCGTTCTGCCATGTCAGATGTAGGCCCACCCACACTGTTCTCGCGTCAAATTCCATTGGTCTCACACTAAACCAGAGGCCCCTCCCCTTCCCTTGATGACCAGCAATGAGGCTGACGAGTATGATCATCTCCGGTCACCACAGGAACCTGGATGAGTACCAATAATGCAGGCGAGCGAGGAGGTCCAGCGCACCAACCTGCCTGCTACAGTCATCCCTGTCCATGGTGTACTGCACTGTAAACAGCACTGCCGTGAAGGTTCCATCAATACCACACACCTAGCAGACCAGCCAATGGAAGGTTCATATTACACCCTCTTTAGCGGGGTAGCAGCGAAGGCCCCCGCATACTCCCACGCATCAAGTCAGCAACCGATCACACTTTACACAGACGCTGCCGCGTTTGTGTTTGACAGCTTCTCTATTCGAATAAGATATGATTTCCCATAATTAATCCTAATCAGTTTGATTATGATTTTCCAGAGACTGGGATCACACCATCGCCACGGAAATCAATCCGCCGTCCTAAAAGCTGTATGGAGTTGTTCATCACAGGGCTACACCTTAAGCACAGCACTACAGTCTACAGTAGGGATGGACAATCTGATCTAGGTCCACTGTGTATGCAGGTTTTCACTGCAACTCCCTAGTGCGATTATTAATTAGAGGACTGATCGGCTGAAGGGTCCTCACACCTGGGTTTGAACAGCGGACTTAAAGGTTACCCCAAAAACCTGCACACACACCGGCCCTTTGCAGATAGGTTTGGCCCCCCCGGTCTACAGTCTACAGGGCGTCACTGGTACCACGGAACACAATACTGGTGACACCCTGATCTGGAAGCCCCCTAGAATAAAATAAGTATTTAAATACAATATGAGGCCAGCCACTAAACATTCCTGATAATAACAAACAGATAGCAAACTATTTCTGTTCACATATCTGACCTTAGTAACCCTCAGCAAGACACCTTGATCCTTTCATGTACTTATACAAAAGCATCCCCAAGGACTTTAAGGGTTCTGTGAAGATACCTCAGCAATAGATGATACTTGTCAAAACATTTTCTTAACCTTCACGCTGCAAAAGCAAAACTCAAAGTTAAAGGAACTGTTAAGGTTTCATTCTCCTTTGAACAGTATATCATTCACTCCGAAAGCACAGAAAACATTTTCGAGGAGAAGTACGCAAGACACTTGGGTCAAGACCCTAAATTCTGAAAAAGAAAAAAACCCTTACATCTTCCCCCTTTTTAAAAGGTCCTTCGCGGAGTACAGAACATAAAGTCCTTTACAGGACTAACTTACCAAGCCCTGTGAGTCTGTTCATCTGACCTTCTGAATCCACAGCTTCCTTCCAGGAAGATGAGACCCTCAGAACTCCAACACCATGCCTCCCCAACACATAATCTACCTTAGAATTGGCCTCAAGTCCAGAACTTCCCATTCATAAGCTTATTAATTTAGAAATTTAACCCAGGATGTGGCTAAAGGATAAAATACCTGTTTAAGTCAGCCCTGGGTTGGACTTTGCCCATAAGACCTTGCCTCTACTGCATCTACCCATCACGACGTCCCCAGTGTGTGCAGCTTGTGGAGAGAATTGCATTCAATTCACAAACTTCCACACGCAGAGCATCGCTGAGTTTTGGGTAAACCATTGATTATTAGATGGAAAAGCAGGTCTTCACAAAACACATATTAATCAGTAAATTAACTGCTGTCTGAAACACTTCAGATCTTTTTCTCCCCCCAAACTGCTTCTCTATGGAAATACAGTAAAAATCTATCAGCAACACCTATATAATGAACTGTGGATTTGGTGACCTGCCCGTGTAAGCATTAGTTATCAAAATGAGGTATTTATAATACACATTTATAATCACACACACACACACCAGACCTCAGGGATGATGGCTCCCAATAACTCACCCCAGCAAAAACTCTTACCCTAGAACGACTTGTTCAAACAATAGCTTTGTCAAGTCATACTTACTTCACTTGCAAATTACTAATTAAGGTTAGTGTCATTAATTAATGAGCTCAGCTGAACTGGAAACAAACACATGCTGTGTGGGTCGTCTGAGAAAAGCGGATAATTACTCTTGCAGACGGCGGAGATGAGCCATTAAGAAAAGAAAAGAAAAAAACCCCACAAGCTATCAGACTTAAAACCAACATCTAAACCAAGGGTGCGGAACTGATCCACGGACAGCCGGTGTGGGAGTTTTTGGGATGACTCTCAATCAGCCAATAATAAAAGCGGTTCTCAACTCCAGTTCTGTGAACCCACTGTCACTGGCTGATCGAGAGGCCACCCCTAAAACCCACAGCCGCACCAGCCATCCACGGAACAGGTTCGCCACCCCTGATCTAAACTGTCAGTCTGTACCAATTCAATCCAGGGTCATTTGATAAACACTTCAGGGTAACTATACTGTGAAGGACATTCAATGAAACACCTAAACAAACGAAAATGTACAACAGCACAGCACCAGTACAAGTGATGCACAACATGACGCATGACTTCTTTCAGTAAGCTACCTGAACAAATTATTTCACTTCAGGGTAATTTACTTAATAGGGAAAAAGTATGAACCTGTGCACTAAAAAAAATTATAATATATTTGCATGCAGCACCAAGGCACAGCCGCTGATCAAATTAAAACGAAAACACTGACATGAGAGCGGAAAATGAGTGTTGACCGGAGTCATTTTGTATCAGAGGTTCAGGTTGTCGGCGGAGCGATCCGTGCCTGGAGAGGGACCTCCACCTCTTCCTCTCGCTTGTCCCTTTTTCTGAAAGCGGCACAGTCGGATGACTGGCACCTCAAGTTGCTCAGAGACAGGACACTTTGGAGAGATGGCAATTGGTGGGGGGGGTATTAAAGGAACCCACCCAGTATAACACGTACCCAACATCTCTGCAGCTGCTGAGCTCAGAGCGAACTAGGCTCAGCTACCCCCAGTAGCAAGCAGAGGCCCTGAAGTCACAGATTACTGTGAGTATGGGTCAGGAGGGGTCTGAGGTCCTAAATCGGGAGGCGTCTCTGAAGATGCCTGCGTGAATCAACAGGGAACAATAAAGATGGGAAAACGCTTCACTCCCTCAAACGTTTGCCTTACCGGTGAGGACTAAACAAAAGGCAGCATTGGAGAGAGATTACTAGCGAAGTACACTCCAAACCAGCTTTAAAAAAGACAAACTGCATAAATAAGACCGGCAGTAATATTTCAGTACCGAAACAGAAGTCAGGCCCTTCACTCTAGAGTCTAGAGCACCTCCTACTATTCTGGCTAAATATTCTCCTTCTGAAAAAGGGGATGACGCCTCCCATGTTCTCCAGTGGTGTAGAGGTCAATTCCAGAGAGAAAGGAGAACAGGAGAATACACATTTATATTGCTGAAATGTTTCTTAGATATCTGGGAATGTTGCTGAGATATCCTTTTGTTTTTTTTTTGGTTCCGTCTCTCCACAGACCTTTCCCCCGGATCACCAGACAGACATCAGCTCACTGACCCTGTTCTGAGACCTCTGCCATCCAGCACCCAACAGAATTCCTCACTGTTGCTAATCGCCTATACATAACCTTATTTCTCACCAGCAAAGGGATCTATATCATTCAGTTACAAGCATTGGCAACAGATGCCAGTAATCTCTCTTTTTCACATTATCTCTCATATCTTGGACCAACGTATGGAACGACCTCTAGAAGACTGAGAAGAAAGCCAAGGACAGTCAAAATTATCTCCACAAAAATATCTGGTTGGAGGTGCGCCGATTCTCTCGGGGTGCTAAAGCCCCCCCGAACAGCGATACTTTATTATTCCCCATGGAATGGGGCTCGCCTACCCCATTCATGAGACATGCAGATACACATGCAGATAAGAGCAAGCGTGGGGGTCACAGCGCACAGTCAGTCATCATGCGGGGCCCCTGGAGCTGGGGGTTAAGGGCCTCGCTCAAGGGCCCACAAACATGCGACTTTTCTGCAGAGGCTAGGGCTCGAACCGACAACTCTCTGAACACAAGCACTGAGGCTTAACCCATTGAGCCAAACACAGACAGCAGGTAGGCAACAAATTGGTATACAAGGTGAATCCAAGGCCCAGTGTCACTTGGGTGAGGTTCTAGTCCTCCCAGGTGCCTGAACTGGATAAGCAGTGAGGAAATAGACAGAGATTAGTATTTAGCTAATGTAACAGTATCAACAGTACTAACCTAACATAACCCAACACAGACGGCTCTTCAGGCAGTCTGCGTATCCAGGCTCCCTGTCCGGGCTGCAACCCAATGCCCCATGGCTGCGTAGGAGCAGAACAACATAGCCAAATCGATAACAGTGTTTCTCTGATGTACTGACACGGCGTCCGGCCAACCTCGGGCAGCACGTCTCCCAGTCGCTGAAGGCCGCCGCCCAGCCAGGCGTGTGCTGGGTGTGCCGATACGCTATGGGACGGCATGGGTCACATGGCAGCTAGGGTGTTGGGTCCCCCTACACTCAATCACAAAAGACACCAACTGAATAAAGGTCACTGATGCGTGCTGCTGCTAAACGGGACACTTAATAATTAACGGTAACCACGAGGAAAACAAGGCGAGCCTCTCCGGCACACAGACAGTGTGACGACCAACAATGGAGCCCAGGGACGTGGTGAAAAGGGCCTTTCTCCCCATGACTCTCTTTGTTCCCTGTCCAGTAGCTACCAATTAATGATGTATGCAAGTCAAAAGAACTGCATGGAAGGAAACCAGGCCCGGTTCCATTGAAACCATGGATGAATGAGTGGGGGGATGGTGGCCACCAAGGGGAACGGCAGCCCTTCCAGCAAACTCCCTCTGATGGAATTATTACACATGCTTCATGAGCAAGAGAGATTCTGCAAAGGGAGGAGATCTTGGCGGGTGAGGACTGGGAGGTATTTTGCTGCTGTCGGTTGGTACGAGCCCCAAAACGCCCACACGGAAATGGAAAAAAGTGATCTGCAGATTCACAATGTGAGGCTGGGGACGTGTGGGATATGACAGTCTAGAACTCTCCGTTTCAAAATGCCAGATAAACAGATGCAAACCAAATAGAGCACATCTGCTTTGATTTGCAGCACAAATGAACACAATGACTAACCGCCACTGTTCACTGAACCCCCTGCCTTCCGGAAACCTCCGGTCTCCAGTACCACAAGGTCCTGGACCCTTCAGGCCTGGGTCTCTGCTGACAATCGCTTCCGCACCATTCCAAAAGAAATAAAAAATAAAAAACCTAATTTGTCTGAATTAATTTACTACGAAAATATTTCTTACAGCAGCAGTATAAAGAGGAACAGAGAGGCCAGCAGAACAGGCTCTGAGCCCAACCCCCACCCTGGGAGTGGGATAGATGACGACAGTGATGGGGCCCAATCCCCTGTGTGTGAGTTTATGAGAATCAGATCCATTACCTTGAGGGAGGAAACCTTTTTGCATTACCTCATCACATCACCAGCTTGCATCATCTGACAGACTTCCCAAGGGGAGAGGAGGAGGAGGAGGAGGAAGAGAAGGAAGTGCCAAATGATGCCTTTCTATTAGTGTACAAATCAAGGCAGAGCTTACAGTAGCCAGCTACAGGACACAGGACACCCATATTCATCACCCCTAAACACGAGCGCCGCATCTCCCCTAAACAAGCGCGTTCCGACACAGAGGTAACACGTCTCCCCTAAACAGGAGCGTCCCAGCGCAGAGGTAACGCGTCTCCCCTAAATAAGCGCATCCCGACGCAGAGGTAACACGTCTCCGCTAAAGAAGCGCGTTCCGACACAGAGGTAACACGTCTCCCCTAAAGAAGCGCGTCCCGACACAGAGGTAACACGTCTCCCCTAAACAAGCGCATCCCAGGGCAAAGGTAACGCGTCTCCCCTAAACAGGAGCATCCCAGGGCAGAGGTAACGCGTCTCCCCTAAACAGGAGCATCCCAGGGCAGAGGTAACGCGTCTCCCATATACATGAGCGTCCCAGCGCAGAGGTAACGCGTCTCCCATATACATGAGCGTCCCAGCACAGAGGTAACGCGTCTCCCCTAAACAAGCGCGTCCCGACGCAGAGGTAACGCGTCTCCCCTAAACAAGCGCGTCCTGGCGCAGAGGTAACGCGTCTCCCCTAAACAAGCGCGTCCCGACGCAGAGGTAACGCGTCTCCGATATACATGAGCGTCCCAGGGCAGAGGTAACGCGTCTCCCATATACATGAGCGTCCCAGCGCAGAGGTAACGCGTCTCCCATATACATGAGCGTCCCAGCACAGAGGTAACGCGTCTCCCCTAAACAAGCGCGTCCCGGCACAGAGGTAACGCGTCTCCCCTAAACAAGCACGTCCCGGCGCAGAGGTAACATGTCTCCCCTAAACAAGTGCGTCCCGGCGCAAAGGTAACGCGTCTCCCCTCAACACCAGCGTCGCTTCCTCCCTCAACACCAGCGTTACAACGCAGAGGTAACGTGTCTCCTCTAAACGCGCATCTCGATGCAGAGATAACGCATCTCCCCTCAACACGAGCATTGCCTAATGCTAAAGACAGCTCCCCAGAGGAGCCCCAGACCAGAGGGGCCAAAATGACCGACCAAAAGTGCCGTCAGGCCACGGCATTCAGAGCCACATCGCTCTCCTGGGCCCCTCCCTGATCGCTGTTGGCACCGCGGTCCAGCTCCGGTTGCAGTCCATGACACCTGCAGCTCCACGCAAACTGCCAGAAACATGGCAGCTAGGCCAGATAATAGGAGCGAAAAATCAAATGAGGCACCTGGGTCACACATTGGAGAAACAGTGCACCTCTTGCTCAGAGTCTAGAAGGCAGAACCACCATAAGCGGTAGTGAGTGACAAAACTAAACAGCATCCGGGGGGCGGTGATAATGCAGCACGTCGTAGCACCAAGCTCTTCAAAGAGCCATTACAAGCTGCCAGGAGAGAGCTTATAGGAGGGTGTTAATTACTCCTCTCCCGTCAGCCGTGCACGGTCTGCATTCCACCACGGGCCAAGCACCGCAAATTTACAGGACGGCGTGGTGTGTATCGGCGTGGGACCGTCCGTGGGATTCACAGGCCCACACGGACAGTCGGCAAGGCAGATGGATGGGCAGGGGCTGCGGTGGCACGGTGCCAGAGAGAGAGTGAACGCACCGGGTGCTGAGACAGAGCACCCGCCTACCGGACCTCCCATTGGTCACTGTGGAGCCAGGACAGGCGGATGACCAAGCAAAACTATCGGGGCGAGCTTGAACACATTACCCACAAGGCATCAGGAGGATGCAAAGGTGGTAAGAGTTAATGAGGACGACACACTACCGCAGCACCCCAAATATCTCCAAAGGCTGTATATAAAGCAAGGAGGAGCATGCTTAGAGCAACACCAATAATACCCCCCCCCCTTTATGAATGAGACCCGGGGCTGGACGCTGGCAGGAGCAGGACAAAGGCTGGGATGCACACGGCGCCCTGAAAGCTACCCTGGATCTTCACAGCCAATCCACAAGCAAACAGCAGTCCTCCAGCCTCTGCCAAATCAACACACGCAGTGGGAGGGGGAATAAACGGACGTGGACGTTTGGAAAACAGCACCGCCGAATGTGGCGGGAGCAAGGAGGCGCCCACCACTTACCAAGGACAAAAAGAGTCCATTAGCATAACTACCATCTGCCCCATCTCGCTCATCGGCAGAGCCTGCAGCCAGGCCTAACCTCCAGTGCGCCCCATAATTAACGTCCCAACCCCCAACCCCCCCCCAAAAAAAACAGGATGGAGCCTAGCTTCAGCAGGTTTGACGGCCGTGTTAGGGAGCAGGGCGTGGAGGATTCACCTGCCATGCCCTCAGCACGCTGCCACCTGCTGCATCTTGGGGCGTAGGTCCCCGCAGTGTGGGGGCTGGCCAGTCACGCTTGCCCCCCCTTTACGGGCCACTGCCACGGAGCCCCACTGATCCATAAGCAATCAGACCTCATTGCCAACCTCTTCCGCTCTCAATAAAAGCTCTTATTTCAAACCATGCTTTTTAAGAAAGATATTTCTAATTGAAAACATAATTGCCAACATTTTTTGCTGTAGGATTAAAACTCTCACCTCATTCTCATTCATTTCAAAGAGCCTCGTTTTGTCAAGTCTGATGTAGGCCACCTACTTAAAAAAATACTAAAGTATTACAAAAAGACACATGGTTAAATTAATGCATTTAGTTGACCTTCTTGGGAAATTGGACAAAGGAATTGTGAGAGGGGATATTTTTGCCTTTTCTGCTTACCCTGTTCTGCAGGACAACGGCGCTTTGATCTGGTCTAATCACGAACAAATCACCACCAGCCACAGATTGCCTAATCCTCCAGCGAAATGACAGAATTACACAGTTACACCTTAAACACTGCCTGACCTTTGGCCACCGCTTAGGACTTCAGAGCCCGTTAATGGATGCAAGGCACCGCGGCACAAAAGCATCCCGGAAAATTCCTCATGCAGAAGCAGTAAAAGCGTCTAGAGATCTGGCATATCTAACGAATCTCACACCTCTCAGCCCCAAGCATTACTAAGCGGAAGCACCTGATCGCCTGTCAGAGATGCAAGCAGCGTGCACCCATTTGTGCAGAGGTCAGGCTGTGGTGTAGAAGACTGTACCGCAGGCGCCATAGACTTTTAACCAAAAGTAAAAAATAAAAATAAGTATTTTGAATGCGGTCCTGAAGACAGAAACATGAACTATGTGTGAAAGCTGCCGCAGGTGCATTGGAAGTCTAGCCGAATGTGCAACACAGAAAAAGAGATGCAAAGATGCAAATTAAAATAATTGAAAAAATCTTTCCCCAAAATATGCTATGATAAATAACTAGCTCACTACAGCAGTAAAAAGGCAGAAAAGTCAACTAGAACATTTAGCAAAAAAAAATAAATAAATTAGACGGCAATGCTATTTTAAAGAGCATCTTCTGGAAGTGGACTCATTGTCTAGGAGTGCCTGTTTGGTGAGGCCCCAGCGTCCTCCCTGTGTGGTTACACTGCAGTACGGCAATGTTATGTCAATACCGGTCCAGTATTAACAAAGATAGAGCCTGCGTCTCCCGGCGCTGCCAACAACCATTGTTCTTCCATGTGGTGACGCCGTGATGCAACCACGATCATCCAGGGAAATACTGTTATAGCACTTTTCTTTTTTTTACCTTCCGCGATACAAAACCGGACTTTAATTAAAATACAAAGCAAAGAAAAAAAAAAAATCCAGGGAGTGGTACGCAGCTTCCTCGAGGCCCACAGTTTCTCACAAAAAAAAAAAAAAAAAAATCACATCAGACGTACAGATTAATCACTGTTTTCGTCAAAGATTTCCCGCTATTCAACGCCCTGTCTGCTGGCTACAAAGAACATTTTAAAAAATGACACGATGCGAGAACCATGAAAGCTGGCGGGGATGCGAGGCACGCCGTCCCGCACCGGCCAGCTAACTGGTTTACGGGGACAGAGAAAGCCCACGATATGGTGCAATCGACATTTCACTCCTTTGCCGTGCCGGGGGGTTCATTCCGGGGACACTGTCAGGAAGACCTGCGATCTGGCGTCCGTCGGCTCATTCATTCATTCATTCATTCCCATTGAAAAGAGCCATAAACAGGCGCGCCTTGAAACCAGCGGCTACCTCCCGGCGGTTATCCAGGCCAGTGCTTTTTCTCTTTCGGCCATCTAGCAGGGTTCGAGGGATAAGTGCGGTACAGCTATGGATGCTGGACATCGCAACTCTGTCTGCTGTCTGAGCCCGAGTCCGACAGATCTGGATACGCGGCTCTGCCCATGCAGGTAGCGGGGCACCGTTCTGTACCCGAGCCGCGGCTTAGCAGGTACCCGGCCGAGACACACAGATACAGAAACATCGAAACATCAGGTTACCGATCAACCTGCCGGATTTTTTTTTCTTTTGCGATCGATGCCACATGGCAGTATTACCTTCGTCTCTCGGATGTCCTGCTTTCCTCCTTCTGGGTACCACTGCACACGAACGTAGCCCCGTCCCAGGGGCCGAGCCCTGCTGTCCGCCGCCCCACTCTCGGTGTCGGAGCTACCGGCAATGCCGCCGCCTCCACCGCCGCCCCCGCCGCCGCCACCTCCGCCATCACCATCGATGTCCGAGTCGGAGTCGAAATCCTCTTCGCCGTGTATCATTCTGACAAGGCCGAACCGGACCGAACCGCGATAGCGACCGGACACCAGGTCGTGGGAGAAGAGCAGTCGCTGGGAACCGCCCGCAGAAGGAGAAAGCGCGATGGAAGGAGGCTCCGAGCCCGGACTGACTGCAGGAGAAAGGGCCGGAGTCGGAGACAAGGATGGTGCATCTGTCGCTGAAGTCGCTCCCGATGCTGGGGGTTCCGCCATCGCTGCTGTTGTCAGGGAATGCTGAGAAAGAGCGAGGGGGGATGGAGGGAGGGACGAAAAAAATAGAAAGAGAAACCTGTAACCAGGGAGCCGCACGTGTTTACGTCGACACGTCAGCGCTGCGTATCCTGGCGGCGGTGCGACGGCGTGCCGGCGGTATGTCTCGGCTTAGTTCGGCTCGGCTCGGCCCGACTCGGTGCGGCTCCCGCCGGGGCTCGCGTTTACTTCGCCTCCCATCGGAACGCTTGTAAACCGTGCAAGTCGGACGCACTATTCGGATTCAGCTAAGCTATTCTGAGGCCAGTGGTATCTTGGGACATTTAGAAAGATTGCATTTTTGTATATTTAGCAATTTATACTTAAAAGTTGATCACGCATCATGTTGTTAACTATATCATTTACATGGTATTGCCCAGAAATAACAGGAGAAATGTTAACCTATCACATACATTTTGTGTCTTTTAATAACAGTATAGGCCATTTCCACATGCCGCATTCACTATAACCCACCTTCAAGTCAGTTTACTTTTCGAATGAACTAATGGCTTCCGATTACTGTCATCTTAGTGTATCATTTATTTGTACCATCTAAATCTAGACTATGCTGATGTTTACTTTGTTACTACAAACGCGCTCCATCATTAAAAGGTGCTTTGAGGATTTTCGCCACATGGTGTCAGTAACCAAGTGCAGTGCATAGCACGGGAGTGTCAGGAGGTCCATAGCTATGCAAAACCGATAAGGTCAATGAAATTAAATAGCTGTAGGACAGCTGAAACATGTTTATACACCTCAGATACCCGATGGAACGTGTCTGTTCTGTGCTTGAATTACAGGCAGTTTTGTTAACAAATAGAATAGAAATAGAATCTCTCTCCTTCCATATTTAGGTTCTTTTTGTTTGAATGAGTAATTGGCATTTCCTTGATTTACAATAATTTGAAATATTTTTACTGCAATAAATAAGGCACACTGATTTTTATGATTCATCATGAAATGAATTTATAATTTTTGTGTTTTATTTATTTTTTATATATATATGTATTTTGTTAATCCCACCCAGGCCTAACAAAGCATACTACATTTGACATTGATGAAATTGTTGAGTGCTATAGGATTTTGGGATAGATAAGAGTGTAACCTGGGTGAACACCGACTTTCCAGAGAGACTGTGTTCATGTGATTCACTGAGGGTACATCTATTTTAAAATGTATGAAGTGGTCTGTCTTGGCTGTAGCATAAAATATAGTTGATCAATATGTAAAATATAGTTCTGATCAATATGATGATCTCATGCTATATATATATATATTGCTTTGTAACTTTATTATTGGTTCACTTCTGTCCCCTGGTTTGACTTCCTGATGTGGTTCAATCTCTGTTTTGTCTGTTTTGATTTGTCTCTGTAACATGAAATAACTGTTTACATTTTGTGCACATGTGTTACACACTACATACTACAACAACTTGAAATGTGAATTCTGCCTTATAAAAGCATAATATTAGGAACCCATTGCCAGCCAATTTATACATTTATACACAAAGTACTACACTCTCAGAAAAAAAGGGTAAAAAATTATACATTTGCTTGTCACTGGGGCTGTTCCCTCAAGAGTCTGCCAATTGTATCCTTAGCTGTAGGTGACTGTACCTTTTAAGGTACAGAAATGGACTCAGGGATATTTTTGTACCTTTGATGGTACATTAATGCTGTTTGTACCTTTGGATGTTCCTCAGAGTCAATTTCTGTACCTTAAAAGGTACAATTATAGGGGCACAGCCCCAGTCACAAGCAAAGGTACAATTTTTTTCTGAGAGTGTATGTACATTTAATTTCATCATTAAGCTTAAAGTCTTTGCTCTACATATCCTCAACAGTACAAATGTGAAAAGTGGTCAGATTCACAGAGGACCTATAAAACAGTAAAATGCTACCTAAAGTATGTATTTCTTGATAGGCGTCATGTAATTTGCTACAAGTACAAGCAAATTAAGAAACACAAAGGCATGTAGAAAACGGAAAGAAAATGTCCTTCTTCAACGGTATCACTGCTTCACACGTGTGCATCACACTTTTATACATGGGATAATTCTCATATTCCACATTTGTTCATTAATTTATCCATTATTCATGAATAATTTCAGTTAAAATGTAAATGTATATATACAGTACTATGCTTTAAGCGAGTTTTGCTCCACACACTTCTGCTGTTCGTTCATTAAGTTATATGACCTACACTGTAAAACTTTGATGTAAATTTACAGGAAAATCTGAACAGTATTTTGCTGTATTAATGTCTACTGGTGTCTACTGTGGGGTTCTTCAAGTTCCTGGGTATCACCATTTCCCAGGACCTGAAGTGGGAGACCAACATCTCCTCCATCCTAAAAAAGGCCCAGCAGAGGATGTACTTCCTGAGACAACTGAGGAAGTACAGTCTTCCACAGCAGCTGCTGATTCAGTTTTACAATGCAGTCATTGAGTCTGTCCTCTGCTCCTCCATCACAGTCTGGTATGGAGCAGCCACTAAACAGGACAGGAACAGAC
>JAODLD010000101.1:10659312-10675227 GCA_026781065.1 Mormyrops boulengeri | reverse complement strand
TCCGCGCCTGTATGTTTTCCCCCCAGCTCGGGGCTACGGTGCCGCTCGCTCTGGTACCCATCCAGTCCGTCTTTTAGTACCGTTTCCAGCAGACAACCGGGGGGGGGGGGTGGAATCGTGTTTCAGCAAAAGTGGGGTTGTTGCAACACCCACATCCCCCCCGCTTGCAACGCCCCTGCTCTTAAGCCATAATCACCATCACCGTGTTTCATTATAAAAAGGACGGCAAATGCTTAAAATTGCGAGTGACTTTTGCAACACTAGGGAAAGGTACTCATCTTCAAACTTTCAGAGGGTCAAAATCTACTCTCTGTCTACAGTAAAACGCAATCAAAATCAGATGTAACTGCTTAAAGGAAACAATATGCTGAAAATCTGTAGAAATACAAAAAAGTAAGATATTGCTAGACAGCATCTAAAAGGGCTTTAATGCATACTTCTTTGAGGTTCTCATGAGACAAGAAACAAAACCGTTTATGTTCTTCCAAAAACAATGTGTAAAACCTTGTTCTCTCTAGTCTAGATGGCTAACAGATATCACCATATAATCACATGATGCTTCACAAGAATAGCAAGAATTATTAATGGGCTGCAAAACAGAATAAAATAACAACAGTTCTTTTCTGTGATGTAAGGGTGCACACCAGACATTGTTCCTAAAAATCAAATTTTACTATTAAGGAGTGAGAGTTTCTTTTGGAATGTACTAATGAAAAATAATGTGTAGCATATTGTGTACTCACAGGCACGTATTTAAGGTCATGTGAGTCATGTAGCTCATCTAAATAAATAAATAAGTTAAATCATCATAATTATCAAATCCAAAATGATGCATTCCACATCAAGGGGGAAAATATTTCAATCACGCTGTGTTTGTCCTTCACGTTCAATCTAACATAAGTAGAGATGTGCTGATTATCAGCCAACTAAATCGGTAACAATTTTAACCATCAGCCAATGAACTAAAAATGAACAGACATTTACCGCCAATAATTTCATTTAAAATGCTGACCCATATTGCTTTGCACACCCACATACTAAATAGTAAGCTAAAATCTCATGATGAGGATCTACCAATATACATTTCAACACAATTATTTGATTGCTCACCATAAAGGAAATACAGTGAAGAATATGAAGTGTTTCAGAAAATGAAGTCTGTTCTAATAAAAAAAGGCTGCAGTACTGCCAAATCACACTAGTCTGTCAGTAATGCAGGCATTTGAAGAAAGAAAATTCAGTGGACAGTGCAAAGATTAAAAGATATGGTTCTAAAAATTCGGGAACAACAAACTTGATGATCAGCACTTCTGTTATAAATATATAAGATATATACAGCTACATAATATAGGGCTCTGGAACGGTGGTTGTTTGCCAGAGTTGGCGTTTCCTTACCAAAAAATAAATACTTTTTATATCTTATTATTAAATTTATTTTTATTTTAAAATTTATTTTGGTAGAGGGTCCCTCTAATTTTAAATTTACCTCCCAAACAATCGGTATCAGAGTCGGTTTTCAAAATAATCAGCTATTGGTATTGGCCAGATATTTCCTTATTTGTGCATCACTAAACAGAAGTTACACCATGTAGAAGATGAGGCAAGTAACACAATATTGCAATATTCTCTATTGTTCAAACGATTTCTTATTTTTGGGGCAGTGATGGCTTATCAGTTAGGGAAGCATGCTTGAGATCGTAAGGATGCTGGTTCGAATCCCTATCCAGCAAGGTACCACTGAGGCACCCTGAACCCTTACAGACTGCTCTCCGGGTGTTAAATAATAGCTGCCTTCTGCTGTGTCACATATGGGTTAAATACAGAAGACACATTTTGGGGCAGTGGTTACCTAATGGGAAGGAAAACATGCTTGTGATTGAAATGTTGCTGGTTCAAATCCCCGACCAGCAAGGTACCGCCCCCATGCACTGCTCCCTGGGCGCTAAATAATAGCTGCCCTCAGCCGTGTCACATACAGGGATAAACGCTTTGTTGCACAACAATGACGATTAATCACTTAAATATCACCCAAACAATTTACTGCTGCACCATTCTTTCCACAACAACACAAGTAAATGTCGCTGTTATTATACTGACTGACTTCACTTATTCCTGGGAAAGCCGATTTGAATGCAGCCTACGGGTAATCACCCATCCACCTCATGTGCTTTGAGTTTGAGGAAACCGAATACTGCACTCACTATTACAGCCACATCAATTATGGAGCCATTTTGGATTTTTGCGGTTACGCGTCCATCAGAGTCACTGAGGAGGGACCAGTGACAGCTGCATGACTCAGATGGACGCTTATCCGGACCATACACCTTCATAACTTCAGAAAATGGGAAAAGCCTGGTGAGTATCTGGCAAACACTGCACAGAAATGCTCCACCAGTGTCCAGCTTATAACCCAGAAGCGGCATAAACATGGCCCATGGATCCGGTACTGCTCGGTACCACAGCGACGCCTTAGCATCAGTGCTACAGCGAAGAGCGTGCTCAACATCACACCTGCAAACAGACACCCGGCTTTACCACAACCAAACAGAACATTTACCTTTATTTAGCAGACGCTTTCATCCAAAGTGAGGCACATAGTACGCTACATACAGCTGTCATGCTTGGAAAGTGCTGTTGTGACACAATAATACACCTTCAAGACTTTAAAGTCAACATTATTAAAAATACATAAATTCTTTCTGGCAAAACTAAGTAGTTAGCATCTGTGTCAGAAGTGGGCAGTGGGACCATAATCACTCATCTCACTGCAAACGTTCATAATAAATCCGCAAATGGAATCAGCCCACCTTATCTTTGGTTTACGAGCTCTGATGATTCATTAGATCGTTCCCAGGTACGTCACTAACAGTTGAGTAGCTTGAGTCATAACTGGCCAACTTTTTAAGCTAACAAATAAAACAGGCAGAACGGTTCTCCTGCTCCGGGATCCATTACACACTCTAGGTTACCGATCGTGAAAGCTGTTACAGATCAATAAGAGGTCTTCCTTACAGCTTTTGAAATGCCCGACCTGGGGAAAGATGACACCAGCAAAGTCAAAGTCCATCTGCCTGGCGGAAAATAAGTCATTGTGAGGGTGGGGGCACCAGTATTCTCCAGAGGGACTTCCATATAATAGAATTTCAAGGGCTCTTATCACAGCCTAATGGAGTCACAAGTATGGAAATATAACTGACCATCTTAGCCACAGTCTAACCTATATGCATTATTCTTCAGGGTTTACTTGAGAACTTTACTTTCCTGTAATGGAAGACAGAAAAACCACCCTCAAACTCAAAAGGTCTTCTTATACAGCCACCTATTAGCTACCAGAAAATAGGTTGACCTTTGAGTTACATGCTCATAGTCTGAAAAGGAAACTCCTTACCAAATTGGTCAAAACAAAAAAATACCCCATATTGTCATTAGGTATTTTAAATAATTAGCATGACCAATAGCTTAAAAAAAAAAATCAGCTACTGGGAAAGTCTGAAAATGGCATAATAGTTGCAATGCAATGGTTGGATTTTTCACAGGAACTTGGGTGCCTGCATTCATCATAAACAAAATCGAAAGGGATTTTTAAGTGTGATCCAAAAACAGTTCTGAGAACTTGGTGGGGCTTCTCACAGCATCATCAGTAGACAAAAGACTATGTGTTCAAGGAGTAGACTAGACTGTTCTTCCTGCTTTATTCTACAAGCTAACCTGCAAGCAGAACAGTAAAAAGCAGAAATCCCCCTAGATTAAAAACTTTTCCCATTTCTGGTGGCTTGTCAAAGTATCTAAATCACCACAGTGATTGTGCTGGCCTTGACATTTACCCATGACACTGATCCCAGATTCTGAGATTATATTTTTAACGATCGTCCACAAAAGGGGGCCTTAAACTCATTTCACTGGTAAACAAAATGTAAACATTGAGACATGTCACGGTTCTTATCTGAACACTGGAATTCCACTGGAAGGTGGGAGAGCCACATCCAAGCCTGTTATTTGCTGCCACCATGTGTCCTGAGAAGGCCTGTCACACACCTTTCCCATTATAGTAAAGCCCACAGTCCACCACCTTTTAGACATGCTTTTTAACCAATCGTATTGCAGAGATCCATTCGCTATATGGCTGTAACTTGCTGGTTAGAGAAAAGCATACTAGGAATATAAAGGTTAACATTATTTAGCGCAAGCACATGTACCAGACACTGATTTTTGTGCTTTGCTGCATTTCTCTTGTCTCTCTGATGCTTGTAGTAATGCATCATATGTAAATAGTTGGTTTTTGGGGGGTAAAGGTTAAACACGCTGTTGGTAAATGCACTAGCAGGGCAGTAGAGCTTGGTAGGTCTCCCATTGCTCAATGCGACGGAGTGTGTTTTGCCAATAAAGTTCCTTTGTTGCGTTAAGCTGTACTTAGTTTTCAGTGCCATTGAAATTGCTGAATGTTACAATATTATTAACTTACTGACACCTGAAACACCACACAAAGCAGCTTATCCTCTTCATACCGAGTTCAGGATATTAACGTGACACACCCAAAGCCCTATGACTGTCTGCTCCTGTTGAGGCAAGCTCTCCATTACACGCACAACAATGAGTTTACACATCACAGGCTGTGGACATGACACTTCTCTTCAAAGCAGACACTCATCTTTCAGGACAGAAGAAACCTACCAAATTAGGCTTTTTTCAATAGGCTGGTAATGCACTACACAGCTACGTTATAAAATAGAAGAACCATTCTTTACTCCTGCATCCAGCCGGGAATGGTAGGAATGTCGTTTTCTTGGTTTTGGCATCTTACTCGCCTAAAGGTTCACTGATATGTTTGATATGTGCTGGGCATCTGTTTCTGTAGTACTGAATTCTCCTCATAATGTGAAGACTGCTAGAAAGACCAAGAAGCCAGACAGTGACACTGTCTGCCATCCATCCATCCATCTTTCAAATGCTCATCCTGGTCAGGGTCCTGGGCGCCTGCAGGCCAGCCCAGGCTGCACAGGGCTAAGATGCACCCTGGACAGGATACCAGCAGTGACACTGCTGATATGAATAATTTAGCATTTTAATAATTCTCATCAGACAATGGAGACCTTTATATCCGATTCTTGGACCAAAAAAACTATTAATACTGTGGTTTAAAACAAGCAGAACACTGATTTGCTCAACAGGGCCTCAGTTACAGCAAATGTACATAGTCTTTAATTCCTTATAAAGTAAAACAGGAGAAGTGAGCATTTTGATTATTAATATCTAATAAATCTCTTAGGGCCCACAGAAGAGGTCGAGGAGACATGTTTCAGTGCAGTGTCTGTAGTGTTAGATTACTACTAGTGTGAGAAGCTTGGTGTATATTAGGATAAAAACAAATAAGAAGATATAAAACAACTTGATAGACTAAAGGAAGTATTTATGTGGCACTACATCTATCTACTAGAAATTGTTTTACCCCTCTATAAATTTGAGAATCAAAAACAAAACAAAAAAAATCCACTGGTCTGCATATATATTTTTTTGCTACATTAATGAATGGCCCGTAAAGTTTTATACAGTTATTAATGTCACTAACTGCTATTCAAAATTAGAAAAACAATAAAGCCCCCACCCCCGCGATGGTTTGGTGCCCATTATCGGTTATTCCCTCCATGAGCTCATGACCCAGAATAGGATAAGCGGTTACAGAAAATGGATGGATGAAGCTCCTTTTTGTGAACAAATTTACCAGTGCATTAACTGAAAAGTTGTGTCTCTTATTTGATCACAATGAAACAAAATGTAGTGAACACAAAGGTTACGCCTGTGTACTCCGTGACCCTTAAATTCAGCATACAACAGGGCTTCACTAGTTCAGCAATGACCATTGTTTGGTTACCCATTTCCTGCGTCTTCAACCAGTACTGCAGAAGCCGCCCTTTTAAACAGTTCCATCTCAATTTAGCTATTCCCCCATGCAGTTTACATTATCAAAGACACTGCTGACCCATGACCACACGGCTGAATACGCAATCAACGGATATGTAGTCAATAAAAATAGAAACTAGCTACTATTGCATGATTTCCTTTAGGTGTTGCTTCATAAACCAAGTCATGCAATTTCTGCAGTTTTACTTCCCTTTTACTTAAATGCAAAATGTATCAAAAAAGAAAATGCAGACATAGGAGAAGAACATGCAAGAGAACAAACTTGTCCAAACAATTACATTTGCAAGTTGTGTGTATATTAAGTATGTATATTTAAGGCTCTACAGAGCTACTTCTTTTTTTATGTATGATTTATTCATAACATTTTCACAACATAAACAGACACATACAAGAGCTACTTCTTAAAGCCATAGTCAGGTAAAGACTTAGAGGTTCACTCAGTACTCGACACATCTCACAATACTCATTCATGCACTGCACTTTACCACCTGTGTATTCAAGCACACTTGTAGCGAGCTGACTGGACAAACAGCATCACGGCAACGTCCAAACAGGAACTGGACTTGCCCAGGGCCGCAGCAGATCACAGGAAGGAGTTTCTTTCAGCTGCTGTGCAAAAGTTATTAAGCATATGCATATGGGTAGGCAAGAGGACAAAAATGACCAATGGGGAATTGAAATGCAGCTAAGTGCATTTATAGGCTTGTACCATCCCCCCCCCCCCCCGTTTCATTCAGTATAAGTCACTCGTGATCCGGGTTAATACTAACACTACATACGCCTTTGGTTAAGCTGTCAAATTCTTTTGCCATTTCCTCTGTCCAAGCTTTAAAAAAAAAGCGCATTTATGAGTAGTTAATAATTCCAAATAATTAAATAAATAACCTAGACATATGGAGTTGTGTTAGAGCAGTAACGCCAGCAGGCATGTCGGGACATGGCTCCTGGGGACTAACGAGCGGGAAATGTTTGAGTCAAAGAACAGGGCAGCAAGCAACCACAGCCTCTAATGGGTGAATGATCTTACTGTTTATCAAAAACCTAACATGTTTATTGTATTAAATGCTTGTATTTGTTTCACCAATATCATGAAAGATTGATTGGTGCGGCATGGCTACTGAGAGATTATAATCACCAATCACGATTATGAGGTTTAAGACGAAATAAAACCTAGGTTTTCGCACTTCTATTCTGAGCGAGAAGAGCAATTATGGTCCAAAAGAATTTACTTAATTTCATTCTGTTAAGCACTCACTTTTAAGGGAAAGGCCCAGATACCATCAGCTGTGTGTGACACCCCTTCTACAGTTTCTCCTTCCACTAGGTTTTTACGCAGGTGTTTCTGTGGCCTAACAGAAAAAAATCCAGCTGCTGGCGCCAAGAATGTCGACAATTGTTTTTATCATGGAAACATAACAAATTAGAAATGAGAAATATAGTACTGATAGGAAAAACTCACAGTGGGTGGCATTACTAGATGCTGTCAAGCACTTTCTTGGTTCCTATTGAAGACCAATAACGCTATACAGTCATAAAGGTACAGGTCACAGTTATCAGTCAATAGGATAAAACACTATTTTAAACGTGACCTTCCCACAGCTACAAAGGTCAGCATAAGGCCAAGTCAAAACATATCAAGCACATATCATATATATACCATATATATTATACACACACACACACACCACATATACATCCCCACATACCCAGGTGACTTAGAGGAGGCTATGACATCTTTTGCTTTGAAAACCACTATGTATATGTTTGCACCCTGCCCATTTCAAGGTAAATGGAGATACAACTGAACAACCCAGTCATTTTACACCATTGGATCGCAGGTATACTGCAATGTCTCAAACCAATGATATAGCAGCAATTTTGAATTTGTGCTCATCTAGAAACGCGAGATCAAGATATTTGGCATATTAAAGAAATATGCATGTTTTTTTGGAAAAATTTTATGGCGAGAGTGCTCGCCTAGAAAATACATTGATGAGTAAAGCACAAAGTAGTTCATACCAGCAAAGGGCAACAAAATAAAGTCTCATGGTTGAAACTGTAATTTCCACCACGATGGTAACCACAGCATGAGTTGAAAGTGAAAGACGTCGCAGAAAAAAAATGATTAAATCCTATGTCAACAAGACTGGTAACAAAACAAACAAAAAAAGGATCAAATACTAACATGATATCCGACGCATATATGATGAATTCAGGAATTACTCCGCTCAGTTAAACATTTTACGTAATACTGTATTTTTACTGGCGTGTTAGGAGCCGCTAAGTTTAATATTCTCTTGTCTTCTGAAGGAAGTACTCCGTTCTATAATATCACATAGGCTACCGATAATCGTATGAAATGTTTCGTATGTCAGTAAATTATTCGGTACCACAGTAAAACAAATAAATTCAAAAGCAAAGGCGTACGTTTTAAATAAACGCTTTAACTTTTAAAGTATTTTAACCTTTAAGAATGACACTTTTCTTACGTTTTTTTATACAGCAAAGTTTCCGAAAGCCCTACGTATACTGGCACATAAAGGATATCTGCAAATGTTTTACAAATACAATCCATACTGTGGACTATGCTGCACAGATGTGAAAGGGGAGCCTGAATTGGACCAGCGGTTACAGAAAATGGATGGATGATTAAGATACTATGAAGTTTATGCGGAAAACCACTGCTTGAAGTGCCCGGTTCTCCCCGGTACGCAGTACTAGCACCTCTATGTTTTTCTCTTCAGAGACACCTCTCAATATATCCTGGTAATGAATAAGATGGGGAGTACCAGCACCTGCTTTTCCCCACTTCAAACACTGTTCAACGCGTCCAGCTTTTCCAAATAAGTTGACTCCGTAACTAAAGAGAACCCGCGGACCATCCTGTGGTACCGCAAGCAAGCAGCCGCAAACTCTTCACACTTCGTTTCAAATTTATAGGAAACATTCAGGATTTTAATCACTGAGAAAACCCGTCCGATCCGCAGACTGCCTGACAATTTCTAAATTAATAGTTTGAGGTAACTATATTAACCTTTATTACGATAATACTCTTTATGTCGTTAAAAACTGAAACTACACCCGTATCTCGCTCCTTACCTTGCAGATGGGATCCTCCACCTGGGATATTATCCAAGTATTTGTAATGAAGTCAGCGCAGTTCACTTCCTTTCGGAGCGGGACTCCGGCCCTAGGGGAGGGCTTTGCTACGGCCTTCCTGGACGGAGAACCGCAGTCCGCTCAGCGCACGTCGCACGCGGCTCCCGAGTGCGATTCCAGCGCAGAAACCATCGCGTCCGTTTCCACCCCGCTACTCCCAGTGGTCTCGCGCCGCTCCTCGTTACGTCACAACGCCGGCAGAGTGTCCGGCGCGCGCGCCTCTAAGGAAAAGCCTCGTGGCGAGTTCCGGGAAGGTATGAAAACTTCATGGAGTCCCGGAGGTGTGCAGATGGTCAAAGGACACAACGAATCGTTTCTGGTCGTCTTTATTGGTTTAAATTATTTGGAAAACTGTTTACTCTCGATGGGTTTCATATTCTCTTGATTTGCCAAGTTGACGTTTTTTGTTTTTTTTTTTAACGAAACTTTAGAACCACATTTGAGTAACTGCCGGTGTTCTGTCGAGTTATCCTACCGTAGTGCTAATCGATAGCCCTAACCCCCCTAAAATCCCCTAAAGCCCTAACCCCTAAAACCTAACCCTAATCCCAAAACGGTGGAACTGCACATGCGCAGAAAGCCTCGATAGCGCGTCTCCATAGGTAGCTCAACTCGTCTGAACACCGGGCTGCCAACTTTGCCGCGTCTGGCGTGACACTCACGCTTTCAAACTCTAAAGTTCACGCAGGAAATCTTACGGCAAATCAATATTTTTCCATTATAAACCTAAAATTAGCTACATCAAAAACTTTGGGGTACTTTGCTAACCCTACATGCTATTTACAAGGTAATAAAACTCTTACATATATGTAAATGCGTCTTTAGACTTGTCTCGAAAATCTCACGCCAGCCAGCTGACCAAATTGGGCAACCCTGTAACTGATGGATATTAAGTATACTCAGAACATGATTCCACAGTGGTGGTTCTTGAATTAAGAAATTAACTCGTGCTTGAGTAATGTGTAAGACTTGGGCAGGGCCAGTGGTAATAGTGGAAGAAGAAATTCCTGTTGCTAGGCCCTGTTAGTTTCGTCATCAATGTATATACGATATACGTTGCTCTTGTTATGTTATTGTTCTTGCTATGTTTCATATTAATCGATCAAGTGAAGGCATCTAATTTTATAGAACCACTCGATCTACCAGAATTGGTTTGAACCTCTCTTGAAATAGTCACTCGTTAAAGATTAAAACTGCAAGACAATAATACTGCACTTGCAGTTAATACGGGAACTAAACAATGCATATGAGAAAATTAGCTATTTTCAAAATTTGATGAAATGTTCAAAAATCGAGATTTAAACGTGACTGAAACTTGTCTAACATGACAGCGCCATCTAGCGGATTTAATATGACTTGCACCTTAAATCTGTTACATCTGGCTGCCCTTGACTTGGGTTATTACAAATGTCTCTCCATTATGCAGTGGCGGACTCAGACTGTTGGAAGGACAGGGGCAAAAAATAAAAAGGGCACCAACTGCATGACGTGCAATTCCCCCCCCCCCCCAAGTAGAATGGTACGCCATGGTGTTACCTGGGCATCCCCTTGGCCTAGTACAGCCGCCTCGGTCCTCAGCAATGATCACCCATCATTGAAACCCGCCACATGGCCGTAGTGCTGTAACTGACGCAGATAATTTGTCTCATTCGGGACTCCTCTACCAACTGCTCGTCCAACATAAAGTCAAACCAGCGGTACCCAAGGATTCTCCGAAGAGGCAGTACCGAAGGAGTCCAGTCTTCGTCTCAGCTCACTGTGTTCATCTCTCACAGCCATATAGCAAGACGGGAAGCACCAGGACTCTAAAGATGTGGACCTTCGTCCTCTTGCGAAGATATCGGGAACGCCACACACCCCTTTCCAGCGACCTCATCACCCCCCACGCTCTCCCGATGCGTCTGCTGACTTCATAGGAAGAGTCATCACAGACACGAATGTCGCTGCCGAGGAAAGTGAATCTCTTGATGAGGTCCATATTCTCCCCACAGACAGACACACTACTGATGGCTGTGCCAAATAAGTCATTAAATGCCTGGATCTTGGTCTTTATCCAGGACACTCGCAATCCCAGACACTCAGACTCCTTGCTCAGTCTCTCGAGAGTCCCGATCAGAGCCTCCATGGACTCCGTGAAGATCACGACCAACAACAAATAAATAAAAATATACATAATTCACAAATATATTGTGAATATTTTGAATGCGTTTTAAATAATAAAAATGTGATAAAAATTTGATTTAAAAAGTTAGTCTTTGTAATTAATGTACAGTGAAGAATGACAGATCAAATGTATGATCAAAACAGACAAAAATGTCTAAATTCAAAAAAAATTTTTTTAATTAATTTATGAAGGGGAAATATGCTCTTATTGAATCAGGTCTATGTGGCAATTCTGAAACTGAACTATGCAATATTTGCGTTTTAGTTGAATTTGTACGGCAGCGAGAGCATAACAGGTAATTCTTTAAAAAAAATCTTAACTCCAGAAGGAAGCTCAGCAACACCAACAAATTTTTGCCAGATCATCTTCAGATACATAAAAATACATGGTAAAGATATCAAAACGCTGAATCTGTAAAATGAATAAGATTTAAAAATTCAAAAGTCTGCAGCTTCATAACTACTAGTGATACTGGCTTAATATTATGGATTTTTCTACAAGTTTTGTGTAGGGGAAACTAATTGTTTTCAGGGAAATCTGAGAGAGTGCACAGGGAGATGTTTCTGAAACTGGGTGATTTGATATTGAATAACCCTAAAGATAATACAAGCCCCCCCCCCCCGCATAGCTTGGTAATGTATTCTACCGCTTAGTCAATTATTCAGTGAACAAGGTCTGTGTACAAGAATAATGATTTTTCCATCACCAGCAATATTTTGTTCATCTTCAAAAGTATTAATTGGGACAGATCCTGGACAATCAGGAAATATTTTAATTAATTTTTAATACATATTTTAATAGACAGCACAGGAGATTAAAAAAAAAAATCCAAGGATCGAGTTAACGGAATTTTTTTTATCTGAAATTAACACTGACAACTCTAGTCAGTAAGATCTGAACAATGTACCCGCCAGACTTCATCAAAAGTGTTTTGCAGATATAAATGACTGAAATACTAAATTACAAAACAACTGATTAGTACCATGTGAAAATCAGCAACAAACCCCCCCATGTTAAATTCACTGTTTAAAAGATTAGATTTATAGTACAGTGCTATCGAATGACTACTTTCTCCAAATGCTTCGGATTTACAGCCGTGAACATAACTAAGATCCAAATCACTATACATTACCTCACATTCAATGCATCTTGCTTCCGGTTATCAAACTTGGGCACGGCCCATAACGCCCTGTTCCGTGTCAATTCAGACATTTTGCGGGAAAGTATCATTCATTTTCCACTTTATACAACACAACAATCTAACTTTGTTTAGTGCCTGGGGAAAAAAAAAAAAGATTGATGGCCAAAAGGCCTCACAGTACACAGAAAGGAACCACTGACATTTCACAATTTCTTTTCATTCCCCAAGTGAATCGAGCTTATCTTCATTCATACCCCACATTTTTGGACTGTTTGGGTCTCTGAGAATTATTCTGCAAACATTTATAAAAACCCATAATGTACATTTACAAGGAAAAAATGTATCGAGGCCCTATAGCATAAGGGCTGTGCATGCACGAGTTACAATATTAACTGACTCCTGTCAGCTATATCCCTCCGCATCCTCTATACTTTCCAGACAGCTGCAGCCTTCTAACAACCTTCACTGTAATTATCCATTAACCCCCGAGTGCAACAGTCCCAATTCAGTCCTATTATTTCAACTCTTGACCATAGGAATTGGGTAGGAGAAGATTGAGTGAAAACAGATTAAAGCTGACAGACTGAACACACTTAAAAGCAAGGATAGGATAATTCCAGTTAAAAGCAGAAAGTGCATGAGATTAGTATAATGCTAATAAAAATGAAAAAAAAATCAGTGACTGCCGTGTTAAACCATCCTGTCCTTTGGAACTATAATTTCATCATAACAAAAGACTGCCAGGACAGAACAAACATAATGGAAACAAAAAACATTCTGTGGAGGTGGCGGTAGGGCTGTGGTCTGGGTTACAGGTGGACCTCAGTGTGGTTAGTGGATGGACCGTCTGGTCGCAGGCAGCCAGAGACTCAGGCTGCAACTCACAACTTGGACTGCAGTGGCTTCAGGTACTTGTAGTAGGACTCGTGGACCTGCATGACAATTTAAAGTAAATTTTCCAAAATGTTACCTCTCCTTCAACCATATGGTAGTGTACTGGGGACAGGCAGGTGGAATATCATCTCAATAATTCACACCACCTACCTCTGTCCGGTTAAGGGGTGACTTCTTTGCCCACTCGAACATGTGCTCATAGACATTGCCGTCGTAACGACCCAGGGAGGAGTTCAGCATCTCATCCCGGTAATCGAACGCATCCACCAGGGCCACAGCGTTTGTCCTTAGCTGGGCGAGGAGCTCCTTCGTCCGCTGGGAAATCTGGGACACCTGGGGCATGCTCAGCAGGCCGGCCTGAGCGACACGCGGCAGGAGCAAGGGGACAGTGTTTGTGGAACCACACGACACAGCAATTCTGACACCGCGAAGAGATATACAGTACTGGGCAAAGGTAGGCAGTCAAAGGAAATGTTTCAAGGTATTTGTGTAGTAAGTGTACATTTGCTCAGAAGGAAAGAACACAATTTAACATTTGAACATATGCAAAATAAGAGTAACAAAAACTAACAAGAATCCAAGAATTCCAAAAAGTTACTCTAATTAGATGGCTAGATGAACACCGCTTCAGTTCCCAAACCTCTCCTCAGGGGCACCTCAGCCATTCCATTATTTTATTAAATTTCACAACCAGCTCTCTTAATTTAATTTAATTAACCGCTTTTAAAAGTGAATGAGGCATCCATTAGCCATACAAGGTGAGGTCAAGTAAAAAAATATAAAAAAATACATGGGTATAATGGATGGTTGCTACAAATACAGGGGTGACTTTATGAGAGGCATTGAAATGGTTAGGCTGACACTGACAGACATATCATGGTTTTACACCAACATGATCATTTAAACATGACTGCTTAAGACTTGCGCAGTACTGTATATTCCCTGCAATGGATGCTTGTCCCATCCACAGCATGCCCTCTGCTGGTGTAAGCCTGGCATTATAACACGCCTTGGTGGAAAATCGTTTACAGAATGCAGATGGACTTTCAAAACAAGCGTGTAAACTACATATGGATGATTTTCAGTCATTTTGGTTTCATCAGTCTTATAGCACAGAGTGCAGGTTTTGGGAGAGTATTAGAGTATCCGTACCAGCAGGAAGTCCCCAGTGTGTCGGGCAATGCCATCCAGGGCATAGAGCAGCGCCAGGGTGCTGAGGACGGAGTGCACCCCCACGTCGGTTACCTCCCCCAGCTTGGCCACAAACATCTTCACTACCACATAGTGGCAGTGAGCCTGGGTGGGGGGGGGACAAAAGCAGGGAGATGATATGAAAGTGAGACCACCCCACTTTACCCCGGAGCCTGAAATAACTATCGTACGCAGAGCTGCTTACATGGGACGCCCTGACCAGGTCGATGGAGGTTTGGTTCCAGGCATCCTCTTTGCTCAACCTACGCTGGAGTTCCGCCTGCAGGTTTTTGGCCGCCAGCTCCACCAGCCTGACGTGTGATATTTCACATTATTTAAGAACAGCGATAGCCGCCAGTGGCGCGATGGGTCCATTTTGAGGACGTTTCCGTGAACTGGTGAGATCAACGAGACTCTACAGCATCTACCCAAGATCTCGTTAATTTGTGAACTTCTAGTATTAGTAAACATGTATAAAACAGAGTTGAGATGCACCCAGTAGGAGCCTATTGATTAAATAGTAATCCTACAGCTGTAGAGTTGGGGTCACACATCAACAAGCCCCACCTTCCACACGTCTCACCTTGCGGCCCGTAGCTTGTAGGCCTCCACCAGGCTGGTCAGGTCATTGATGTCGACCACCGTAGGCCTGGAGGACACCGGCTGGGCCTGTATCCGTCGCTGTAGCTCATTCAGGTAGGACACCATGCCGGAGACCTTCTGGCCCTTGCTGGCCTGTGTATAGCTCTTCACAAGGTACCTGCCGGCGATGGTGAAAAGGCGAGGGGGTACATCAGGTTGCTGTGGACCCACCTCTTCCAAGGATTCAAGTTCCCTAAGCAGCATCTGCCTCAGTATGAGAGCTGACCTGGCGGTCTGCAGCATCATAACTGTGTTCTCGCCCTCGTATGTGCAGGTGGGCGTGAAGGTGACGTAGATGTCGGGCAGGCTGCTGCAGCGGGAATAGCCGTGTCCCCCACAAGCCATGCGGCATACCTCGATCCCGTCGTTGGCCGCCCATGTGGTGAAGGCCTTCAGGCCCGCTGACAGGGCGTGCAGCTGGATGGAGGGTGGGAGGAAGCACCATAAAAATGCTGTAGATTTTCTCCAGAGCACAGGAGAGGGGGGTGGACAGGGGGTGGGGAGGGTGTATACCTCAGGCAGCTCGCTGAAATCGCCCTGATTGATGTCCCCAGTGATGCGGAGGTACGTCTGGCTCATGAACTGGCCCAAGAAGTGGAAGGCGTAGGCTGTGGCCAGCAGGGGAAACAGCTTGTGCTGCTGGGTCTGGTAGTCCAGGATCTGAGGCTCAGGCTCACTGGAGGGAGAGGGGGATCAGGAGCGGAAATGAGGACCCCATCAGAAAGAACACGGAGGTAGGCTCCTCATCCAGGAGCCTTACCCTAACCCCATCAGAAAGAACACGGAGGTAGGCTCCTCATCCAGG
>JAODLD010000101.1:10629166-10657806 GCA_026781065.1 Mormyrops boulengeri | reverse complement strand
TCATTTTCAATTTTAAGGCCCTTACTATCCTGCAAATTAGTGATTTCAGCTTTTAGAGCTCTTTTGGAGTTAAAATACTCCAAAAGTTTCTGTCTTTTTGTGCAACAAAGGCACAAAACATGTCTGACTTCCCCGGAAAGACCCGGTCTGCCCTGCTGGGTTACCTTCAGTGAGGGGATAAATGATTTGGGATGTGTCCTTGAGTCCTGCATTATGAGACTGCTGCTGTTCCATCATGCAGGGGGCGCTGTGCTCCGTGCGTCAAGCAATTGTGGAGGGAAATCCCACTGGGGTCATTTTGATCCGTTTATTTCATGGATCCGATAACATTTTTCGTATCAGTTTCATTTAGCAAATGACCCAAATGTCTTCCCTCTGCAATTAGCTGCAGAAATGTCTGTGATGAATGTCGTTAACATCGTTTATGAGCGGGATGGTGGATGTCTCATCCCACAGCCTGTGGTGCCTGGCTGTTGTCCCCCCCCCCCCCCCCCATAGTCTCGCGGGGGCCGTACCTGCCAGCGGCTTTATGGTGACAGCACCTTTCATGTTTAGCGGGGGCGCACTCTTTCTGAAGCCAGCTGAAGGTGCCTTTCGCTTCATGCTTGGGGTATGTTTCCCGCTCCTGTTTACCACACGCCCCAGTGTCGTTACCCGATGACTGAAAGTTATTTGTGCGGGATTGTAATGTGGCTGAAGTACAGTTACACTCGTAGCTGTGAGGTCTTGCGGCTTACACAGGCATGAGCTACACGTCTTTCTGAAGCTTCCTACTGTGGGCGGCTCCTTTAGCTAACGTTAGCCCAGGACACGCCTTGTGTGTGTGACGTCCTCATGTGGCAGTTTCCATGGTACTGAGCTCAAAGGGATAATTAGCTTATACACACGTTTGATCTCAGCGTAAGCCTTCTACCTGTGTGTGTGTGTGTGTGTGTGTGTGTGTGTGTGTGTGTGTGTGTGTATTTTCATTCCAAAACTGCACCGAATATTTAAGCTTGAGAAACATTATGTTTAACAACAAAAGACTCCCAAATGATTTATAGCTGAGAATTTAATAGTAGCATTGCACATTGTTGCATGAGTGCTTGACGTGATTTACTGTAACATGAAGACCCCTTAAATTTCTCTTCAGACCTAAATGAAATGTTCCCATGAAAACACTGCTTGGTACGGGGTAAAAATGGAAGGCTGATGTTGGCTCAGCGTCATCAAAAACAAACTGAAGCTCACCCTTGTGTGCGATGGATGGGGCTCTGATGGATGGGGTAGCAGGGATCCTGTTTTTCTTGTCTGAGGTTAATGTTGGTTTGCAGTGTCCGCCTCCCCCACCTTACCCATCACATTTTTACATAGATTAATGGTGACTCCTTCCCCATCCCCCCATCAGATGCTGATGTTGATTAGCACTGACTATCCCCTCCCTGTTTGATGCTAATGCTGGTTAGCAGTAATACAGCCTTTACCTTTTGGGAAAAAGTTCCGGAACCTGGTTCTGGTCTGGACCATGAACTTGTGTAGCTCTTTTTGAGAAACAAGCAAAAAGGTATTAATTGATATACTGATTGTAACTGAAGTATGAAAATAATTCCATCTGCTCAGTTTTTGCTCCACTACTTTTATCTTTTCTGCACTTCTGCATAACTTCCATGTTAGTGCCAGTGCTTGTGGTCAACCAGTCAGCAAGCTATTGTCTCCCCAGTAGTTTGTATTAAAACGAAAAGTACTTAGTCTGGAGTAGGGACTGTTGTTGGAACTCTGTCCGATGAAATAAAGTCAGGCTGATCCTTGTGTTGTGAATGAGACAAAAGTTCCTGGTTCCAGAAAAAAAGGATTCTTTTTCCCGCAGTGTGAAAGCACCCTTGGATTTTAATACTAATTAGCATGTACTATACCCTTTCCCTGTTACTTGGTGAGGCTTGTTAGCAGTGGTATTGTCTTGGTTGGATACTAATGATGGCTTTGTCCCAGCCTTTTTTTTTTTTGGATGCTAATGCTGGTTAGTGGTGCTCCACCCTGTTGGAAGCTAACACGAGTTAGCGATGTTCCACCCTGTTGGATGCTAATGCCGGTTAGCAATGTTCCACCCTGTTGGATACACCCCATTGGATGCTAATGCTGGTTAGCAGTGCTGTACCCTATTTAATGCTAACGTTCGTTGCCACTAAAGGCACGACCAGAGTTTCCCCATGGTTCCTGCCTGTGGTTTTTGGCCCAGGTTTGATCAGCTCCAGCTGTTCTGCCACCTTGGAGACTGAACAGTCAGTTCCCAGGGCCCGTTCTTGACCTTGTCAGCCCTTGAATGGTCTAGTTTGTGAGGAACATTGGCTGTCAGCTCAGTTTTGATGGATGGCTTTGGCAGCGTTGTGGCGGACAGCCACCTCTGCAGAAAGACGACCTTCGTAGTTCCCAAACCGGACGACATATGTTAGACAGAACATCTGTGTAGGAAATCTCTCACTGTGTTGGGTGCTCCGGGCTGCAGAGTCATCTTTCCGTTATTCAGACGGCAGGCAGAGCAGCATGTGCATTGTAGCAGGAGGAGGGAGGGGTCATTTTCAGAGCTGATTGGGAGCTCACTGCCAGGCAAAGTCATGCTCCGCCCTGAAGAAGGAACATGGGGTTTTAGCTTGGAACGTAACAAGTTAGGTGTTGATTTTGACAACTTATCGACCTGCTGGGGTGTCCCCCCCTCACCCAGATCCATTGGCAGGGGTGTAAACTTGGGCTCTCGGGGTTGTGTTGCCAGAGAGGGCCCTTGGCTCATTCCCTCAGATGCCCACAGCTGTGGTATCTTCCTGGTACAGCTGAGCACTGATGGATTCACTGCCAGGGTTCAGCACCTGTGAAAAGAGTTATTGCCTTGGGTTAGGAAGAGGAGTGGAATCAGGGGCAGGAAAATAGGTGTGTAAACTTATGTTAACTGCTGCTAACTTATTGTTAACTGTAAAGGTTAGCTGCTTCCCTTGCTAAAATTTGTCTATTCACTGCCCTTCAGATGGTTTCGATTGGCTGCCCAACTCACTATAGGTGTCAACCAGGGAGCTGGTCTACTTTCATCCACCTCGGGCATGGAAACGTCCTCGGCAGCCAGTAGCTGGCAGATCGCAGGTGAATTTCCAGATGCAGAGGCGAGAATAGGGACTCTGTGTTTTGGAGGGGAGTGAAATATACAGGATGAGGTATTTTGCCTCATTATGTTTGCCGCTAATGAAGTGGCTTTGTTATGGAGCCTGCAGACAGTGGGCAGAGCTGGGCTTCATCTCACCGGCACTCGCGGCGTTTTTCCATCATCGGTACACTCCTGAAGTGTCAGAGGGCTGGCCTGGCATGTAGAGGCACCACATACTGCCCCGACTCGCTCTAATAATCTCTTATTGATCTCCACCCGGGGAATGAACTCCTCACGCCCTGCGCGACTGGGAAGTCCTAGCTATTGATCTTGGCTGTCAGGTTGTTTTGAAGGAGCTCCATTCTGTGCAAATCCCCCCTGACTCGGCGATGAAGTGGCCCAGAATTACTCTGGATTTGTCTTTTATTTCTTGCGATGGTGGCTTTTGGTTCTGTTCCTTTTCTTGTTGCAATGAACCGTGTGTCAATTCGACGAGTCTCTGGTACTGATCCGCATGTTGTTGTTGCTGTCTGTGGTGCTACTTTTATTTGGGTATTCAATCAAGGAGGTCGAGACTGGCCTGGTTCTGATCTGCAGATGCCTTGTTTTTGCCTTTTTCCCTTCTGCAGGCCGGTCGATGTTACAGTCAGACTGTAGTCATCGTTAGGGGCCTGCCGGGAGGTTCTCAGCCGGAAGCTGGAGGTTCTTAGGTCCAGCACCGCTGAGGTGAACTTCATGTTCGTCCGTCAGCCCATTCCAAGATGAGCTGCAGGAACGCGCCCATGTTTTAATGCCCTCCCCCAAACACGCCTCAGTCATGCTTAATTCAGCGCTGCCTCTAACGAGGCCGAGTTGAGGAGGGCCGGTGGGAAGCCACGCTGCTTTCTTCTTTTTCTTCTCTTTTGTTCAGGATTTCTCTTTAATGAAAAATTCCCCCTGTAATGTAGCCCCCCGTGCCTCCCGCATGTGTCGGCGCTGAGCCACGCCGCCCCGGGACCACGCCTTTCATCTGCTGGCACCCCTCTTATTTATTTATTTATTTATTTAAAAACTGTGTCTGTCTCTCTCGGGTCCCTTTTAACGGCTCATCAAACAGCGGGCCCCTCCACCCCTGGTTACCGGGTTACCTATTAGGAGATGCGTGGTCCCGGGGCCCAGTGCTCCAATTTTGCTGCTTTCTGGTCTGGTTCCGATTCCAATCCCGGGCCTGTTCCGGAAAATTCCCTTAGCTGTGTCTCCCACACAGGCCCCTCACCGCATAACACCGTGTTTGTTTTTGTTCCCGGCTGAGCTTCCCTTCTCCCGCAGCGTGGGTGTAACTGTGTGCCCGCCACACCCTCTCCAAAGAAGCATGGTGTCACCCAACGTCACCGCTCCCGTAAGTGTCACCTCCTCCCCCTGCCATCTGCTGCGGTGGCATGTCCGCCTGCTCCAAGGTCAAACGCCGGGTCGTGCTCGGATCCAGCCGCCACCCCCCCCACCACTGAGAGCCGGCTCGACTCCGTGACATGGAAACCTGTTTACAAGACGGTCGGCGCCTGCTCCCATCCAGGGCACCACCTGCTCTTCAGATGGCTTTCCGAAAAATTTCACTGGTTCCCCCACCCTCCCATGCACTGGTTAGACCTGCCCCCCCATTTTCACTTAGTTCACTTTATTGCACCTGTTCTGTTGGACGTTTCCATTGTGAGATCTTCACACCATCAGCTTTTCTGTGTCTGATTTGTCTGAGCCAAACATTGATTAGACATTGAGATTACCTGGTAGCAAACCTATTTCACCCCTGCACTGCAGCTATCCCATCATGCCCTGTGTTTGATCGGTGGTGGACGTGCTGAAGTTGCTGTGGTATGAGTGGCAGGCAGAAAGTGAGGGTCTCTGGGGGTCTGGGGGCAGGCAGGGGGTGGCTCTGGCAGATGTTACGCTCTCAGTACTGCGTAGATTGCAGTCGTGGTGTCAGAATGGGTGTATCTCCCCTCTCTGCACGCTGGAAGCCGGGATCAGCAGATCGGTGAAGCTGGATAGTCATGCCAGATGTCCTCCCTGCTCAGAAGATCACTGAGTGCCTCCCAGTGCTGCCGTACACTATCAGGGATGCCGTCACGGTGCGTCAACCTGATCAATGCCATGTACCTACCCCCCGCAGTAGGGTCTGGCGACCCGGTCCATCGCCGTGGTAATCCCGCCTCCTGGCCCCATCCCGGGCCTTGGTAACTCACAGAGCCATCTGCGCTGGGCTGAGTCTGCCCTGGACTCCGGAGCCAGGGCCCGGGATGGCCGATCGGCACAGAACCAGACGATACTCCAGCGCAAGGCCGTGACTTTAACCGCTCCTTCTTCCGGCTGTTTCCGGAGATTTATTTGGCATGGAGATGCTGTATGTGGAGCTGTATGGCCAAGGGCTGGTGATGAGGCTCCCACTTTAGGGGTGTTTGGCGTGCAGCGTGCTGAGTGAAGCATGCTGATCAAACCGCCTCTTTCAGTTGTTTTGCGGAATTCCTTGACGAGTTTAATTTTTATTTTTCACTCCCTTACTGTATGTTGCTGAATTCTTAATGTGACTCACCCTTGGTTCAGCATATAGCAAGCATAGATGCTGTTGTTACATTTTTATGCTTAAAACTTATACTTAAAAGTCTCTAATGCTGATGCAATAACAGTGCACTGAATTTCCGTGTACTCCAAGGTACCCGTTTCTTGTTGAAGTTGTGTTCCTGTGCATTATTTCAAGTAGATCCCTCTAGTAAACCATAGGGGGCACTGTGGTGCAATTATTGGAGCGCGAGGCTTGTTTTGGCTGGTGATACCTCCGAACTTTTCTCTGGATTGAGGGTCAGAATAAAAATGGAGCGGTCAGACGTGTCACTTATCATCGTGACCCTGCAGGCTGATGTCTGAAGCTTGCCACTGACAGGAGCGTAACTGGCTCCACTGTGGGTACTGACTGGGAGGAGTTTGTGGGGGCACAGCTCATTGGACAGGTCCATGATGGTCGTACTTGTCCTTTCATTGGTCCTGGATGGCTGACTATTAGGGGTGATCAGGGATGCTGGAGTATGCACTGCTGGGAGTAATATGCTGGCGGCGGGCTGTGAGGTAGATCGTTCCTGCATCTTTTTCTGCAGTACCTGGTATTAAGGTGGCTCTGAGACATGTTCAGACCCATGTCCATCCCTGTGAGACATGTTGAGACCCACAGCCTCCCCTCCCCCTCCTCCTGCCCCTGCTTAGCCCCGCCTCCCCTCCCCCTCCTGCAGCCTCTGCTAGCTGTTCTGGGCAGACAGTGATTTTTTTTTTACCCTATGTGTTTATTCCCTTAATGACTGATGAATCTCAAGTCTACACTAGTAGTCTGACGATAGGGCTGCTCTTCACTGCACCCCCACCCCCTCAAACCCCATGTTGCCGTGTTTCTGATTATCTCTTTCTTTGGTTGATGCTGAACCTTGCTAGTGACTCCCCCTCATGTGGTCAGTAGGCACAGTCTTGGCCTGTCAGCTTTAGTTTTGCTGTCCAGTCGTCCTGCTGCCGCCATGCTCTGTTTGCTTCCCTGAGTCATAAACGTCTATGTCGCCACACATGCCTCTGTCTGCACATACATGTAGCATCCAGCTGGGGGCGTCCTCTGACTCCAGACCTGTAACATGTCAGTGGGTCCTAAGCACACACCTTCCTGTTTGGATGCCTCCTTGGCAGCTGCTTTTGGGCTTTGCCATTTGCTCCACCGGCCCCACGCAACCTGTCTGTCTTTGTCGGTGCCGCTCTGTCCGGCCCTTGCTGGACTCTGCCGAAGTTTCCCTGAGCCGTGCTCTTTTGCGTTTTTCCATTTGACATTCCTAGTTTAACGGTGTGATGATCCCGCTTTGAAGGATTAGCCCACTGAGGCGCTATGCTAAGTCTTTGTCATGTTTTAAATGGCATCTTCACCTTTTTATTAGGTCTTGGAGGATGGGCGTCTAGGCCTCTCCGATTGGCAACACTTTCCTCGTTTGGAAGGTCTCGCTTGATGTGCTATGATCCTGCCGTCTTTTCACAGTAGCATTTCAAAGGTATCTCCCTTCTTCTTCAGTCTGGAAGTGAATTTGTTTTAAGTATGACAGACTTCAAATTTCTCAGGGGCTTAATGTCTTAATTTCCATGTTCTATTTTGACTCCCGGTTTTTGCGCGAGATGTTTTCTCCTGGCTTTGGAGCCATGGTGGCCGCAGTCTGAGGCGATTAGAAACCCGTCTTGTGGCCCTCATAAGCAGCCTCCTCAACGCTGAGGGGTTAGTACTTCCGTAAAGGGCTTGTGGACAGACTCCGCTGGAGAACAAGCATCTGAGGCAGGTTGATCACCTCGTCGGTCACAGCGCATTGCCTGGGGATGTCTACGCCGGCTTTTGAAGACTTATGAGGTTTGCAATATCAGAGAAATGCAGCAATGTCCCTCAAGCTGCAAAGTTGCAGAAAAACCACATAAATCTCCTCCACCTGATTCCCCTGCTCTTCACAGAACTTCACAGATGAAAATGGACATGTCCACCTCACCAATTTCTCCAATTTGATCTGTAGCCGCAAAGGGCAGCTCTCATCACTTGTTCAGGCACCGGTAATTCAATAATGCTTTCTTCTTTCGATTATTTTTTTTCCGTCTTTCTCCATTTTTCCCCCAACGTCTTCTAAGCCTTCTAAAGAATATTTTTTTTTCCCCTCAAGTCAGTTTTTTTTTGTAATATTCTTGCTGTTCGGGAACTTCACGCTCGCACACCTCAGAAAGCTTTTTATAATTCCGCTGTCCTCCTGTAGCTCTTATTTAATATTTACGGGCCTGTCTGCAAAACCGACTTGTGTCCGTAATTTCATCCCAGACCCCTGTGCGTTCAGACCATTTTCCAGAACAGGGACAGTGGATGGCTTTCCTTAACGAGAAGCACTGGTTCGGCATCGCTGGCAGGAAGAGCAGATGTTTGGCATTCCCGTCTACTTTCCTGTGATCTGCTGTCACAGCGATGATCCTTGTTCCCGCGGACTCGCGTAATCGTGGCAGATTTCATGTCCCCATCAAATAGTTAAGACGTTGGCTTCTCCTGTCTTTTTAAATGTTTGTTTAGATGAGATGAGGCCTAGTCAAGGCAGACTCTGCGTTTGGCATGCATGATGCTGGGGGGGGGGTGGCGTCTGCGAGGCTGGTAGCAGATGGCTATCGATCTGCAGGGGGTTAGGGGAGGGTGCTGCCACTGGGGGGTGCTAATGGACGGAGTCGGGTCACCCTGGGACAGGGCGGGTTGGTGAGGCGCTGTTGCGGCCTCCTCACATTTTCCGCTCGCATGCTGACCATGTCACTGCTTGATCAACGGTGACATGTGATGGGTGTCTCAGGAGCCCCCCCCAACCATTGCTGGGGGGAGTGGGTCACCCTGACCCATTTTCTGGAAGCTTATTTTCTTAAAGCCCAGCAAAGGACTAAGCTGGAGATCAGTGTCCAGCAGGTCGGCTTGTGATCGGGAATTTGTGCCCCTTCGGGATCCACTCAGCTGCCCTGCTGTTGTATGTTTAAAAATAATAGCTTAGCATGGTCTTTGAATATACAGCCTGGGCATTTGGGGCTTCCATGAAGGCTCAGCTTGGGGTGCAGGCCTCTCCTCCACCCTCTGACTGACAGCATGCTACAGTGACTGTCATCAGAACAGCTCGTTATGGCCCTGGACTGTCGTTAAACCGTCAGTATTCATCATGTCACTCATTCTCTGTCTCTCATCTAATCTCTCAATTGAAATGGTGTCACCATCAAGTGGTCATTTGGATTCAGTCGTAATGGAGGCGCATGTGACATGAGAATAGATCTGTGGTCCATGACACAGTTACCGTACAGCAGACAGCGTATGTGCATGTGTGTGTTCGGAGTGCCGGAGGTGCCCTCTGGGGTAACAGTATCCCTGGCTTCCTGCCCCCCTTGCCAGACTGCCTGCGTTTCCTTGTGTAATGCAGGGAGGCATCTGATTGGGAGCCATGATAAGCCCCATTACTGCTGCGCCCACTGCCGTTTGCTCTGTGCTGTCTCCATGTTAAACCAATTAAGAGCATTTAGCCCGCTGAAGCCCCTGAGCTTCACGAACAGCGCCGCATGCTGTTTTACCCCCACAGAGGGGCGCTCGAAACATAAATGAGTCGCTTGGTACATCTGAGCGAGAAACTTCAACCAGAACACCCTCTAGATGTATCTGATATTTTAACAATGTTTTGCCCGTACTCATTACCTGCATTTATTTCACAATCATGGCAGTGATCTGATTTGTACATCCTGACTGTCATGACTTTTATCTTTAAGGTGATTTATTTTCTCTTACCTCTGAATATTTTTCTGAGGTTTTGACTCTAGTCTTTTACCCAGAGTCCTTGCAATGTTATTATATTATTTTAAGATCTATTATCAATTATAATATTATTGTACATGGCAGACATGAGATTAAAGGTTCACGCCCTGCTTTCGTTGTTTTATTTGGTTATTAATGCTCATCAGTTTTATAATGTTTTAGTGTGATGTTTGGTTTTACTGCCTGGAATGATGCTTCCCTCCTGAAATGGTAGGTAGGCCCCATTCATTCCCATACGTAACCTTGGCACAGTAAGTGCTTGTTAAGCACATTGCTGGATGGGCAGCTTGTGGTGGGTGATCTTCGGACTGAGGCTGTGTCTGAATTTAGGGGCTGCATCCTTCTAAGGCTGCATTCGAAGACTGAATGCATCATAGCGGTGCAACAAGTAGGGTTGGGTACCTTTCACATTTGAACCGATATCGGTACCGGTACTGGTACTTGGTGTTCGGTACCGATACTCAACGGTACTTCATTTCGATACCTTGCTCTGAATCTGTAGTGCCTGGTTTGTATCAACATGAAAATACAGTAATAAAAAATAATGGTGCGTTCCAATTGCCTTCGGATCCGAGTTTCAGTTGCCGAGATTGCGTCACATCCACCACAAACTCGGGGAAAACCGAGTCGGGTGCGTTCCGTTTGTCACAGAAGTCGCAATACCATGGACCCGTATCAAAAAGCGAGATTTTTTGCTGAGCCGGACAACTTGTCAGATTTAAGGTACCTCATTTTAAATGACCTTTATCTACGTTCACTTACAATTGGCCCGAACTACCTTAAATCCGACAAATAATCCGACTAATCATGAAATCCAATTCTAGCCCGGTTAATTGCCATTGTTAGCAATATCAGCTGATAACACATTACGCACGGTGCTTTACGTATAAAAGTCCATAGCAACATGTCCACAGATAAGTTGGACGGTATAGTGTGTGCGACCGATTCAATGAGCCACAAATGAGAAGTAAACAGTATAAATTACAACTTTACTTCTGTTGATAATGGGCGCAGCCATCTTGGATTCTGAACTCGGGATCCTCTGTGCTTCTCCGAGAAATGGGAGCGCGCATGTCGTCACTTCCGGCTTCAAAACTGGAATCCGAGTTCCAAGGGCAAATGGAACGCACCAAGCCCCAAACTAATTTCAGACATGGTCAACTATTTATTTTGAACAAACTCTTCCTGAAACTTCCACACAACTGTGACCAGAAACATTATTTTAACAATTCTTTTTAAGGAAGACAAGCATGTCAACCTTTTCGGGTGAAAGTCGGATTATTGTTGGTGCAGGCGCTGTAGCTGGGGCTGTAGCTTTAACTGTGGCACTCCAATCATCAAACACCGAACATTCATCCGCCTGTAAATATATTTTATATTTGACGAGGTGTTTCCTCAAGTTCGACGTATTGCTAGCCCCAGTTCTGCATTTCGTGTGGTAAATATTGCATGTCGCGCTGTCTGCATCAGTTTTAGTGAAGTGTAGCCACACCGTCGAACGCTTTCAGCTTGCTGCCATGTCTTCAGATTTCAACGCAGTTGAAACACCGGTTCAACACCTGGTATTCCCAGGCGGTCTCCCATCCAAGTACTAATCAGGCCCGACCCTGCCTAGCTTCCGAGATCGGACAAGATCAGGTGTATTAAGGGGAATATGGCCGTTTGACCAGAAGAATCAGAATAATCACCCTACCGCCCCGAGCTTCTGGGATCGGCGCGGCCCATTTAGAGAGATTTCATATGGATCGCATGTTTGGCGGGGCTGCTACTATGCAAGGGAGTGGTTACTCACGTCCGCCTGGCCACCACTTTATGGAGGTGACCGTGGGGCTGTTGAGGACAAACTCCTGGGTGGATGGATCGTAAGTGGCTGTAGTCTCCAGCCCGCGGATATGGGTACCTGGAAATACACCCAGGCAGCTCAAATCAAACTAGAGGTCAGTTGGACAACCTGCAAACACATGCACACACTAGCCACATGCACAGGGAGAGCTCCACCTGCCCACATGCAAACACCACCATTTTTGTTCATTTTGATATTTGTTGCATTCTGGGAGGTATTCCTGCAGGTGTTTGACAGCACATGGAAACATGGAGACTTCAAAGAACGTGTTAACTTTTGGCTCCCTGCCTCCCTTTAAGAGTGAAAGCAGGTGACAGTGTCATGCAACGCGCAGTGGAGTGTAAACATCCACAAAGTAACAGAAAAGACAGATATTTAACCTCACACATTTGCAGCACCTTGCAGGAACAGAAGCAAAAATATTTGCTGGAAGACCGGGGAAGTTCAGCACTTTCAACTGGAGAAATTGCAAGCTGCTCCCAAGCTAGAGGAGGCGGAGAAGAGATAATGCGACCGAGAGCCACCCCGCTCTGTTACCGTGGCCCATCTCGGTCTGCGCATAGGTGCCGATGATCTTCAGGTTCCACGCGGGCGTGAAGAAGGCGTCTTGTTGCTCGGGCGTGGCCTGGTTCAGCAGCGTGGGCAGGAACATCCCCAGGTGGAGGTCCAGGGGTTCTGTGCGCCCACGTTGGACACAGCTGCATCGAGGGTGTGTGTGCAAGTGTCCGTGAGTCAGTTAGTGTGGGTGTATTAAGATTTGGGGAGATGGGAAAGGAGATGGGATTTGCATGGAAGAAAGGAAACAAGGAAGAGTTTGGGTGTTCCGACGAAGGGAAACAGCCATAGGTTTAAATGAAAATGTGAAGAAAAATACAAAGGAGGTGTGCAGATCAAAAAAAAAGAGCAGAATGGGCATAAAGTGTATGAAAGTGTGCAAGTGCGATCACCCAGAAAACAAAAAACAGTGGAAGAGAGGGGGAGATCAATTTGTCAGCAATTAATGCATGCGAGAGACTCATGCTGATTACACAGCTCAAAAACCAAACTTAACATCCCTAGAAATGCTGAATCCAAGGGAGAGATTTATATACCATCACGGAAGCTTGTCCTCTCTCAAAAATAAAGGAAAACTCTAGGCAGATTATCCACGAAGCTTCACCTTTCAGTTATTTTCATTGTAGGGAGAAAATCATTTTATTGTATTTCTCTCATGTCTTATGTCTTAAATGTTGTACTCTATACTTTTCGTCCTTTTTTTTTTTATATACCGTATTACAAAGACGAGAGAGAGAAACAGCATTTCGACTCCCTTGTATGTTGTGAACATAGGCTTTTATTGTCAATTCCCTCTATTTGATTTGAAAACCCTTAACTCACGGAATGATCTACAGTAGGCTCCAGGTGACCCTGCTTTCTATAAGTGGTTACAGGATGCATGGTAAACAATCGCAACAGTTTTTGGTATGGATAAATTTAGTGTTCTAAAGTGTTTGGTCATTCCTTACCCATACAGTTTAGCCCTGTAAGCTTGTAACAATGAAAATGCCGTTGGACTCAAGTATTTTATTCAGGTCCACACTAAGTTGTTCCATTAGGAGTTGGTAGGGGGTACGTCATTTGCTGAAAGGAGAACATTCCAAAAGAATAAACCTTTCCTGAACAGACAGGCTCTGATCATGCCTGAAACGATGACGTCTACACACAGACCACAGAAATGTGAGAAGCAACCAGTCTGGCTTCACCTCCTACATTCCCAAAGAACAAAGCTATAGGCCTATTCACAGACTGAACCTTTATCAATCATCATCAATCATTAATCATTTATTTGAGAGCTGCACAGATCACAAGGCTTAAATTTCCACTTGGGCCAAAGTTAATTATTTGCCAATTACTGATTTGCAAAGCAGGACCAAGTTCAAGGCTTTAGAATCAAATGAAAAACACGGGACCACAGTGACATGGCAGGGATGGGCATTGAGGACACGCTCATTAACAGAGGACAGAGAAGGTAGAAGAACCAGACAGGATGAAGAGATCTACTTTTTATATTTGTTCAAGAATCCAATTCGAGTTTGTTCCTTCAGCTTGTCTTTAGTTAGAAAACATTTCAAACTTCAAACAAGCTGCATTTTCACCACTTCAAGCCCCCAGCTTCAGTAAGAGCCATAGGATTTTAAACAGGCACTAGCATTAACAGAACAACCACAAGCAGCCAGTGTGAAAACTGATCATTTCGATAAAAGCTGTTAGTTCTGTTAGTGAATGGTGTGCAAATGGCTGAAAAGGCCGGTCAAACACTTGCAGGAATCCAGTATCTTCCAGAATGTCAGCTCTGGTTAACCAAGACTACAAACACCTTTATAACGACTGTGTCATCTACTGTAAACACAGCTGGGCAAATGGGCGTGAGGAATTCTCACAGATACAACTAGGAGCACATCCAAGTGTCTGCGATTGGACTGACCGTGACCCATTTCAGTCTGGGCATAGGTTCCCAAGACCTTGAAGGACTCTGCAAGGGGAAGCCACTTCCTGCGCTGCTCTGCGTCGCACTGGCCGTATAACGTGGGCAAGAACATGGAATAGTGGAGACCCAGAGCCTCATTATGCTCCCCTTTCGCGAGTCTACGAGCAGGACACAAAGGCTATCAGGCATTTCATCAACAGGATAGCAGGTATATGGGACGAATAGAACGGCTACCATTGTGAGACTCATCAATCAGAGGAATGCAAGAATGGGTTTAAAACAACCAAATCTGTAGTTAATTATTCTCCCTCAAAGAACACGTCCATGTACTGTACTGTCCTAAAAAAGGCGGCACCACTTTTCTTAAATAAATTAAAAAAAAGGTCTGTTTCAAAAAGCAAATACATAATACTAATACTCAAAAGGTACAGTCCTTTGGCCCATATCTTGATCAATTTGTCAGATATAGTACGCGCTATAAGTCATGATATATGGCTATGAACATCAGGTATGGGACTAAGTCACATTCACAAGTCCCAACCATCGAGTTTCAAGCGAAGTCACAAGTCATGCTTCTTAGAAATAAGTCAAGTCAAGTCAAGTCAGAGACTTAGTCAAGCAAGTGACTGTCAATCTGTAACTTCTGCAACTGTAATTTCACAATTGGTAACTACGATAAATGCAATACTGACGTAATAATTATGTAATACATTTAACAATGATTATGAAGTAAACTTAGTACTAATTATCAATATTTACATGTCCCAAAGTAATGAGTTCCTGTAGTAAACAATTCAAGTAAGGTAGTAACAGTGCGTTGCTGCACCCACCACACGACAAACCACCTCAGGGATGAGAACCAAGTGCAGTCATGCGACGTGCGATACCTCAGAACCACACTAGTCTGGATGGAAGTGCGAGTTGTTTTCGGTGGCCCCAAGTTTCCTTGAAAGTTGGAGGGCCTCCTAATAGGGCTGGATGTAGATTAACGTCATACCCAGGAAGAAGCAATTGCAGGTTAAGGGCCTTGATCAAGGGCCCAACAGAGTAGGATCACTCCTGGCATTCACAGGATTCGAACCTGCAACCTTCCAATTCACACAGATCCCTAGCCTCATACCCACCACTCTGCAGATAATTCAAGCAAGCAGAAATAGAAAAATTCTGCTGTCTTTTTTTATTTTTGAAATTGCATTATACAATTCACATCTAAAATAAATCTAATGAAAATACACTTTGACTTGCAGAAAACTGTCAGACATGAAGTATTGGCCAAAGAGTGTTTGACAGAACTGTCATTTAGCTGTAACTGAATATGCGAGTGGAACCTAAATTCACAAGTAGATGGGCAGCACGGAAAACTAATGCTAATCGTGACTGAGCTGGTTACGGCTCATGCTGGTTAGTCAGTCACAAGTGGCCAGTTCCCTGGCCATAAAATAACCTGTATATATATTGCTGGAAACACATCCAACATGCTGAGGCATTTGAGGCGAGATCATCAGAGTGTGTCTGCGACCGCAGCAAGACAGAAATTGCCTCTGCATGTTAGTCTCCCTGTGGCACTTCAGTTTTTGGCAAGAAATTCAGGCTGGGCTACAAACAATAATTTGCTACAGATATGCAACCATATTTGGTAGTAGAGAATACAGGATTTAGTCCAATATGATTCTTATGATGCTACATTTTTGATTTTTAAATATACAGCAAATATTTTTACTACGTGCAACTTTACAGGTTATTTACAAGTCTAAATCAAGTCTGAAGTTAACAATATCTAAGTCTAAATCAAGTCTTTTTTTTAGAAAGCAAGTCTCTAGTCATAAAAACTGAGACTCAAGTCCAACTTGAGTCATGTCACTCAAGTTTCCCACCTCTGGTGAACAAACTTGAAACGTGGTTCTTGCATACAGAGGTGTGTTAAGTGTTGCCCCAAAAGTTCATGATATACAAGCTTCAGAATGACTGAACATTTTTAAAAGGATTAGATAAGTAGTACAGAAAGTCTCCCGCATGGCCTTTCCCCTACTGCACTTACTGCCATTGGCATCTAGAGACCTTTGTCACTGTACCTTGGCAGGGTATTGTGGTCAAACAGATATGCAAATTAACAAAATACAGACACTCCCCGGGTTACGATGGTCCGTGTTACAATATTTCAACTTTTACGATGGATATTCCAATTCCATTCTGTTTATCACTTTTAGTACATCATCCAATAAAATTACATGAGATATTTAATACTTTATTATAAAAATGGCTTTGTGTTAATGAATTTGCCCGACTGTAGGCTACTGTAACCATGTTTAAGGTAGGCTATAGGCTAGGCTATGACATTTGTTGGGTTAGGTGTACTGCATTAAAATGCCTTATGATATTTTCATCTTATAATAGGTTTATCGGAATGTAACCCCATCGTAACTGTATTCAAAAGTTTTAAATATAAGATGCATTTATATACCTTTACAACTGTTATGCAAAAAAGAAAAAAAAACCACAACAGTTACTAACACCCTTACAGTTGCCAAAGTAAAGACATTTCCATCCATCCTCCAGTTGCATATCCTGGCAGGGTCACATGGACCTGGAGGCTGTCCCAGGCAGCACAGGGCACAAGGCAGGGGACACCCTGGATGGGATGCCAGTCCATTGCAGGGGACAAGGCAGGGGACACCCTGGATGGGACGCCAGTCCATTGCCGGGGACACCCTGGATGGGATGCCAGTCCATTGCCGGACACAAATCATACTCTGTTTTAATAATTACTACCGAGATGCCAGTTGCCCTAACTGCTGGTTTTTGTACTGTGGGAAGAAACCAGAGTACCCAAAGGAAACCCACACAACACAGAGAACACGCAAGCTCCTCAGACACAGCGCAGAAGTGGGACTCAAACCCACACCCTCCTCAAATCCATGTGAAAAAAATATACACACATACTCAAGAGTCATAAAAATATTTCTACATTCGTATTCTGGCTAGGCAGATACAATATGGAGCTGCAGCCGACTGCAGGTGTAAATCACTGTTATGGTTTACATTCAGCAAATGGCCATCAAAATCCTCACATTTATAAAGGTTTGCATTTTTTTCCCAACCAATCTAGGTTCCTATGAGTTGCTGAACAGTAAGATGGCAACAGCTCCACAGTGCCTGACATTTTCTGACCTCAAGTTCCAAAGCTTTGTGTGTCAACATACACAATCATACACAGCACATTGTGCAATGAAATGCATGGTGGCCTAACCCCAGACTGTGAGATAAAAGGAGATAAAGTTTAAAAGACAAGACATGAAATATTGCACATTAAATAAAAATCAGAAATATCGATGGTGTACAAAGCTGGCATTAACTGGAAGTAGCGAAAAAGTCCAGGAGAAAAATGTGCATGTTCTTTTAAGTATCCAAACTGCTAGCAGAATTTTGTGTTATACATTACCTGAAATAATATGTTGTCTGTTTGTTTGTGTGTGTGTGTGAGGATAGATAGATAGATAGATAGATAGATAGATAGATAGAGATAGATAGATATAGGTTTCACGTTTAAATATAACAAATCAGAAGATTGATACAAATTGGATGCATGTTTTCGAACCGTAAAAGTTGTTGGTTGTAATACACGTGGAGGCGGTTTCTGAGGTCTTGCATACCTCTTGTAGGAGTATATCTCCTCGGGATCGGAGATGCCGTACTCCCGCATCTTCAGGATCATCTGCGCACTCTTCTTCACCGCCGCATCGTAGCGCTCGCTGCGAGACATGAAGTTCAGGTCTTCATGCTGGAAGTCGGGGTCGTTGATAACCAGAGTCTCTACGGAGAGATGGGGAGAAATGCTTACCGGGGGCACACTTCGTCAGTCAATTTCAATGCATTTCATTTCAGTTTTTACAACGAGCAGCAACAGAATTAGCAACAGCAGACTATAACTGAATGAATTGTCGTCTTCTACGTGGGCTACATGAACGTATACTATACGTATATTCAGAAGAATAATATTAAGTGTCGTCTGTAGTTATTACAGCGCAATAGCAGTATTTGGCATAGTCTAAATTGCTACAGAAATTAGCTACCGAGCTAGATGGCCTTTCAAGCGCCGGCCTATTGTCATTGATTATATAAAGATTTTCCATACAGAAATACTGCATACTTTAAACGTTGTGAATAATAAACACGTTAACGAAATCAGACATTGTCGTAAACAGCTGTCTAGTCAATGCGTATCTGATTACACATGGTTACATTTCTGATAAGGAAACCAGGGGAGCCGAAAGTACAGCAACCGGGAACAAACTGAAACGCTTCGTGGTTTTTTTTAACCCGCAGACTTTGCGCGGAGAGCCCAAGCGGCACAAACCGACCGATTTCTCGCCTCCTTTTCGTCTTCTCCGGGCTGCCATCCAGGACATGAGTCAGCGCGTCCGTGTCGAAGGTGGCATTCTCCCGTTCTTTGCGGATGTCGGGGTTCATGGCGGCGGCGGGGGTCTTCTTCAGCTAAGATCGGACTCGCAATTGTAGGATGTTATATAGGAGCCGTTATATAACGCCGTACGGTCCGGCCTAGGACATTAAACCTGCGGCACTAGCTGCGGGGCTGTCCTATTCTCGCTTCCTGCCTGTTTTCATGACTGGGCGGGGATGGAGGCTGGACAGGATCTAACGTAGGGTACTCATGACCATTCACGGTGTGTGGAATAGGCGCTTGGATGGATGCACGGATGGCGATCGTTTTCGTTTTATGGAGTAATTTATTAACAAGTTGCATTTCGATTGTTTCCACAAAAGCCGTCCGCAAATCGGATCTGCATTTCCGCGACCCGCGACAAGTATGTATCGATTGCAGGAAGTTAGTGCATTTAGTTCAAAATGTGCCACGTGTATTAATATTAACAAACCCATGAACTTCAAATAAATTACAGTAACACTGTTACCTAATATTCAAAACAATCTCGTTTTGTAACTCGAAATGTGTATCTTATTCCAACCAGCCTACAAGTTAAGTATCGGATCAGCTCCGTGCATGGGCGTCGTTAGGTCCGATCGCTCATATCCCCTAGTATTTTAAGCCGAGCCCCGAAAATTTTAGCCGCGATGCCAATCTTCCTTCAGAAAAAAAGAGTCAAGCGCCAGTTAATCTTGACTTTGCCCCTGATGTTTTCAATAGCTAGAAACTCCCCCGGCTCAGTGCGGACGTTAAATCACGCGAAAAGAGTGTTTGAATGGAGAATGATGACACAAACTCCACAATCATGAAGTTCATATAGCGCTTTCTGGTGTGCAGGGAAATGCTCCCGGAACCTGGCGTCTTCCACTTTCCCTGGGAAATCAATTCGGTCCAAGAAGGAACTGCAGTGAGAACATATGGCAGGTTAAGAGACTTAATAACTTCTGTTAGAAACGCTAAACACTTTGCTTGTAATTTATACTCCTGAACAGTTTTTCCTTGTAGAGCACATTCAGTGGCTTGTTATAAATTCTCCTATTACTATTTAATTTTGAGCCTTTACTATGGCATTATGTGCTGCAGTCTGCTAGAGATTTTGGGCCCCATGAAAGCATATCATATTGGGCCCCCAATCCTGGGATTGATGTTAAACTGCCTCTGGCCCTGCAAGAGGCCCAACAAATTGGGAGTTGGTGGTGGGACTGGCCTTCACGCTACCATAAAAAAAACCTCACACAGCTCTTTGAAAGCAGTCAGGACTCTTTCCTGCTGTCCGCGGGAGTAGCTCTGCTACAGCCGCCCACAGGAAGATCTATCTGTGTATGAAGGGGATGGCGGAAAACCCTCAGGAGCCTCATCCTTAGAAGAGTCGAAACCGCTGGAGAGACAAAGTGGTCGGGCCTGTTGGGGATTGGAACTGGCGTGGTGCTGATGTGTCACTTGCTGCACGGATGGATGGATGGATGGATGATGGAAGGAATAACTAAGCTTGATGGATGATTAGTAGATTGATTAATGGATGGATGGGTAGATGACTTGGTTAATGGATGGATGATGGATGGATGGAGGGAATAACTTGAATGGATTATGAACTCGGGTAGGCAGAACTCATATAGAGTGAGTGATGTGTCTTATGTCCCATGGCCCCTTTAAGATAGTGGACCCTCTGGCCCGGGGTCGGCCATTCCGCTACCCCGATGAGCCGGACCGGCCGCGGACGCCTCACATGACCCTGTAAAGTTACCTGGCGCTGAGAGCAGTGTTATCAGTTAAGGTCCTTGCTAGAGTCATCCACAAGGGGATCGCCTATTAGTGACTCTTACACTTCTTTTACACCTAAAAAGTCTAGCATTGACTGCATCCTGGCACTGAGGGTTCCTGTTGAGCACAAATCTGAATATCATTTGGGTTTCGCAGCCTTTGTCAAGTTTCGTAAAGTGTTTGATTCAGTCGACCAAGCTGCCCTATGGGACATCCTGAGACTTCATGGGATCCCCCTAAAATTGCTGGGCACCATGTCCATCTGTACACCGTGAATGTTGTGCAGCCTGAATCTCTGTGTTCTTCCCAGTGTATTCTGGTGTTCATCAGTGCTGTGCTACTATTCTGTTCAACACTTACATGGACTGGGTAGGGTTGTGGGGTTCACTGGCTGTGGAGTATCTGTTTACAATTTAGTGATTAATTGTCATTGTTGACACACCAACGAAATGTGTCCTCTGCATTTGACCCATATGTGACATAGCAGGGGGCGGCTAATTCAGCGCCCAGGGGCGGTACCTTGCTCAGGGTATCTCAGTGGTGCCTTGCTGGTCTGGGATTCAAATCTGCAATCTTTCAATTACAAGTGCACGTCCCTAACCATTAAGCCACCGCTGCCGCATCTGTTGGCGAGGAATGATTTACCAGTCTTGACTTTGTCGAAAATGCTGTGATCTTTGCAGAATCGATGGAGGCTCAGATTGGGGTTCTCCAGAGACTAAGCGAGGAGTCTGAGTGTCTGGGTTTGCGAGTGTCCTGGATTAAAACCAAGAACCAGGCCTTTAATGGCCTCTTGGGCACAGCCATCAGCAGTGTGTCTGTCTGTAGACAGAATGTCGAGCACGTTGAGAAGTTCACTTACCTCAACAGTGACATTTATGTCTCTGGTGACTCCCTATGAAGTCAGGAGACAGATTGGGAGAGCATGGGGGGTCATGAGGTCACTGGAAAAGGGTGTATGGCGATCCCTATATCTTTATAACACGATGAATGTCCAAGTCTTTAGAGTCCTGGTGCTCCCTGTCTTGCGGTATGGCTGTGAGACATGGGTGCTATCCAGTGACCTGAGATGACGACTGGACTCTTTTGGTACTGTGTCTCTTTGGAGAACCCTTGGGTACCGCTGGTTTGACTTTGAGCGAGTGCTAGACGAGTCCCGAATGAGGCACATTACCTCCATTGTGAGGAAGCGTCAGTTACGGCACTACGGCCATGTGGCCCGTTTCCCCGAGGGTGATCTGGCTCGCAGGATCCTCATTGCTGAGGACCCGAGTGGCTGGACCAGGCCAAGGGGACACCCACATAAAACCTTTCTGCAACAGATCGATGGTCATTTCCGGAGGGTGGAACAGGAGCGTGTGTCAGCCTGGGGGGTTGGCAACTTGGGATCCCAAGGTGTTTCGTAATGCGGTGGGCATGACAACGCACTGTACCAGTGCATGTTCCCCACCCTGACATGACCCCAAACCAATCCAATCCAATTAAATTTTATCTTAAATTCTTCTGTCCTAAACCCCCCCCCCGACAGCACCCCTGATTCTGTGCAAACCTTTCTCTGCCATTCTTTGCATGTTACTGTTTGTCGCATATTATTAATTCTTATTGAGTATAACTGTCTTTTTCACCCAAGCACTATGTTATGTTTGCTTTACTACTCCTTGTCTACTTTCTAATCGTCTTCGCAGATTGCTGTCCTACCAGCCTGAAGTTTCTGAAGCTGTCCTGTCCTCACAGCACTTATCAGTCCAACATGACATTACTGTCCACACAGGCTTTGTGGAGCCTTTCCTGCCCTTACTACACTCCTACTACATAGTGTTGGGGGATGTTGAGAGGACAGAGGGTAAGGCTGTTACTTCACTCTTGTCTTCTCCTTGGAAAAAAAAGGACATATTATCAAAATGTAAAGCATATTTTTTGTATTGTGTAACTTGTGCATTTTTGTGTCAGGGGATGGCGTGATGGTGCGTGCACGTGTGCTGAACTGCGTGGATGGTATAAACCTCGCCCTGCTACAGCAGGCCATCACGGAGCAGAGGCGCTACCTGCAGGAAAGAGATGGTGAAGCTGCTTTTCAGCCGACTGCACCGTGACAATCCTCAACGGGTGGCTTCCTCTATAAGAGATAGGTGACTTGGAGCCAGTTTTGGCTGGAGAAGCATCAAGGCAACGAAAAGGTTCTTATAGTAAAAATAATATGGTTGCTGATTTTGGATGTAAAAGTCGTGGGGTTTTTTTGGGATAAGTTTCATTGGATGTTGAATGTCCTCTTTTTATTGATAAGTTTCTTTCCCACTGTTTTGAAACCTGGTGTGGATATAAGTTATAACTCAGTTATTTAAATGATTTTGAGTGGACTTACTGAACATAAAAAAGTTGTTTTCATGAATGAAACTTGCCCTATATTACTTGCACAACTGTATTGTCATCATGAATAAAAGATTTTGTCTTATCTTCATAATGTGACGTTTTAAAATTCTGTAATAAATATTTTGATTTCTCAGGATGGGATTTCTGCTGTATTGTAAGGTAGGAGGTTACCGTTATTTATCCTGTAAGTTTGAAACAGGTAGAGTGTGATGGTGTATTTGAGAAAAAAGGCCATAGCTGGATAAATTGAACAAATTTCATACAGAAATAAACATACACAAAAATAGAACACATTAGCCATTTAAAGTTTTATTAAGGGTTATTTCTGGATACAATATCGAACAAGATCCAAAATAAAGGAAATATAGTTATTGTTCTACATTTCAAAATACCAGCAAAGCTTGATAAATGGGAAAAAAATGTCTTTGCCCCTTAACCCAAATGTTGAATTGCAAAATGTTTTTGATAAGATCACACAATCATGATTTGTCACAAATACAACTGCTTTCTCATGCCATTTAAATAAGAAGCATGATACAAGATCATCCCATAACAAATAAACATACGAACAGCAGTAAGTTCTACCTAAAATGAGCAAACTGGTATGGTTTCCTGAGACAGTTTCCTGTTTTGTGTTTCTGCCCAGTATCGTGCTGCATGTTGACAGCGATTCTCGGGAGATTGGTCATTCTCTTTTTCCGGTCTGCCAGTTGACGAGTCTAAAAGGCTCGATGACTTTTGTATGAGGGGATATACGAGGATTCATTAGCACTGCCTCTGTTAGCGGGCGGAGGCGTGGCACTCGTAAGCGGACTACTGGAGACCTTTGTCTTTTTGTCTCCAGCAACTAGAAGAGCAAATTCTGAAATGGACATCTTGTTCATCTTGTACTGCTGCACGTCAGATGGAGTGATTCTGCCATCATCTAGGGCTTTTTGGATAGAATACTGCTTGCCACTCTTGCGGTCCCGAAGGACTGAGGTCTCTCCATTAGGCCCCTTGGAAGTTATTTCTTCCCAGTCACACTCCAGCTCCTCCAACTGGATGTACTGATTACGGTCAATCAGCCCTTGTATGTAAGCATCATATGGCGACATATCTTTTCCTGTTTCTGGGTCTAAAATAGTGATTTTTGTGGAAAGATTGGTCTCACTCATTCGTTTAGTATCTTCCTTCTTCAGGTTGTTCAGCAGCTCTCTGAGGGTAAACTCTCTTTTGTGTATCTTGTCTTTCTCATCCAGTATTTCCCTCTCCAGTCGCTGAACATCTGATTCCATCTTCATGCTCTTTTGCCTACTCATCAAGTTTCTCTCACTCAGCAGCTTCGACTGCTGCTGGAAGGATACGTGAGTGTCCTGTTTCTCAGACTCCATGGTCTTCAGCTCCTTCAGGAGGTTCTCCTTCTCTCTCAGCAAGGCATCCCTCTGCTGAATGTAGTTGTTCCCTTCCCAGGAAGTATTATCACGTGTCATCAGAAGTCTGTTCAATTTGTCTCTGGTCCGTTGCATTTCCGTCTCCAGTTCTAGCCTAACATGTCTCTCCTGAGATACCTGCTCTCTGAGACGGACCCTCTCACCCTCTACAGCCTGGTCCTTCTCTACTCGAATCACCTCTTTGTAGACAGTTCTTTCCATAGATTTTTCTTTTAGCAGGATATCCAGTCTTTGGGTGAGGCTTCTGATGTCCCGAGTCAAGGACCGTATGGTATTTCCCTCTCTCTCCAGGTCTGCACGTAAGCTAGCTGTCATCTTTTCCAGTTTGGGATCTCTTTCAACCTTCAGGACCTCCTCCATAATAATTTTCTCTTCAATTGGTGGAGGAGCATTTTCAAGCTCATAGATTCTGGTTTTAATTTGTCTTAGTTCCATCTCTGCCTGGATCCTCTTTTGGATTTCATCTGACTCCCGCAGAATTCTCTCCTTTTCTAGGATCAAGGCTCTCAGCTGCTGCACTTCCAAATCCATCTGTCGACGAGCCTTTATCTCATCATCCAGATCCCTGTTTAGCTTCTCATGCTCCAATATCTGCCTGGAGTCCTTCTCCAAACGCACAACTTCCTGCACCACTACCACCTCCTCTGGCTTCTGCCTCTCCAGCAGGATGTATCTGTTTGCTAAATCAAAGACCATTTCCTCAGTGGTACGCCGGCGTTGTGTTTCGTCACGCAGCTCCTTTCTGAGTCTTTCAGCTTCTTTCTCCAAAAGTGGGTCTTTTTCGTACTTAAGAACCTCCTTTGTCACAAGCTTTGTTTCTACCTTTGATTTTTCCACTTTCAATTCATCTCTCTCTTTTTGCAGGCGAAGTAGTTGGTCTTGAGTGGTATTGTAGGTGCTCTGGAAGCGTGACACCTGTTCATTGAGCCTTTGTAGTTCTTTCATTATTTCAGGACTTTTTTCCTCTTTAACCACTTCATGGAGTACTTCCTTGAGCTCCACGTTTGGCTTCTGTGAGCGCAGTGATGACAAGCTAGTTCTAACTACTTCGATATCCTTCTCCAGATCTCCACGACATCTGTTTGAGTCCTGTATTTCTTTTCTCAGCCTCACAATCTCTACTTCGGTCTGAGGGTCTACTCTGTAGATCTCATTGATTATTTCTTTGATTTCCACATTTTGTTTCAGCCTGTCCACTTGGAAGTATCGGTCCTGAAGTTCTTTGATTGCCCTCATCATATTATCGTTTTCGGTTCTCTGATCCTCCAGCAAAGTTCGGACCTGCTTGGCATCCTCGATTAGTTTGGGGTCTTGTTCCACTTTCTTCACCTCTTTAGTGATAATCTTGGGTTGCACAGTCGGGATAATCCTTTCCAGTGTGTTGATCTGACTCCTGGTTCGGAATATCTCATCATTCAGAGCCTTGCACTTTTGACCTTCATCTGCAATCTGAAGCTCAAAGTTCTTTACAGCTTTCAGCATCTCTGGATCCCTCTCCAGTTTTACTACTTCTTTCTTCACTACCTTCTCCTTTATGGTTGGTGCCTTTGTCTGGAGAATGTTGACCTCAGTTTTCATCTGAACTGTTTCAGTCTCTCTGGTACGAAGCTCATCTTTCAATCTGCGTATCTCCTCTTTGAGTTTATTGGCTTCCACATCAAGCTGTGGGTCTCGCTCAATCTCTGTTACCTCCTTAGTTGCCAGTTTGGGCTTCACATTTTTAATCTCATGCTCAAAGGTGACAATTTTCTTATTGATTAACTCAATCTCCGATTGGGTAGCAGAGCGTTTAAGGGCCTCTTGATGGATCGTATCTCTCAGGACCACCAGATCATTCTCAAGTTTTGGATCACGGTAGTACTGGAGTATTTCTTTTTCCTGGACCCGCTCTACCCCTTTGCGACTCTTCAGTGACATCATCCGGGTTTTGTAAGTGTCCAAGCTAGACTCTACATGGGTTCTCCTGGCAATCTCATCTTCCAGGTCCTTCTTCAGAGTGGCAACTTCATCCTGGCTCTTCTGTAAGCTCTGCTGTTGCAGTTGTTGTTTCACCACCACTTGACTTGCCATCTCCTCTTTCTACTCAGGAGAGAATGAATCGGGTTTTAAATGCTGAGGCTGCCCCCCCCAAACTTTTCTGTGTCTACATTTATTTTTTTTTTAGTAATAACTTCATGCTGTACAAATATGTCAGAAGTGTTTACCAGTAATACTGCTTAACACAATGTAATTTTGAGTTTGATTTACGATGAGTTTATCTGCATTTTCATTGAATCACACCAAAAGACAATAGATCCTTCTCATTAAAGAAAAATCTGCCTGCCTTTGTTTTACCTGAGCAGTGACGTTTTTGGCAAGACCTATCTGGTTGAGTAATGCGTCATTCTTTGCAGATGCTTCAGCATAACGGTTTACCAGGTCCTTCTCCTGTTGCACAGAAACACATTACATTCCATTAGGTCCTAATCAACACTGAAAATATAAGCAGCCTGATTTGAAACTGCTATTCATATAACTTCAAACTGCTTATCCCAGACGACATACAGTAGACTATTCCAGGCAATGTATGCAGGGGTAAACCCTGGATGCCAAGACACAATGCTACCCAGTGAGCCACCTTACAGCAATAGCATAGATCTTAAGTAGACAACAGTTCACCTACCTGCATCTTCACAGAGTCAGCCATAGTGGAAGACTGTAGACGTTTGGCAGCTGGGACTGCTGCCTCATCAAGTGTACTTCTATATTTGTTAGAGTTGGCCTCATAAGCCTAATAAAATAAAAAGCACAGGTTACATAAATACAATGTTTGGTAACACTTCATATGAACTGCACCTTCATAATACATTCATTCTACATTCATAGAACATTCATAAGCAGCATGTAAGTACAGTTGCTCCTCTACTTATGAACATTCAACTTACGAACTTTCAGACATACAAATGAAGAGGACCAAATTGTCTTCATTGGGCTCCCGTCTCCTGTCCGCAACACGTTTTTTTTTTCTGTGCTCCAGTTCCGCCTAGTACGGCTTCTGGCCGCTACTCCTCCCGCGCGGCAGCGTAGGGTGCATACTCCCTGCATCCTAGTTCTTAGTACTTGCGTATCCCCTTAAAATGATGCTGAATAACGACTTATGAACATTTCAAGTTGTGAACGGCCGTTCGGAAAGTATCTCATTCATGAGTAGAGGAGCGTCTGTATACCTTAACATGTATGCGAATGAATGTTCTTTGAATGCATAATGAAGGTGCTGTTAATGTCAAAATTACCCAGTGTTTTGGGGTAACTGGATGATGGTCTGAGTAGCTAAAATGTTACTTGTGTTGTATTACCTAGGTGATACATGCATGTTTATTCACTGAAAACCATACACATAAAGAGAAGACATAATTTTAGCTGAAGTAACTAGGTTTTTTGGGAAAAAATCAAAGGTCTGTCTTACATTGAGAACACCCTGTAGATCCTGGGACTGGTCAAGCATGTGGTCAATGTCATCCCCTTTTCTCCGGATGTCGTCCACAACTCTCTACAACAAAACATTTCAGGCCATAAAAGGAAAGAGCATTATCTTTAGCCAGGTAAAGATCATTTGGCAATTTTTGAGATTCCCAAATAAGATGTGGAAACACTGTTTTGATTAAATTTAGTAGTTTAATTTTCTACATTTTGAAAAATTTAGGGGACATTCCTCTTCAGATATAAAGGGTGCATTTAGTGTTTCAGTGAAAGACTTGGTATTAATTACAATCATGAATCACAAGTGGCTGTCATAGGATGCCTAGTATGGAAACCTGGAGAAACAGACCTTTTGAGAATTCTGCTTGTTGTTGACCTGGGCCAGTGTGTCGTTAGGGTTCACTGTGTTGTTAGGCAGGCTGTCGAGGAAGGAATCCAGCGACTGGGCAGCACTGTCAAAAGTGTGGTACTTGTTGCTTGCCTCTTGTAACAGACGTTCTCTGAATAAGGACGTAGAATAATGAAATCAACAAACACACAAGAGTGAAATACAAGCGCAGATGTGTTTGAGAAAAGTTCCGGATTTACTCTTATGTACTAAACTTAGCGTTGATGTTTGAGCATCACTGCAGCTTCAGAGGGTCTAAGACTGAGGCAGCTTGTCACTCTTACCTCTCTTGCAGCTGGTTGTTGACATTGGTGTAGCGATTCCTGAGGTTGTTTACTCGACCTTCCTGCCTGCGGATATCGGGGCAGTACTCCTGGTAGCTCTTCTGCAGCGTGCTACACAGCTGCTCAGTGGTCTCCAGATCCTGACTGAGCTTCTTCATCTCATCCTGTTTGCTGGCCACATCCTTACGCAGCCTCTGTAGAGACAACATATTTCAGAAGGGAGGACCGATTTTACAGTGGATGCCATACGTTCACTGGATTCATCCAAGTTAGGTTTATTACATTTTATGACACAGTATACAATAACAGCATTTGTTAAAACACAGTTGATAGGAATAATGACTGAGTGTGTTCTGCCCACCTGAATTTCTCGATTGCGTGTCTCAATGGCATTGGGTACATCTGGGATGAATTGGTCCTCAGCTAATTGCTTCTCGAACCCAGAAACAATGCCCTCTACCTTCTGTAACTGATTCTCCAGGTTAAGAGAAGCATTGACCCTATTAATGACCAAAACAGAAGATTAGTGATGTATTGTACACACTTGGGCCAGGCTCAGAGAGGAAGTCTATATGCTAATGCATGCTAATATATATATGCATTTGTCAGAGGTGGCAATTTCAGGTCCAGAAAGTAAAAATCCAGACCAGGATTTCGTTTCAACCAACCACTTGAGTACTATTTGACTGTGACTCTTTACGCTCAGCTGGTTGGTTGAAACAAAATCCTG
>JAODLD010000101.1:10606313-10629066 GCA_026781065.1 Mormyrops boulengeri | reverse complement strand
ATTTGACTGTGACTCTTTACGCTCAGCTGGTTGGTTGAAACAAAATCCTGGTCTGGATTTTTACTTTCTGAACCTGATATTGCCACCTCTGGCATTTGTCATGTCACCGAGTATGTGCAAGAGTGCCTTTACTTTTTGGTGTAGAGATCTGAAAGGCCAGCTAGATCTTCCTGCTTGTTCTTGGCAGAGTTCAGTTTGAGGGGCAGAGTGGAAGATATGGGGCTGCTGGCCCTCTGGGACAAGAGTGGTTCTGCCTCGCGCTGGATGGCAGCCCGCTCCTCCTGCAGCTGCTTCTGAGCATTGGCTGCTTTCTGCAAGGGGGCAAACCATCAGATCATCAGTAACCATGATCATTCTCAGACGATATCAGTGTTGGACACACAGAATCAGAGCTAAACCATAAAAGCTACAACAGAAGACTTGATTTTTGTGTACTGGCATGAAAGTAGCAGTTGTATTTATGGTTATTCAGGGGCATGAATTTAAAACTCTCCCAAATTTATTTTAATGCTGGGGCAGGGTTGGACCAGATATGACCCACAGGCTGGCTTTTACCCAAGTCTGCTGTAAACAATAGTAGATTTTAATCCAAGAAATTAACCAGGACCAAAAGTAATTTCTTCAATAGTCAGTGTTTTCAGTCATTAAAATTGCCCTACAGAATAGAAGATTCCTTCACCTCCTGCTCCTTCACTCGGCTGCTGAGGTCCCCTATTGGGTCACGGCGTTCTGTGGGTACTCTCAGGCGGTTTAGGACGTCCTGTTTGGCCTGAACAGTATCACTGTCCAGTTTGTCTAAGCGCTTGCCCAGTTCTTGCGCCTTGGGGTTTTCTGGATTGCTGGACACACTGCCTAAGGAACCAAAATGATATAACATGAGTCCTGCTCTCAGAAATAGAGTTAGGATGTTGTTGCCCTTTAAATACAGCATATTACATAATTACTCAGACTAGTTTTCACACAAACGCTGTGTTTGATATTGCTCAGGTCCTACTCACTGGATTTCTGTGCCTGTACAACCTCTGTGGCAGCGCTCTTCAGTTGGGCCTGCACTGCTGCTCTCCTCTTCTTCAAGTTTTCCAGCTCTGCACTTAGTCTGTTCCCAGAGACACATAAAAAGAAAGTTTATGCTTGTAAAATATCCAGAAAGGGCACGTTACATCTGTCCTAATTACTTATTGTGTTACATGTTATTAAACGTATTATAATGTGCTTTTAGCAAGTTTTACCTTCCTGTGGCAGGTTGCACATCCAATCAAACTATGGTTTAACACATGTGTTTTAAACTTTTGGTTAATGAACAACAATGGTACATTCCCTACCTGTTAACTTTGTCGATAGATTCCTGGTCAGGTGGAGGCACCAAGAAACAAGCTCCCGGTATGGTTTTGGTCACACCATTGCTAGCCTGAACATCCCAGTTCAGATTGTCTGAGTTGGACCTCAACGTCATTTTGTCCCCTCGAGCCACTGAGGCCTAAAAAAGGGCACTTACACAGTGATTATTTTGCCACACTTCAGCTGTGAATTAGTCAGTAATGGTCTCATGGACAGATAATGAATTAAGCAATTAAAATTGAACTATCTTGAGATAAAATATAGATAGTATTAAGCAATATTTCACAACAATACACCCTTATGGGTCATATAAGGGTTTTTTTTTGTCGACAGGGATCCTATTGGACACCCATGTTTCACTGTGCCTCTGCTAAGCCCAGGTCTCCATACCTTGTCAGTGCTCCAGTCACACAGGGACTCAACAACAACCGGGCTTTTGGGCTTTGTGTGGCGCAGCTTCAGGGGGGACACGCTGGCGCTGCGTGTCTTTAAGTCGGCCAGGAGCAGCTCGCTTCGCTGCACCGTGCTCTCGTCTCCCTGCCAGGTACAGGGAGAGCAGGTTATGGGGTGGAGCATGTCAGGCTATGCTTCGGTGATGGAGCTAATACTGTCCTTCAGATATGGCCGAAAAAACCTAAGTCACTTTGGGCAGAAGCATCAGCTGTACGTCATTTTATTATTATTACTATTCTTATTATTATTATTACAGAGGAGTAATGGTAAGAGATTAAAGAAAAAAAGTTAGTTCCTATAAAGAAAGAAAATATATGTAAAATATTACAGTGTTAACATGTTATAATTTCAATGTGAAATATATGAATGTATGACTAACCTCAAGCTGGAGCAGAGTCTCAGTGGTGGTTTTCTTGCTCAGGGCTTTGGGGTCCAGATTGGCATTGAGTTTTGTGAGGGAGTCATTGAGCGTGTCCACGTCCAGCTGGTACTACACAGCGCACACAAAGTAACAAGCAGTCAGCAGCTGGACGAGAGAGTGCTGACGGTTGTTTTCTGACATGCTGATTGCAGACAGAGCTACGGCTCTGTATGCATTACAGTTCACCGGTCCACGCGTTTTGAGGGGGTCCCCAATGACCCCAATGCTACTGCTCGATACCTTCTTGTAGTCCTCCACATTGGTCAAGTGTGCTTCCTGACAGATGCAGAGATTCAGGAAGGTCTGCCACTCGTTCCTCAACGCATCTCTGTGGTTCTGAAACACACACAACACACACATGGTTGGAGGTGGTGGGGAATGTATGCATAAAGGTATGACCTATAACACCCCAAAACAGATTTTGCAATTTACCAAAGCAAAATAATTGTCTCGAATTAAACTGGGATTCAGGAGAACCTAAAATCCCTCGTCTTCAATTTTCTGGAGACTTCTTGTAACAGCTCATTCGACACAAAGTCAAACCAGTGATACCCAAGGATTCTCCGAAGAGACACAGTACTGAAGAAGTCCAGTCTTCGTCTCAGCTCACTGAATAGTACCAGTAGCACCAGGACTCTAAAGACTTGGACCTTCATCCTCCTGCAAAGATATCGGGAACGCCACACACCCCTTTCCAGCGACCTCATCACCCCCCATGCTCTTCCTATCCATCTGCTGACTTCATAGGAAGAGTCACCAGAGACATGAATGTCACTGCTGAGGTAGGTAAATCTCTCGACAAGGTCGACATTCTCCCCACAGACAGACACACTACTGATGGCTGTGCCTAAGAAGTTATTAAATGCCTGGATCTTGGTCTTTATCCAGGACACCCGCAATCCCAGACACTCAGACTCCTCATTCAGTCTCTCGAGAGCCCCAATCAGAGCCTCGATTGACTCTGCTATGATCGCAGCATCGTCGGCAAAGTCAAGATCAGTAAATCTTTCTTCACCAACGGACGCCCCACAGCTGCTGGACCGCACGACCCTGCCCAACACCCAGTCCATACAAGCATTGAACAGAGTAGGAGCAAGAACACACCCCTGGTGAACCACAGAATCAACTTCTCCCTCCACTCTGCACAGCACTCACAGTACCTGTGTATAGGCCGGCCATGATGTCCAGCAACTTATCCCAGGAGGATAGCCTTACCACCAGCCTGGAGAAGTTCACCCCGGATACCACAGATCCCTATGGCCTTCCCTGCCCCCAGCTGATTCACCACCTGTGCAATCTCAGTGAGATTGGGTGGTTCACAGCTGATTGAATGGTCAGCTTCGAGAACTGTGGACCCAGAGATGTCCAACATCAAAGCTGGATGGTCAGCTTTAAACAGCTGCTCAAAGTAGCCAGCCCAGCGGGTCACAACTGCAGTGTCATCTGTAAGGACCATTCCATCACTTGCTCTGACTGCAAGTCTACTAGGAACAGATTCAGATGTGCGTAATGCTTCGATTCCTCTGTAAGCAGGACATGTGTCACTAGACCACAGATGGTGTGTCACCTATTCCCAGATTCATCTAACAAATGTCTCCTTATCTGCCCTCAGAGCCCTCACAGCCGTCCTTCTCAGTTCCTGGTATAGCCTGGAGTTGCCACCAAGTCATACGCTGTGACTCTCTCGATAATATCCAGGGTGCCCTGCGAGATGAAACACCTCCTGCTGGGAACACCAGCAACACCAATAGAACCCTCGGCAACCTTCAGGGTCTTATCACGGAAGGTCTCCCGCATCACATTAGAGTCAGCAGTCGCACCCATGTCTGCAAGTTCTTCACACAAATAACATGTAAACTCATCAGAACCAGCTTGTTCTTAGAGTCTGGCTAAGTCCAGCCTCGTTCTCCTAGTAGGTGGTAGCCTACTGGATCTAAGCTAAATCTTCAGAGTAGCAACAACAAGTCTGTGGTCAGAACCTGGGCACAACCTGGGCACTTCTGTAGACCCTCCTTTGCCGCGCCACCAGTATTGGAGTACCAAGTGCAATGATGCGGCTCAGGGCGTTGGAACCAGAATCCAGCGACCCGCAGCCCCTGACCTTTGGCAAAATCAATGAACATGGAGCCGTTTTCACCATGGCGAACCTCCAGAACTTCCAGACCCATGGGGACCAATACAATCCTCATAACCAGCTCTGTCAGTGGCAATGGTCGCATTGAAGTCACCCATGAGCAGAGGAGTGTCACTTCGTGTGCACCCTTCAACCACAGAGCAAAGTTGCTAGTAAAATGTCTCCCTCAACGAGAAATCACTCACCACGGTCGGAGCATACACTAAGACAACAGACAAGACACCCAAGGAGTGCCTTAGCCTGAGTCTCGTAATATGCTCGTTGAAAGGAGTGACATCAGACACCATCGGAAGGAGCCGATCCGCTATAGCAACAGCTACTCCCTGAGTATGGCAGCCATCGGACCGACCAGACCAAAAGTAGCTATACCCACCTACAGTGATCTGGCCACTCCCCGGTCGAGTTTACGAAGCCTCCCCGACAGCAGAGGAAGATGGACATCTTGCCAGAGAGACAAGGCGTTCCACGCGCCTACCCAGATGGGTCGCCTCAAACTGGAACCCAAGTGCCGCCATGCAGCAGGTGACGCCTCAGCACCACACCAGCCCCGATCCCCGACAGGCCTGACCCTATTAGCTCTCCGACAGTTTCGACTCGTCCAGGGATGAGGGTCCCAGAGGCTTTCCCCCATCCCCTTCATGGTGCGTGCATCCTTCCTGCAGGCAGCTGCAAGAGAGCTACTCCCGCGGAGAGCAGAAGAGTATCGTGCTTGTTTGTATCGAGCAGTTGCGAGTTGTTTTACGGTGGCTAGAGTGCCAATCCCACCACCAACCCCCCAAAAAATTGTTTGAGGACCACTTGCAGGGCCAGATACAGTTTAACATCATACCCAAGACACAGCACCCTCCCCATCAGGAAATCAAAGTTGCTGGACAGGTGGGGATACTCACCACTATACTAACGAGGAGACAGGCAAAACATACACACCTCGATAATAGAGCCAGCAGGATGTTTCAGCTCTATGAGGCGATCTCCATCATCCTGAAGCTTATTCACATCGCTTTCATGGGCCAAAAGACTGTTATTCTTGAAAATCTAGTAAAGAGAAAGTAAAGGCATGGATAAATATATTATTGTTCCCTGTCAGGGCTACTAATGACTATAAATGTATGTACATTTCTGTGAAATGCAATTACAGAGCTATTCCAATCAGTCCTTGCATTCCAGTCTTATACCTTTTCTGATTTCAGCATTTGCAGCAATCATATTTGCTGCGCCTTACTTTGTCTCTTGTGCTTCTGGTGGGCCGTGCACTGCCTTCTCACCTCGTACTGTCTGCGGACGTGCGTGGGGTCCACCATCTGGTCGCTCCAGTCCTGCTCCAAGATCTTCTTCTGCTCTTCGCCCAGGTAGGCCAGCTCCTTGTTGCAGCCCTGCATGTAGTCATACAGGCTGCTCAGGTACGTCCGCCGCCACTTTGAGTTATCCTGCACAACAGGGGAAGTTGTTACCATGAGAAAGAGACCCACATTGTGCTGTGAAACACTGCCATGACCTGGGAGCACAAAGAATACACATCAAAAACACAGCTATAGATACAAAGAAAGCCAAACCGTGAGTATTTCTCATGAACCTGCAACTGTCAAGATCTCATCTAAATTTACATTTAGGGGATGTTTTTAACCAGAGCAACACACAACTGATCAGGCAAAGTCAGACAGTCCCTGGAACAAGTGAGAGTTATGGCATTGTTCAGGAACCTAGCAGTGATTGTGATGATCCAGGGATTTGAACCAGCAACCTTCTGATCACAGACATAGTGTCCTAACACACTGCTCCCAGCTTCAGGAATATTACTCACCAAGAGATTATTGTACTGTTTCCTAATGGCAGCTATATCCTGAAAGATCAAACATATCAAACATATGGTTATTAGTACACCAATATTTGTCAGTGCTTCAGGTTACACTCAACTAAGGTACTATCAGTAGGGTGATGCAGGAAATAGGTAATAGACATGTTTTTATACAGTGGAGTGCTGAGCGATCTGGGAACAGCTTGCAAATGTGAGGCAAACATTTGGACCCACAAGGACGAGAAACATAAATAGCGAAACAAATCCAGGATAACAAATGTGGTGAATATTTGAATTTTTCCCATGTGACACAATCTGTACCGGAGAGTTGGCGGAGCTGGCGTTTATCTGCGAGCCATAAGCCTCGATCTCCTTGTGCAGGATGTTGTGGGCAGCAATCTGCTTCTCCAGGTCTGACACCGTCGGCCCGTATTCCTCTGCATTCACCTGCCTCTACATCACATGACATGGGTCTGATCAGACTCCCTGTGACTCCATGTTGGTTCTTTTTTCATTCAGACTTGTGAGCTGGCAGTTCTTGTTTGATTGTGCAATGGAACATATATGCAAGGTGGAGAATTATATGGAGTGGGTTACTCTGCAGATTTACCTGTTTTTGATTGAGCACCAGAGGCCAGTCGATTCTGGGTAATACATCCACGTCTTTTGCTGATTCATAAACTTCCCGGTAAAGGGCACAGTCTTTGTACCAGCGGTCGTGGAGGTGACTGACACTGAAAACAGTGATAGGGAGACAATATGCCTGTCTGTCATTCTGGGTTGTGCGTGGCTTAACAGGTTAGGATCTGTCTGGGAAGTCATATATATACACGTCAAACACCTGTCAAACACCTCTTGGTCGTTCCAATATTTGACATGTATTACTTCATTTCCATGAGACCTTTTATTATAAGGTGAATAGCCTAGCTAACAAACACGTAAAAAGCAGGTGTGTCCATACTTTTGACCGGTACTGTATATATGTATGCGTCAGTCATGGGAGTAACATAGATGTGTGAAAACTACCCAGTTTCCGTACATGGATAAATAAAGTACTACTACTTGAAGAAAAGATACACTGTTGTGAGTTCTTCACTGCTGTCCTTGTTCTAAAATAGTTATTTATCAAAATCATATCATGAACACTGAGTCAGTTTCTTTCAAGCCTGCAGCAGGATGCACTATCCCTCAGCCCCACCTATATGTGGACAAAGCTGGTGCCAGGTTTCAGGCACTGAGTCACTCACTCGGTCTCAATCTCATTAGCCTGGGGGTGTTTCAGCTTCTTGGCTTTGTCCACATCCATGTAGAGATCTTTCAGGAGACCCTCTGCCTCGGCCAACCAGTCTGCATTCTCCTTCTGGTGCTTAAAGGGTAGGTTCTTGATCCTGTTCTCTTTGTCCTAGAGATCATGCAGGCCAAGGTCAAGAATTAGATCCAGCGAAAAGAAAGCCGTCCCGTTTTGCAGAATAACTGATTCACAATTAGAATGAATTTAGCGGTCACTGGGCATCGAGTATTGAATTAGGTGCGACTGTAAGGCTTGATTTTTTTCAAACAAGTTGGCTAATCCACTGGCATTCCCAGAAGGGGGAGTGGCCATGTAGCTTAATTCATTATAAAGGCAAGGCATGGCAATATTGTGCAAGAGCATGTTTTACAGGAGTCACCGTACAATATTCAGCTTCTCTTCTGCATGCAGGACATCTCTCTCCACCTGATCAGCATTGGTTTGCATGCGGGCGATCAGCAAGGCCAGGTCACCAGCTTGGGATCTGTGAGGGGGACAGGAAGTTTAGTCTGAACACCCTGAACCACAGTGGTGAATGGAATAGTGATCCGTTTGTGTTTTCACTTATTTATCCTAGCAGGCTCTCCATGAGACATACAGATAGGTGAGAGCACAGGGTTGACCACACCCAGCACTGCTTGAGCAACTGGAGTTAAGGGCTATGCTCAGGGGCCAATGGTAGCATCATTCTGCCAGTCCAGTGTTCTAATCAGCAGAGCCACACACCACCCAGAACCACATACGGTCACTCCAATCCTTATTAAACAATACAGAGGGATGTAAAGTAATTGCATTTCACTGCCATTACTTTGCTGTTTAGCTACATTTTCATTGCTATAGCAAGTAAAGTCTCTGGAATGTTCCATACTGTCAAAATACTGCCCCAGGGTGGTGGCCTAGCCAGAAAGTGTTTGTGCCTTTTTCTCCACCTAAGATTCTTGTTTTATCTCCACCTAAGATTCTTGTTTTATCTCCACCTAAGATTCTTGTTTTATCTCCACCTGATTCTGATGTTCTGGATGCGATTGTCAGCTTAGCAATGAAGGGCAGGTCTACTGATGAATAGGTTATTTGGAATGAGAGTCAGGTGTAGAACAAATAACTAAAAGAAAGTTTTGCAAGCCTCCTCCAAAATGCCTTCCATGGTTGTCATTCCACAACTTTCTTCATTTCTGGCTGGACCTGCTGTCATTCACAAACATTTTGGGGCACACCCCAGGTTAGACTGGATTTTATGGGTCCCCCTGTGAAATCGACACATTTCTACCAAAATCTATGGAAGATGTGTAGTTATGAATGTAAATGAAAACTGTCTTTGTCTGCCTTTCACTTTAATCAGCACTTTGATGTATCATAGAAGGAATTATTCTTTGGCGCTATGCACCTGTTCTCCAATAAAATATTCAAACATTTCCTAAAATTCTCTTACCCTAACTACTGAAGGACTGATTACGTCTAATTTTCTGTTCCAGCCAGTATGAATCAGGCATCTCTTTGGTCTTTGCAGTGTTCCAGTGTTACAGTCCACAGTCCAAAATTATTGCTATATATTTGTAAAATAATTCCTGCAGTCAGAGGGGTGTCTGATGATATCGCTAGCATATTGCTTTGGTTAATTGTGTTTTTTAAAAACTTGCTGAGATCTTTTTTGATCTTTAGCACGATATGTCTCTCTTTTTAGTGTGTGAATGTATATGGGTGCCCTGTGATGGGCAGTCAGGTCTTTTAAATACTGCCCCCTGTACTTTTTGAGATCTGGATGACTATGGACATGACTGTCACAGAGGCCATTAATAATTGACGGATGAATGTTGGGAAAATATATATGTGTAATGGCCAAAACAGAAACAGTACCACTTAAAACAGTAGAAGTGTTTGTATTCTTGAAAATAGTTTTTCTCTTTCACCCAATTTCTCAATTACATTGTAAGTTTAGTTATGCATAAGTGAATGGGCAATCTTTTTCAAGTCTTCATATACACGAGCATTAAAACCATAACTGACCAAGTACTGCCTTTCAGTGGTCTAGAAAAAAGTATTACCTCTTCAGGTGCATTCATAAAATATTATAAAGTAAGATTTATCTTGTTAAAATAAAAAAATTACTAATCAACAGGGAATGTTTTCACCTGTACCAAAGAGATGGCTGCATAACACCAACAAATTGTAGGTTTGTCCACATTGTAAACATTTATTTTGTTAGAATGTAGTATCTGATCTGATATTTTTTTAATCTGACATTTACAACATCTTTCTTATCATAGCACTAGGTGAGAATTAATGTCCAGGCCAGGAATATCAAATATTATTTCTAGTATTTTATGACAAGTGGATAAATTATTTTAAAAGAACAACATAAGACTAGTCTTAATGTATGTCTTCAGGTTCTTGTATTCAAATGTATTATGTTGGCCTAATCTCCAGAATTCCTGTTAAATTCTGAGAATTTATTATCCAAAAGCCTTCCATACCGACAGAGGAAATATGAGAGAAAACTGTGACATTTTCCCATCAGCTAAATCAGTGTTTCATATATTTTTATCTGATATTTACAATATCATTCTCATCATAGCATTAGGTGAGAATTACAGTCCAGGCTCCAAGCTGGGAGGGATCAAAAATGTGAACTGTCTGGGGGTCCCCATGGACAGGGTTGGGAAACACTGAGCCAAATGATGACATGATGTCTTCCTGTGCTGTTAATGATGACCCATCATTCAGTGTTATTGCATTTGCTTTTCCCCGCTCAATCTTTCCATCCTTCTCACTGGACAGTAACATTTCAAGAATTTTCTGTTTCATCAAAATTGAAATTATCCTGCAGTGAAAATAAATATGCAGGTAGACGTCGACCTTCCCTATCCAGCAGAAATGCTTCCCAAGCTGCTGCACTGTGCCACACACCGTGAGCAACAGCTGCCAGAGGACCGTGAACCCTATTGTGAGCCCTGTCCAGCAGGAATGGGCTATGGAAGCAGTGATCTATCCAGGGGCCTCAGTCACTGTGTCCAGCAGAAATGGGCTATGGAGCAGTGATCTATCCAGGGGCCTCAATCACTGTGTTCAGCAGGAATGGGCTATGGAAGCAGTGATCTATACAGGGGCCTCAGTCACTGTGTCCAGCAGAAATGGGCTATGGAAGCAGTGATCTATCCAGGGGCCTCAATCACCGTGTTCAGCAGGAATGGGCTATGGAAGCAGTGATCTATCCAGGGGCCTCAGTCACTGTGTCCAGCAGAAATGGGCTATGGAAGCAGTGATCTATCCAGGGGCCAGAGTCACTGTGTCCAACCCTCATGTGTCTGGGTGCTGTTGTGTACTGGTTCCACTCACCCCAGTTCAGATTTCCACACTAATATTTACAACCACGTCTTACAACTGCTCACAACTTTTACGGCACGATTGTTGGGTTAACAGAGGCAGATATTAGTCCCTTCACATTTAAATGCCCTGTTTGCCTGATTATGACAGTCAGTGAACGGTTACATAACACCTACTGGACTGCTCTGGGGACCTTGCCCTAAGAGTAGCTTGAAAGGCAGCCAGACACACAAGGGGTGTGAACCAGGCACAGGCACACCTCGTAGGGCCAGCCATTGTGTGTGTGAGCCGGGGGGGGACCTTTTCCCTCCTGTCCTCTCCCATGCTCTCCGTTTGTCTCCAGCAGCCTTGGGGCACATCTCGGCTGCTGAGCGATCAGGTTGTTACGCTAAAAGCCACTCAGACGTCACTGACGATCCTACACAGCGTCGTACGCGGGCGGGTCAAGCCTCTCCCAGTTCAAAGGGAAGTTTCTGTGGTTATTAATGATGCATATTTTTAAAGAGCCAGTAGAGATTATTAATATGGAATTTCAAACATCACCAGAATATTCTCCAGAGGAATAGTAATGATGCATGACCAACGGTTTATATCTGGTTCTTGGAGCCCTCAAATGTTTTGTTGAGAGTTTTGTTGTACATGTACAATAACAATAAAGATATTCTATTTAAGCCAAATGTAACTAAAATTTGCAATTGCTCTTGCAGTTGATCTGACATCGCTTCGTCAGTATATTTTGCTTCGGTTAATGCTCATGGCGTCACAGTTTTAAATCAAACTGCAGCTCATGACTGAACAGAGAATATTAAGGAGTAACTCTTTAATTTCTGCTTGGTTTACATAATTGGTATATTACCTTCCTCAAGATATGTCAAAAAAAATGAACTGGCCACATATCAGTATATATAATTCAAACATATACCGGCATTTAATAACCTACCGACAAGCATAAGATCCTGTATAAAGTCATACATAGTAGAGCGCTTGGGTCAGTTATACGTATGTAATTCAGCTGGGTTGGCTGTCTCAAATCTCTTTAGTTATTATTTGTATCGGTTATTATTTCTATTGATGTTTATATACAGGCATTTTAAAGTTATCCTGACAAGAATTACTTTTATAAGAGCAAATACTTTCTCAGCAGTTCAGAGAAAGGATCACTTAAAGGGTTCACACAGACTGATAGTGTTTCTGAGTTCTGGATAAATTACTAGAGTGGATCCAAAGTGGAAGTGTAAGGAGGTTCCTCACACCAAATACCCTGCACCCGCAAGTTTTTATTTAATACACCTTTGTCTAAGACAGCTTCTCTTCTGGATTCTCTCACATTCCAGAAGCGCTAACAATGTGGATGATATTCGTAAGTATTATGTATCGCCTGCCAAACGAAAAAGCATCTCGTTCACAAAACCTTATCCCAACATGTTCAGCAGCAGACAGAGTAGGATCACATGGAATGACATAGAGCAGTGCTTCTCAACCCGGTCTTCAGGGACCCCCAGACACTTGATATTTTTTGGAAGGAACCAAAAATGTGGACTCTCTGGCAGGGAGCTGGGAGGGAGCAAAACCATGGACCGGCTGGGGGTCCCTGAGGACCGGATTGAGAAACACTGAAAACAAAACAAACTCCCAAAGCAAGGGGAAGTGATGCAAAGAGCTGAAATCGAAGACGGCCGAGCTTCTAGGCCTGCACTCACTTGCTGATCTTCCCAGTGACCTTCACCGAGTTGCTGGGGTCCTTTTTCTTCAGCATCCTGCGGCTTTGAGAGTCACGTTTTCTTCCTATATCCCTTAGTGTCTCCTCTCTCCGGCACAGTGAGCGTCCCTGCTGCGACGCTGTGTAGTTAAAGTGAAGAGACCGGCTCTGGCTCCACCCAGAGAACAGGTGTGCCAACACCCAGACATCTATCTGGTTCCACAGGACTGGGTCAACCTGTTTCTCTCATTCTCTCTCTCCTCGGCCCCCTTTCCCCCTTCCCTCGTTCAATTTAGATGCATTTTAACCTACTTTTCCCCAAACTGTGAATTCGGGATGCTAACACCTCTTATTCCTTAACCTACGGAAACTTGACCTTGGGTAAAGCATTATACACAAGCAGATATGTGACCTGTCCAGTTCTCCTTTCCCTACCTGCTTGTACAAGAGAAACTGATGGATGATCACAAAGAATGCATTTCCTCCCTACATTCTTACACGAAGAGAACTAAACAGTAAACTGTGTGTCTAGTTGAAAATCCATATGGAAACATTGATATTTTAAACTCTGAAAAAGTAAAAAAAAAAATAAAAATAAAAAAAAATAAAACAAGATTCAGGACAAACTTCAGTTCCTACTTTTACATTATTGTTTTTAAAATGTAAACAAGGTACTTGAGTGACTCTCAAGTACCTTGCATCTTCTCTGTAGGTTTCTTCTGAAAGTCTAAGGACATGTAAGTGCTAAATGGGTGCTTCTAGATTTCTCATAGTGTGTTCCCTACAAGAGAGTGACACCCCACACATACTGCACCCCTGCCTTGTGCCTGGGATAGGCTAAAAGCACCCTTTGACCCTGAGCTGAATAAGAAGTTGGGAGATGGCTGGATTATGGGGTGTTCTGCAAATATATATTTCTACACTGATTTAATTACACTAGAAGTTTAGGTTCTGTGCCTATTTTATGCAGTGATAGGGATTCATTAACTATTCATTGTGTAACATAATGCAGACAAAATCCAAGATATCAAAGACTGGAACACCTAGCGGCTTTTTAATAAAGAATTTAATAAAATTGTAGACACAAGTTAACATAAGGAGACACGACAGACAGCATCACATACAAGTTCCCATATTAACCACAGACTCAGGCTTCGATACGTCAGTTGGTGTGAACTGACTTCACTATTAAGTCAAATGACAAATATTCTAAAAAAAGAAGGGAGAGCTTTTGAAACAAGACAAATGTGCACAGGGATTAAATAAAACTCGTCGGGAAGATACAGAGAGAGCAATACGTAATAGCTTTACAATGGGAACAATAGTGCATTTTTTTCTGCCCCTAGCTGCCTCTACAGTCAGCGATGTGGGTGGACCTGCCCATCATCTGCAGGATGGAGAGGAAGACTGGAATGCAGCCAGGCAAAGGCTGGGCCGCTCCGAAGGGCACTGGCTTCATGCGAACGCTGGCAAACGCTGCAGTCTCACAGGGGACTTCGAGTCCGGGAGCCACCTTTTACCGGAAAAACATCGTTCTCAGGTCAAAACACAACAAAAATGTTCATGATTAGTGGAAAACCTCCTTAGACTGACAGAATAAGCCATTCAAGCGTAGTGGCTGGGAAGTACCACTGGGGCAGGTACCAAAATTTACACCACTAACTGTGGCGGCCAACGCCGGTGGAAGTTGACGTGGTGCCCAAGCTTCACCAGATGCCCCTCCCCCCAGGAAACTTCACTATCCAATTTTACTTCGTTTGACGTTTGCTAACTCGGTGCCCCATAAGAAGATGGGACCCTATATCGCCCTTAGGAATGACCGGCCCCATGTGATGGCTATAAAGCACCTTAGACTTGAACCTGTAACATCATTACAGAAACATCAATACAATAGTCATTACCTCAAACCCAGAAACTGCAACATAAACCTAATTTTCAAATGTAAACATTGGACAGAATGGTGGTATTCTGGACTGTGTTTCAATAGCGGCTATTCTACTGTTACCCAAAGAGGAAAAGTAAACAGCTGACAGAACATGTCTGAGCATGAACGTATATGAACTGGCAATGTAGCTTCCCACAGAAATGCAAAGATCCGTATGGACATTTATATACATTACTTATTTATATTTCTAAATCATTAAGCAGGTGAGGTTCCTTTTTCCCAGTTCGGTGCACGGTGCACAGATCTTCACGATAGCATGTGCCGCCGTAGACACAGATGAGAGCTATTACGATCCGTGATGGCACGCTGCTCTCGTGGTTTCAGGGGGTGTGTTTTTTGTCTGACAGTGGCGCACACGCCCCAGAGTGGCATTTTCTGGCTCTCCACACCCCCACCACTACACCACACCCCACGCCACCATGAGAGGTGACAGATTTAATCTTTACAGGAGCAGCAATTCGGGGGAAACACAGTTTTTTCACGAAGAAGCACAATTTACCTGCTTGCATGACTGAAAATGTTTCCCACTTTATTGTGGTGTGTGTCCAGTTACTGCTTCAGAGACAGAACAGAGACAGACAGCAAAACAAAACAGTAATAATGAGACCGATTATTCATGTAGTTGTGTTGTTTTAATTAAGAGCCCTAAATGGGAAAAAAAAAAATCACAACATGTGTCCCCATTTCATCCTCAATGACAGCAGAAAACATCCAGGCCGCCAACATACCATAACAGTCGGACACCATCAAATAAAAAAAACTTGTTTCGTTCATCACGACACACGGGGAACAAAGCATCAGGAGGCTCTATCCAGCCCAAATCAGACTCAAATCATGAGGAGTATCATTTTGTAGAAGATCTGGCCATCTGTAGAAGAGATGGAAAGCTGAAGGCCTCCCCAGGTCTCATCTGCTGCGTAGACTGTTTCTCAAAGGGATTTCTTGGGAGGGTAGCATAACTTTCCATATTTAAGCAGACACACGACGTGACAAATGGCTTCCAAACCCATTGTCTATACACAAATGCTGCCCCCCCACGTAACAGATATACAGTAGACATCTAGAGATCAGATGCACAGATGATAGAGGTGTGAAGGGCGGAGCATGCCACTCTCCTGTGAGCCAATAGGAGCCCTTAACACAGGGAACTCTGGGTGAGGCTGAATTCCCATTAGTCAGACTTGCATCCGCGGCCGCATTGGATGGGTGTCATGCTCCGTGTCACCGGCTTACGGTCAAGCTCTTTGCACAAGAGGTATTGTAACAGGACAGGAAGTGACAGTGGCTTCGAGGGGACGCAGACTGAGGTGGCGTGAAGGAGCACGTGATAACTGCTTCAATCGGGACTCGCTGTGGTCTCTGACATGTTCTGTATGTACCCACTGGACATTAGACATTGTACACATTGCCTCAATCTAGGAATATGACGAATACATAAGACATGATTCCAGTAAGATAGAAGAGGCAGCACAGACAAGAGCTGGTCCTAATGCAGCCCGGCCTCCTGCCGCCCACGAGCCTTACTGAAACGGTCCAGCCAGTTACACCAACAGCTGCACGATTCGCAGCCACGTCTCCACATTTTACACCGGCGTTGCCCTTCCAGCAGAATCGCCTAAATTCCATCTTCTTTTTCTGGAATGACTTGTGAAACAGTAAGATAGTTGTTGATGGGAGATTGCTGCTGCCCCCCCCACCCCCCTCTCGTCCTAAAATACTGGTGTTAGCACTGGGTACAGAAAGGCGCTTTTTAAAATTTGAAATTATAATACAATAAAGAAAAGTACTAGATACCCCCCCCCCCCCCATGTGACAGACTGCGCTGATGAACACCTGACACACCCTCTTTCACATCTTCAGGCGTACGCGGGGCTTAGATCCTGGAATCCACCCAGCAGGTGGAGCTGGTGGCCTTGGCCGTCATGCCACAAGCCAGGACCCCCCAGAGGATCTCCACGCCCGCCTCGCCCAGGATTTAGCTGCCGAAGCCGAAGATCCCTTTGATGTAGCCAGTGAGGCCTCCTTTGCCCTTCTGCTCCACCTTGTCGTCGAGCGGAGGGAAGGTCGCGTGGTTGAGGGCCAGGTCGAAGAAGAGTGGCTTGCAGGGGATGGGCTGGAAGTCAGGCGGGAACTGCACCAGGTTGGGCTGCTTGCCGAGCAGGGAGGGGTCCAGGTGGAAGGTCTCCAGGCGTTCACAGAAGGGCTGCAGAGGTGGGGGAGGCGGGTTGTGGTGATGTCATCCATGCATACCGCACACGCGTATGCGGAGAGATGAACAAGTGGAATGCCTTGCACTATCAGTCAGTCAACAAGTAGGGAAAGTCAAAATACCATATTCAAGAAATATAACCCAATATGCAACTCGCTCCACTCAGAATGTACGCCACCTTCGGACCGTCGCCCCAGGTCCCAAATCACTCCAGCAACCAAACAAACCGTCCCCTCTAGGGATGTGTCTGCATTGGAGCGTTACTTAAGTATTCAAGTAATGAAGTTAGACTGCATAATTACCAGTAATTGCTATTAAGTTTGCTCTGATTCATGTTTAGTCTTGTACCAATAAACTAATGCATAATATGAAAAATATGATCGTTCGTACTTTGCTTTGTTAACGCCTAATGAACGACATAATGAAACGAGCATGCATAAGCACACACTTCAGATTTTTTTCTGTCCAAAGGCACATCCACTCTTTCCAATTGCTTTATTTCACCTTTAAAGAAAGAAGGCTAGGGCTTGTTTTCCTGTGGTGTTAGATAACAGTTCCTGAGATGCCAATCTCTCGAGGAATGTCACCATAGGCTTTCTGATTTCACTCTGACCTTTAAGAGCTTCCAGATTTGTTAGCAGCAAAGATGAAAGTGCCAAGAGAAATAACAATTACCGAGTAAACTGCCTGCTAACAAGAGATCCAAGAGAAAGTTAAGAGATTTATTGGTAAATATTTAAATGACACACATTATTAACTTACTGCTATCAGTCACACCACTGCCATGTCAAATACTATTAACCTACACACGGATAATGGTCCCCACCGCCACTGAAATACTTACCTTGTTATCTTTGATTTGCTGCTGAGGTGTTTCCACAATGTCTTCCGTGTCTGAAATTTAAAAATTTCCATACTGGTAATGCAAAAATACCACAACTCAGTGATACACAACGCAAAAGTGACTACAGACAGAGACAAACTGGTAGGGAAAAATAATACAGAGTGAGACATCATAAGCAGACGTTCCAATAAAGTGCGAGCTTTATGTGCAAAGCATCTGTATCCAGATTTCTTTCTTTCTTCTTTAGTAGCCTGAAGCAAGCTGCTTAACCTGAATTAATAGGGAAATCTATCTGGATAAATGTATTGTATATAATCCACAAATTAAAGTAAGTATGAAACGCCCGGTATTTAACCAGAAGAGGTACTAAAGCCCAAAGATTAATCTTACTGCCCAAGAATAATCAATTCTTGGATTTGAGTTTGAGAATGTTTATGTATTGTCTGAAGTTGCCGTGAATTTTAGAGAGAGAACTCATTAACTCAAGCCCTTTTAATAGCGGAGACATGCTGCATGATGTCATCGTAAAACTTCAAAAAAAAATCCAAAGATAGCATAATGTGCTGGTGAGTCAAGGCAAATGAGGCATGTGACCATCTCATTGACAAAAACTGCTCTACGCATCTCTTTGTCTATCATTGTTAGGTTAACCGCTCGCCACAGCCAACACCCGACTGTACCCACCCAAAATGGCGGCCGCCTGCAGTGAGTATTTCTCGGCGTTGACCTCTGTGATCAGCTCCTGAACATCAGGGAGGTCCTGAGGGAAGGGAGGATAGGATTTCAAACATCTGTCCAGACCAACAGAAAATGTGGCACCTCATTTGTCAGTGAAATGAGACAAAGAACAAAACAGAAGGGATTCATTAGCCATGCTGAACTTAAAGACTATATATGCCTTAAGTCAACCCAACAGCATCAAGAAGAAAGTTAATGTGCAGAGGGGATGAGTCTGGATCCCAGGCAGAAGCCAAACCTTTGGTAAAACCAGAGGTACTGTATGATGGTCACTGGTACTGAGAAACATTCTCTGCCAATCCATAAGACACACTGAGTGTGCAGACATCCTGGAGGCAACCTAGAGAACTAGCAGATATATCTTTATAGATATTGTTCCAGAGAGCCCCCCAGACCTACCCACCTTCAGACTGTTGTTGAGGTTTTTGGCCTTTGACTGAACCTCGCAGGCGTACTTCAGAACACGCTCATACAAAACCAGGGCTTCGCTCCACTTCTTAACCAGCACGTAGGACTGGGCAATGAAGAAGCACCTTCCGGAAGAGAAAGGGGTGACTGTCTGGGTGTGCCCTGACTGCATTAAGTATGCTGTCTCTACAGGACACTAACAGTGAAGGTGAAACCAGCACATGAAAGCTACCAGCGTCCATCTGACATTTTGCAAGGTAAGTCCCTCCTGTAGTTGCACTTCTACAATTGGACTTTCATCCCACACTAATCACAGGCAACCAAGTCTCTGAAGGTGCCGCTGAACACTAAGTCAGGTTTATGTTGAAATGAAGGGAACACACAAGACAGCCATCCTACTTGTAGGCTTTGTAGACCAGCATCTTGAGAGAGACCTCCTTCTGGAAGGTGTGGTCCTCTTCCAGTCCCTGAAGGGTGGACAGCTCCATCAGACTCTGCAGGGTGGAAGGAGACAGTTGTTTAGAGATGGTCAGTACGTGCAAGCCTGTCACTATCTCACTGATGAATCATATCGCTTCTCTGGGAGCCTTTCGCTGACTGGGGCAAGGGGCGCTGGTGAAGGCGTACCTGCAGGATGATATCGTAGAGGCGGATGAGGTCCTGAGGCCTCGGGCTCCTCTTGCTCTCATCCGGCTGGACCTCCTTGAGTTTGGCCTGCAGTACACGGGCCATGCTTTCGTTCCGCTTGACGACAGTCAGCAGCTTGATGTAGGTCAGGTAACTAGCGGCGGTGACACGGGCGCACGGGAAGGTAAATGACGGGGCTGTGAGGCAGAGCTACTTCACATCACAGAGATGCTGGGGCTTTACCTGTGCAGATACTGCAAGTTGGAGACCTTTCCCACCTCTCCATCCGCAGCCCTCTCTCGCAGCTTCTACAGTCGGAAGCATGACCGTAAGAGACCCAGAGACCACCAGACCACCAGAGGGCGCTGCTGGAGGGCCACTTACCGCGTCGGCTTTGATCTCCTCTCTCACGGCCTGGATGGTATCCCTGCACTCTGCTAGCAGGGTCTCATAAAGACGCTCCTTCGTCTCCTCGTTCGCGGCCTGTGAGAAATGACATACGAGGGGGTGAACCAGGAGGGGGGTGGGGGGTAGAGACCTGAAAACCCTCCCCCCTCCCCCTTTAGAAATACACAGGTATTGTTAACTCTGGCATTCCTGCGCTACACCCCATTCTGGCATAAAGACAACAGATCTTTAAGTGCTGTGAAAAGTGGAAATGCAGGTAACGTCACATACTTTAGCCTCCCGTCAGGCAATGAATTCTGCAGCATTCATGTAGGTTTGCCCACAGCGTAGTGAAGGTTTCCTTCTCCCACGGATCAGGTGCGCTGCGAAAGGCTGCGAGCTACCTTACCATAGTACCTTTCCCCACCAATTTTATCACGCTAAACATGACTCACTCCATTCAAAAAAGCTAACAATCATTGTACACAATATTCTTCAATGACGTTACATATGACCATCACCCCACTAACCTATATATTAAGCTGAATGAATTATGAATAAAGAATTACTACTATTATTAATATATTACTATTGAGTCACGGCGGCCAGTCTTCAGGTCTAACATCAGCCACTTAGCATGCGGTGCGATAGCACGGCGCCTGTGCCACAACACAAGAGAGAACGGCATCTGCTGGCTTTGTTGACATTGGCATATGTACGCAAACAAGAGTCCGCAGCGCTTATTTCCGTGTGTCTATAATACCGTGCCATTGTTTACGAAATGCCAAGCCGCGGCTGAGGGGAAAGGTCCGGTGGCGCTAGTTCAGGCTCGTACTTCACGATGTTCGATTCACGACCCAGTTAAACAAATACCTGCGTGAACACAAACAGGCTGAATTTTACGTAGAAGAGGGGTGTAGAGCCGCAGATGCGAAGTGGAATGCCATATAATGAGGCAGGCCATTAAAGAAAGGGAAAAAATACACACACACACACAGGGAAAACAAAGGTGGAACTCCTGGCAACCAGCTCCCCATCATGCAATAAATATGTGTCGCCTGCCAATGTGTCTAAACACGGAGAGTGTGGGTAAGGAAAACAGACAGATCACGTTTGTTTACCAGTGCCACCCATCAGCACATGAACATCTTGCTGGAGGAAGACCAGAGCTTCCAGTTTGGTGCAGTCCCCACCCAAAAGGGAAGGGAAGGGCGGGAAGAAGCAGTAAAACCTGTCTGCTCAGCGCTCCTATGGGTCAGCCTCGAGCACTCAGTAAAAACAACCCTCTCCATTCATTCACCACGCCCCGCAACGGGGTAACCTCTGAGACGATGGCTAGCAGCCACTACTGGCTGGAGGCAAAAGGAAAAAAAAAAGATGTACAAAACCTTTGCTAGGATTACGCCAAACAATCAGCCCACAGTACTGGAATCTAATGTGAAAGGAGAACAGAGAGCGAGCAAGAGCAGGAAAGAGGAAAAAAAACAGAATCGCAACAGGGCTCATGCCAGACTGGTGACTAAACTGCAGGGCAAAGTGTATGTCGCGTGCAAAGAGAACCAGATCTGTACTCGGGCAAAAAAACTGACAATGGCGCCCCCTGGTGGCTGAGGGGGTTGGCTAAGGGATCCCAATGTAAACTGCCGCATTACATGAGAACCTGGGCCGATATAGGGGCAACTGTGGCCACAAATTACTGTTTTTCTTTTTAAATTCGATTACAAAGAATTTTTTTTTATATTCAAATTCAAATAGTGGCTGTTATTCTTGCAAGTTCTAGTATTCTATGTCAGGGGTACTCAGTACAATAATTTGATCCAGGTCAATCGATCGAACCCCCTCCAAATCCTGTTTGGAAAATTTTCTCAGGGACAGTGGACCATGGCTTTGTGTCACTGATGAAATTTGGATCTCTGGGACAAACTATGTGGTCAACAGACACGTAGTTTGTAACTAACACTGTATTGGTACTTTTCCACCGGCATACGGGAACTAAGCCGTACCGAGAAGAGAGACTAGTTGGACTTTGGTTATCCATTGCAGAAGGGTTGGCATGGGGTTTAGAGAACGCCGGTGACGTAAAACCAAAGAGACTCTTTATTTACCATTTACACGATGTACATCATGACTTACTATGTGCTAATTTCCAAATTTTCTAGTGTGATTCTGTGTGAATCACGGTGTTATGTTAGCATCAAATGCTAGTGAAATTAGCATTCGCTTACGTAAATTTGCATTATGAATCAACTCTTCAGCTGTTATATAGTACTTTAAGCAGGTAAGTTCCGAGTTAATCAAGAATACATAAATACATCGCCATACGTGGTTCTACTTATAATGAATAATATATAGAATATGGCCTTATTTCTTTCAGATGATCCATGCATATAGACGCAAAACACCGGTATCTCCCTGCATTTCAACCAATCAGTCGGTTGTGACGCAATCAGTGAGCAGGCTCATGTCAGCGTGGGTACAGCTCAGGTCCGGCTCGAATAATTTACAACGGAAAACAGTCAGTTTGCGGTTCGGCTCGGTTCTTGGTGACAGGAGAAAAGCACCATGTTACCCCCAGTGTCACATTATATGAAGTCTTGGAATGGCAATTTCTATTCACTTAGTGGTTGTTTTTCTTATCATATAAGAACATAAGAAATTTACAAACCAGAGGAGGCCATTCGGCCCATCAAGCTCGTTTGGGGAGAACTTAACTAATAGGTCAGAGTTTTTAAAATCTGATCTAGCTCTGACTTAAAGGACCCCAGGGTTTTAGCTTGTGCTACACTAGCAGGAAGACTATTCCATATTCTAACTACAAGCTGTGTAAAGAAGTGCTTTCTCAAATTCATTTAAAATGTTCTCCCGCTAATTTCCACTTATGGCCACGAGATCTAGTATTTAAACTAATATTGATATAGCCATTTGGCTGAACAGCATCCAGACCTGTTAGAATCTTAAATACCTGGATCATGTCCCCCTTAGTCTCCTTTGCTCAAGGCTTAGAGGAATGTCCTCATAAGACATTCCTCTAAGATCAGGAATCATTCTTGTAGCCCTACGTCGCAACCTTTCCAAGGCAGCAATGTCCTTTTTAAGGTATGGTGACCAAACTTGCACACAATATTCTAGGTGGGGTCTTACCA
>JAODLD010000101.1:10568896-10597104 GCA_026781065.1 Mormyrops boulengeri | reverse complement strand
ATATACCTGGATCATGTCCCCCCTTAGTCTCCTTTGCTCAAGGCTAAACAGATTCAGCTCAGCTAACCTCTCCTCATGTTTGATAAAACTTCCTACCTTCCTCCACCATTGGAGACGCTGACGAGCCCAGTAGTCCAGCCACTGGGAAGAGGTGCGTGGTGAGCAGAACCAGACAAGGGAGGCCTGCAAAACCTCAGATGGGCTGCTGGGGAAAAAACACAGTGGTCAATGCGAACACTACCCACCACCGGCAATACCTCATGACCAGATTTCTTCAAATGTTCATATTTCAAATGATGGAAATTTCATAGTTTAGCATGAATTGGATGATGATGCATTCTCACCAATCAAGCTCACCAGGTTGGTCCTCAGGCAGCTGGTAGCACAAGCCTGTCTCTGCCAGGCCAAAGGCCAGCTTCCTGTTCACCAGTTCCAGAGAGGCAACGTACTGCTCCAGTGCACCTGGTGCACACAAGCAATCAACAAACACATGTTAAATCACCAATTATCATTTCACAACCCCGATTAAAACCATTCGAGAACCACATTAAAATGATTACCTTGCAGTAGACTGGTCCGCATGGACACACTGCCCTGCAGAAGTTTCTGTAAAGCATCTCCTTTTGACTTTCCAGTCATCTCCCCCTGGCGAAGAGCCTGGTGCAAAGCTTTGGTGTCTATGAGTTTCAGAGTTCTTTCTGGGGCAACAGATCCACCCCTGAAGCCATGGAGAGTGTTGATACCAAAAACCTGTGGCCTGGTCGTAACCATTGAACTCCACCACTGATCCAATATGTTCTTCCTGAGCTCCATTCCCAAGGGTCCATAAACACAGCTGCTGCCACGACGAATACGCTTTGGGGTATGATGGTCGTGGGCTATGTAATGACGATCGGAGCACAGTTTCATCAGAGTGCCCATGTGATCGGTTTCATCAAAGGGAGCACCCGAGTTAGTGCAGCCTCTACGCTGCAATAACTCTAACCATACCGTCCGCTCCTTCCTAAGCAAAAGCTGCCTTCTCATACAAAATGCAACCATTATTACTCAGGGACCCAATCATAAAATAAAACAAAATAAAATAACATGAACGAGAAAATTATTATGAAAACTCAAGTTGCATATATGTTTTGCATCTTAATTATGTGACATATTTCTTTCTCCACGGTAAAGCTCTGATCAATATACGCATCATTATAACATGTGAATGAATTTGTGTTCCCAGTCACAGATAAAATTCCTAGGTCAGGAAAAGTTAAAATAAGTATTGCATTGAACAAAGATGTCCGTAATAATAACAATATTATTAATGAAAATGACTGAAACGACAGCCTTGCCAAACAAACCCAGACAGACGGTTCAGCCCACAAACGCACATGATTTCGAAAGGAGCCCGAGACGTCAGCATCCTCCCTAACTTAAACCGGAACCAATTCGCCTAGCGCGCCGGCATGGAAATAGTCAGAACACAGACTCAACGTATTATTATATGATACAATTATATTGATCATTTCTGGAAATGGCTGACAAAAAAAAATCACCTTTAGGATGTAAAACAGGAATCATTCCTCACTCATATGTAAAAAAAAAAAAAACTGCGTGACCAGAGACGTTATTAATTCTGCACAATTCTGAAATGCATTTTCAAAGAATTATACGATTATATATGATCCGGTGTAATAATTCGCCACGGAGTCCCTTGTCAGATCAGGAGCTGTTTGAATGTCGAACCGCGAACAGCGTCGGACCTTCCTGGGGTCACTTCCGCTTTAACGCCAAAGCGTGCGCGTGCAGCCGGCGGCGGATTGACCTTCCGCACGTGGTCTCGGACCAGTCTCATCGTTATAGACTCCATAACGTTATTTTGTGGATTTGAAGATGAATCCAAAATGTATTGTATTCATTATATACACGTTGTCATAATTTGAGTTATGTGCGACAACGTCCATTTATATTTTTACGTCTTATCGACAGTATATTTTGTTATACGGTTCTATCATGTTTTCACATGACATGTGATTAGCTGTTTTTCTGGATGCCTACAACTGCGCATCAGCCATTACCCATTAATTGAATCACACAAACCATGCCGTATTTTTTTGTCTTTTATTCAACTTGACAAGCCATGCACTGCCTTCTTTTAAGAGTAACATAACTTATACACATTCAAATCATTTGCATTACCTACAAGAAAAAAGTTATGATTAACTCAGACACCAATAGGAACGGTTTCAAGTTCAGAGTCATTTCAACCCTGTTGTGGAAAAGAAATACAGTGAAATAACTGTACTTAAAATAATTTATCACTATAGGTCTTGTGCATTTTTACTGTGGAAAAGCTGGGGGCATAGGATATGGTACCATGGGCGGTGGGGGCTGCTGAGGCTGCTGCGGGTTGTATGGAAACGGTGGGTGGCTTATGCCGTTCTGCGCTGGCCCCTGATTTCCTCCAAACTGTTGGTTCTGGAAGTTTGGATTACCAAACCCACCAGCAGGGGGTGCAGTACCAAAGTTGGACTGTCCATTATTAACATAACCATTTCCAAAACCACTGCTGCTGGTGGAGGTGGTGGTAGTAGTGTCATAACTACCTGCTCCATAGGTTCCATTCTGGATCTTTGTGCCAAAACTCCTGTCATTATCTTTATCCCTAAAGCCACCAAAATCTCGCCTGCCACCGGAATACCTATCACGGCGGTCATCCTTATAAGTACCTCGTCCCCCCCTTGAACGACCTGAAAAAGAAGAATAAAACATCACTAGAATGATTACACACTGCAACAAGCAATGGCTCAACCGTCCTGTATCAGAGTACTTAGCAAGTTATGCATGGAAACCATTTATGATCTATACACAGGGATTCATCATTAGGGCTTTTGCTGATCAGCCAAGTCTTTTGAATTGCTAGGTCTTAAACTAAGGCATGCACAAAGAAACAAGACCTTTCTCAAAGCAAAACTCATGTACAATTACAGATTAGTCAGTTACCATTCACAACAATTTACCTCCTCTGTCTTCTGCCATTTGGATGAGCTTAGGGTTGATAGCCTGATTGGCTTCACGAAGCACAGAGATGAGGTCGTTTGCCTGTTTCATGTTGCCAGGCGTAAAGAAGGTGTAGGCCGTGCCCGTTTTTTGACTACGGGCCGTTCTTCCAATGCGGTGGATATAGTCCTCAGAGGAGTTAGGGTAGTCATAATTGATGACAAATTTCACATCTTCCACATCTGTAAAGTGTTGCAGTGTGGCAAAAGGAGCGTACAAGGTTTTGCACACCACAACAGCCAGACCAAAAACACCACATTAGCAAGATCACAACGTAAAAGAAAAAAGCAGAAGAGACTCTGGGCTGCAAAGAACTTTGTTATTACAAATAAAACATTCCAAATCCATGGGAATACTACTGTGGGAAGAGAAAAACGATGCACACTCCATTTCCTTCAGCCAAGATCAAAAAAAATTAAAACAAAAGACATCCTAATGCATCCACCCTCCCTTATAAAAACAAAAGACTGGTTTTAAAAAAATCTTACCACAAAGGAGTATGCATTCACTAGTCCTTTCCCAATGCAGCGAACTCCCCAATAATTGTCAAGTGACATCCAGGTGCTTCTACGCAGTAGGGCCACTATGTGCACTGTTGTCTCCTCATGTGCCAATATACGACTTCTCATTTGGAAAGGCTTTGAAGGTCCTTTCCTCTTAAACACTCATAAGAAACTTGCTATAAAGGCCACACTGCATGTCTTGCCAAGACCATATAGACCAGCTCTAATCTGGGGGGGACCCATAAGAAGAAAAAAAGAAAAAAAAAAAGAAAAAAAAAAAAAAGGTCCAAGCCAACCCCGAATTACACAAAAAGCATCCCCCCACGTGATTCGTCTAGGCAAGATCTTCCCAGAAGCCAGTGTTCACTTGAGAAAAAGTCTCTCATTGGCAGGTCTCGACATGACTTAAAAACACAGGCGAGGGAGGAACTTGAATTTGGTAGAAGCTTCTAGATTTCCCACTTCTTACTAGATGTCCCACCGTCACTAGATGTGCCAGTTCAATTTTGATACTGAGGTGTGTTGAAACTGCTCTCTCCATAGCAAGAATACAAGGTTTTCCCCCTTTCTTTCTGTAAGCTATGCACCATTTAGCAACACCCATGCTTTGACAAGTTTGCAAGAGAGAAACATCCAATTCTCAAACTGACTTGCCATACATTGTTCTACAACAGGAATGCAAGGCAAGGTCACAAGCACAAAGCCATGTTTGAGTTGGAGCAGAGCTGGGTGAATGGCATCTCAGGTAAATCCATGGACAGAGAACAGATGGTATTAGAGCAAGGCTTAGCCACACTGCCTTTTGAAGATTACTGGCACACAATGCTGAACTCAGCCTTTCACCTCTCTACCCGACTGGGTGGCAGCCAGTCGGTCACTTCCAATAGTCCTCCATCCCCCTCTCGAGGCCTGGGACTTGTCATGCCTAGGCCCTGCCACAAAGACTGCACCTTTAGGTGAGAAAAACTCAGAAAATGCACAGAAGTTAAAGAAAGCAATACACTTTCTTTAATGTAAAACATTTTAAGAAGTGGATCAGAAGGAAATCATAAAGGGTACTAACCTAGACCTCTGGAGGCAACATCTGTTGCAATGAGTATGGGTGCCTTCCCAAACTTGAATTCTGAAAAGAGGAAAACCTTCAAGAGACTGCTGTCCAAGTAAGCCATGTAAAATTTACAAATATTAATGCAATATACCATTCAGAACCCAGTCTCTCTCCTGTTGACTCTTATCTCCATGGATACCCATTGCTGGCCAACTGCAAAGAAAAAAAAAATATATATATATGAAAAACCTCCAAACTTAAATAAAGTTTCAGATGAACAACACAAGATACCAACCCATCTCTTCTCATTCTCCTCGTTAGATCATCGCAACGTCTCTTGGTCTCAACAAAGATAATGGTCTTGTTTTCCTTTTCACTCATGATTTCTTCAAGCAGCCGAAGGAGTCTTATAGGAGAAATGAGCGTGTCACATCCAGGAACTTTGCAAACTTTACAGCCAGAATTAAATCCTGCCTGTGTACTTATGTGGACAGAGGTGGCTTAATGGTTAGGAAATTGCACTTGTAATTGAAAGATTGCTAGTTTGAATCCCCGACCAACAAGGCACCACTGAGGTACCCTGAGCAAGGTACCGCCCCAAGCCCTGTTTCCCGGGCGCTTAATTTGCTGCCCCCTGGTATGTCACGATGTCACAAATGGGTTTGTTGTTGTGCTGTGGTGTGTCAACAATGAACTCTAAATTCTTATACTGCTCACAACTTTTTTTTTTTTTTTTTTAAAAAAAAAACCTATTTCACCACTGGATCTGGCAGTCGCGGAACTTACTTGTCGTCCTTCTCACCATCGTTGCACACGTCCACAATCTGAAGGATGTTGTGGTTGGCACTCAGCTGCAGAGCCCCCACATTAATCTGCACATACTCCTTCAGGAAGTCCTCAGCCAACTGACGCACCTCCTTGGGCCATGTGGCACTCCACATGAGCGTCTGCCTGTCAGGCTTCATATGAGAAAAGCTAATTAACACCACTCTTAATAAAGGTGTTGGTTTAAGGTACTAAAGCTACTGGAAAACCTTAAACATTACTTAAAAACCTACTCTGATCTGGTCCACAATTTTTCGGATCTGTGGTTCAAAGCCCATGTCAAGCATTCGGTCAGCTTCATCGAGGACCAGGTAAGTGCATCGGCGTAAATTTGTCTTCCCAGCTTCAAGGAAATCGATAAGCCTTCCAGGCGTTGCAATGCAGATTTCAACACCTGTAAAACAACGACCCAGGTTTACACCATCCAGGTGGCATCCTATTGCAGCTACAGGGCACTTGCACATACAACTAAAGTTGGGTAAATTAGGTCCAGAGAGTAAAAGTCCAGACTGGGATTTTGTTTCAACCAACCAGTTGAATACTCTGTGACTGACTCCTTATGCTCAACTGGTTGGTCGAAACAAAATCCCAGTCTGGACTTTTACTCTCTGGACCCAAAATTACCCAACTCTGCATACAGCAGTCTGGGACGTACCTCTTTCGAGGTCCCGGATCTGTGGTCCTTTGGGCGCTCCTCCATAAATGCAAGTGGACTTCAAGCGAGATGCTCGTCCATACTCAGCGGCGACTTGCTGTACCTGCTGCGCCAGCTCACGGGTAGGGGCAAGCACCAAACACTGGAAGATAGGGGTGCAGTACATCCAGTGCCCATTTCCAGCAAAATTAGGGCATTTTTAGTAGGCTATTGTTAAATACTCACAATCGGGCCATCACCAGGCTCCAGGAATGGCTGGTGATTAATATGCACAATTGCTGGTAGGAGATACTGCAAAGATGGCAAAGAGAAAAGACATTTCAGATGAATTTCAAACACACTTCTAAAATCACAGTGAAGGTAATACTCATTTTTATACACGAAGGCAGGCTTAGTGGCATGACTGCTTACCGAAAGTGTCTTTCCAGATCCAGTCTGTGCAATACCAACCATGTCCTTTCCACTCAAGGCCAAGGGCCAGCCCTGGGCTTGAATGGGGGTGGGTTCTGTGAAGTTTTGTTTGGTAATCACATCCATGACGTAATCTGGAGGGAAGGGGAGAGCATATGTTGTGGACAGTTGTGAAACTAGGGCGGCCTAATGACTTTACATGTATAAATACTAACTGGGAAAATTGGCCTCATGGAACTTCATTATGGGGTTCGGACAGTCTCTGCCCTTAACTGTAACTTCTTTGCTTCTCCTGTATTGCTCAACTTCTTGCTGTAAGGCAGAAACGGGTGTCATTGGCGCACTCCTCCAAGCGGGAGCCAAGCCTTTGGACATGGGCAAAACAGTAAAGCTTCTTTGACCAGGCAAAAGAAGCCATTGAGCAGACCAACACGAGCAAGGGCATCCACTGAAGCAACAAGACAACACTCACCGCTGTCCGCCGGGCCACATCGGGATGCTCCTTGTAAAAATTTTTCTCAAATTTAGGAAGCTCGTCCAGATTCCAGTGCTTCTTACGTAGCCTTTCACCCGGGTTGCCAAACTTCCCCGGAGGAGGACCACAGCGGCTACCGCCAAAGCGAGGTGCACCTCCATAGCTGTGATAACAGGAGGGGACAAGGGACACCGGTCCATTTCCACGACTTATTACATAAGACCGTTACTCTTCCTAGCCTTTCAGTTAGGCGTAAACTGAGGGGGGTGATTAAGCAAAGTCACATAGTTGACGCGCAGGCAAGCATAGCAGATGGGAAGGTGTAAAGCATGGCTTCTCTCTACCGTGTTTGGCGGTAATTTACAGTAACATTACATTATTATATGCCTGCGACCCGCAGATGGGGCCGGATTCCTCCAGTCCTGCGTCATATTTTAAGCCGCTGCCATTTTAATTCAGACCAGCGTAGGAACAAAGAAAAACCGGCCGGCATTTTGTATTCATTAAGGTATATCAGACACACCGAGACGAGGAGCCAAATTGCCTAATTAAACATGTTTTAGCGGAATGGTAAGGAAAAGTGTCTCGTGTCCGTTATGTGCGTCAACTGTTTAAATAAAGATTCAGGTTTTCGCCCATTTTAAGAATCAATTTCATCATTATAAAAGATTTTTTTTTTTAAAGTCACCCTGGTGGAACAGTTAAGCTGGATACGGCTAAATGACGCATAGACAACTACACGTACCAATTCAAATATATATATTCCGGGCACATACCTACAGCTCACAAACAACCGGCTTTTACATCACTCGGCAGCTATTATCTATCTAACAAACCAAATTTTCGCAATTTACCTTCTGTCTCGGCCTCGATCTCTGTCGGAAAATCCAGGCATGTCGTAAAATAAAGCAAGAATGAACTGTATAGGAAATGTCAACGGGCACAACTTTTTATCTCTGCTGACAAAGGCGAGGAAAATGCCGGTTTCCTTTTCGGGAAAAGCTAGTTTATATTTCAGCAGAAAGCCTCACGAGACACCGGCAGGTGTATCCTTCCGCATACGGACGGGACTACTTTCAGACACCCAGAAAAGGGGGTACTGCAAGTTCGCTGCTTTATGCGGCACGAAGTTGGCAGGAAAATCACCCGCTTCTGCAACATTACCATCATTAGGAGGCTTTATTTATTAAGAGACGTGCATGAATTTGTACTAAATAATATGCATTAATGGCGGTTTACTGTATGGTAAACTAACATGCTGATCTGAAACAGAAAAAAAACGAGTTGCTCTGTATAGATAAGTAAAAAAATACTATAAATAGATCCTCGAAAACAGCCATTAAATATTGATCTAGGGAAGTCGTCAGTTCTTTCTCAAACTTTTGTGGCAAAACACGAACTTCATGAGGTATGTACAAAATACAGCTTTGGCATGAGGCGTTTGATGAAGAACGGCAGAAAATCCTCCACAAAATCGTTCAATAGCAGTCGTTGTTTCACTTGGTATAGCTAAATATGTTATATGTTTTTTTGTAATATTTAGTATACGAGTTCTAGGTATGATCAGTCGTAAATCAAAATGCTTTATTCTGCGAACAAATAAATAAACTGGCCCAGCTAAAGGACAGCACGACAAAGATATTCGTGTAAGTCATGTAACGCAAGGCAAAATAATATGTTTGACTTTTGCCAAAACTAAAAGAAAATAGTGTGGCTCATACACCTATCCGGCAGCCAACGGAAGGTGCAACCTGCAGCTTAATTCCGTGTAACAGGTTTACTGTTCTTGCTGTTGAGAAAATAATGTATCTTAATTACTCCAGTAAGATGTCTAACTGTAAAATCTGTAATCTATAAAATTATTTTTATTGAATATATGCAACTTACCTAATGGACTAGATATGTAACTTTAGCGGTTGCACAGCAACACAATCTATCACCCCTTATCATAAATATTTATTTTAATATTACTGTCAATTTCCAGTAAATCTTATGTAAAACATGACCTATAATGAACTGCCATTGTCCGAAAACGTCGAGTCGAACTTCAGTCGTGTTTGTTTCATATAAATAAATAATTCTGGTGCAAAAATATAGGACAGCCACGCGACAAACAAACACTTCACGTGTTTCGTTCACTGTTCACTGTTTCGAAATATAATGAACTCTTTACAGCCCAGTCACAAGGGACTATTTTCCAAAGACACGGCGCATAATATCAACAGATGCACCTTAGGCGCTTCCTTCACGGGCGTATGACGTCACCCATTTGAACCTGACAAGCATTTTGAACAGCCGCTGGATATTCGCGAACGTCAAAGCTGGCATCAAGCGGACATAATGATATTCCGTGCGCGTGGCCATAAAACGTCTGCGTTATTTATTAGGTTCCTGGCTGTTAGGTAAGAAAACCAAGAAAAGTCACAGTAAATTCAGTAACACGACTTCCGGGAAGACGGGGGAGGGGTCGTTCACGCAGCCAATCAGAAGCGACTTCCTGTTTAAACGTGCCAACCGGGGTCGGTAAGAACCCTGACGTCAACTCACTATCCTGGGGCGAAGTACCGCTTCTCTCAGCGCCCAAACTGGCTAAGTTAGTGTTCTCGCTGGAGCCAGGTAAACACATTCATGGGAAGCCAGGAGGAGAGAGGTTAGTACCGTCAGCACTGAATTATGCGACGTCTGTAGAGCCGTATGCAGTCCATGACTGTTGTTTATTTGCTTTTGATGAATTTATAGTTGTATAACATCCAGGTTGCTTCACCTATGTCAGTACTTCACCCCAAAAGTAATAAACTGAGCCGGTAGGTCGGTTGGTTATGTTTACTAGTTGGTAGTTCTGGTCACTTGCTCCGTAGTTAACGACATCTATGGTTGACTGCCTACTTTTAGAAAGACGGCGGTAGCTAGATGCGTACAAGGTTGATGGTGATAGTTGTCTGCTTAGTTGAATTACACGGAATGCGGTTCATAGAGTCCCCATCGCCCAGTAAACAAAGACACGCCGGGAGCCCCTGGGTGTTAATGGCTTTGCTGGCATCTGCTCTACGATTAACTCTCCGGGGTGCAAATAGTGTAACTTTGGGATTTTAGTCATTACGGGCATTCGCTTTAATCGCCGATTATATTGTCTATTGCCGTTTCCCGATTCCCATAAGGCTGCCTGGCCCCCAGTAACGTAACGGCATGTGTGTTGTGGTGCTGACACGGAACGCGCAAGAGTTGCCCTTGAACCTTTTGATAACGCCCTGGTCGATGCGGTGACAGGCTTGTTTTGCCCGTGTCGCCCGGACGCCGGGCCGGGCCGGGCCGGCCGTTACTAGAGCGGCTCCGACTCTGGCGCCTGTTTTCGCGGCTGAGAGCGCCAACGGGGCGGCGCCGCCCGGCCGCACACGTCGGGGTCGCCGTGAAGGAAGGGAGGGCTAACTGCGGTCCGCTGGCGTCGTCGCTTCTTCGCCCATGGCTGGCTAGACTCGTTGTTGGAAAGAACAGGGAACTCCTTCCCTTTTCGTCTATCTAGGCTGTTTATGAAGAGCGATCAGCGGAATTGGGAGCCGGGACAGGTATAGGATCCTGCACATGACTGATATGCTGGGGTCGATCGGACGCAGAGTGCCGTCTAAAAAGCTGTCATCTTGCGCACTACTTCTTTCTATGATACCCGAACTGTAATAGAAAAACAATATTTAAATTTCGTAACGGTAATGCATTTCTTTCGCAGACTGGGTGGACGTGGCCAATGATCTTCTCAGCAAATGTCACATCAGCCTGAGGCTGGCGAGGGTGACGGACTGCGGCGCCAGTGTTTTTGTAGCCCTTTATCAAGCAATTTTAGGGGAAAAGGTTCCAGGTAATTAATTACACGCACCTTATTACTATATTTGTCATATTTAAATACTTGGAGCTCGTTTCAAATATTGCTCGTTTTAACATTCCAGTCATTGGTATAATTAATTTTAATTTATACTTGTCGCAGGAATTTACACTGAACAGGAAACACGTGACCTTTCATTAAGATTTATTTTTTCCCTGTTGTAATTATATAGTAAGGATTGTCAAGTGACCGTTTTGGGAAACCTCTTCCACTTTGGAATTCACCGTGCCTGTTGAAACACAGCTGCCTTCTTTAAAACGTGTGAGGGTGACTATTGTAAAACCCCATGAAAGCAGACTTTGCTATTTTGTTAAATGGTTCCGTCTGCAGACTACATTGCCGCGCCAAGGAGTCAGGAAGATGACATTCACAACGTGCAGTCTGTGATTGACTCTTTGGCTTTGGACTACCTCCAGATAAGCTTGTCTCACATCACAGGTGAGCTGCCCGTTCCTTTGCTGGTGTCTGCCCTGTTGTGCAGTGCGATGCCGTCTACACTTTCCTTTTCAGGTGGCTTAAAGACCAGGATTTCAGACTGATTAATCTTTTTTTAAGGTGAAAATGTTGTGAGAGGGGAGAAAGAATCCATCAAGAATCTGCTGGAAATTTTTGATGGCCTGCTGGATTATCTTACTGAGCAAGTAAGCGAAGAGGAATTAGCAGATGAAGGTACAATCCGTCTGGTCATCTTGACTTTTTGGTGCTTTTCGCAGCTTCTGCTTTAATTCGGTATTACTTTCTGGTGCCGAAACCCAGTAACCCGTCGCCTGTTTTCTGCTGAGGGGCCATGTTTTTAAAAGCCCGGGCTTGCATGGGTGACGTTTGCAAGATTTTCTTTTGATGAAGTCATCCCAACACACAGTGGACACAGCATGTTTTTGCTGGCTGTTAGGTTACAAAGAGCATTGGCATGTGTGCTTGACAAGACCAGTAGTGTTAAATGTTTTCTTCAGTGAGATGGTTACAATTTTTTATTACACCGTGTGGGCGTCACTTTGCCTTGATGTCAGTAAATATCCCCAGGAGTTGGCAGCGTTCTAGAATAGAGTTTGAAAAGGGAGAGTTGGGTTCGTTTGCTGGCACAGTTGATGGACCCTTGGTGTTCGCTCAAATGTTCAGCAGTCCCCTTTTCTCTCGGCGTCCAGGTGAGCCGGACCACACGGCCAGCAAGGTGGGGACATCCACCGAGCGGCAGCTGGAGCAGTTGGAGCGTCTGTCACAGACGTCAAGTGTGCTGTACGTGTCACTGCTCCCTCGCCCTGCCTTTCTGTGACGAGCGACTGCAGTGACGACAGTGTGGGGTTAATTATTGAGGACGTGTCCCCTCCCAGGGCATGGCTGACTGCTTTAGGGTGATGTGCTTGCCAGTATATAACAAGGATCACGAGGGCTAAGTTCCTTGTGGACATCACACATTTACCCATTGAATGGTCACAAGTTGTGTAGAGTTTTGTGCTGTGCAAATCAATATGTTTCTGTTTTTGATACTGTTATTTCCTTTAGCTGTTAGGTTGATTGTCACTGTTTACCAAGAATGTTCCGCAGGAGACTTTAGGACAGTTTAAAAACAGCTGGCATAATTAGCAGCCCAGACTGGTTTTGCATCTTTCAGCCACCAGTGTTCAGTGTTGCTAGCACATGACTTATTCATATGCTGGATACTGTAGCTGAGTCGACACAGTTTTGACTAATCAGACATGTTTTTGTTTGTATTTATATGGGATTCAGCTGCCATGGCAACGGTTACGGCACTGCGCGTTAAAATTCTATGGAATGGCTGTACGGTTTCAAATTAAGCCCTAAGAAAACGCAGCGAATTTGTGTCATCGGCGGTGCTGCTTCTCAGCCCAGTGATGTGCCACCTCACTCCGACTTGCAGGTCTACCAGCTATTCCAGCAAACACTCATGCGGCTCGGAGTCGACGGCCGAGCTCATCCGCCTGGGAGATTCTGCTCGCACGTTCATGGCCAGTCAGGAAGGTCAGTTGGTCCGGGACCCCAGCGGCCGTATCGCCCGGTGATGCTTGTGCGGCTGTGGGGACGTCCATTTTGTGTTGGGCCTGGCCAGACGAAGCAGGGATCTCATAGTGAACTTGTCTTCCCCAGTGCTTTTCTCTCTCATTTTGATGGTTGTGTGAGGAATTGTACAGAAATGTCTGTGAACAAGCACTCTGGAAAATTGTTTAAAACTTTCAGAGATGTGCATCACTCCCATCTGTTATGTTAGCAGCAGACGACACTGAAAGACCATGTGCTCTTTTACAGAAAGGATCAATGGCGTCCATCATGCAGACATTTCCTGGTCAGGGCCAGAGGTGGAAGCACCTCAGGACAGAGTGCAAGGTGAGCTGGAGTGGGATACAGCTGTTAATCAGTTTTTATGGTGATTAGAACGTCATGGCCTCGTGTCACAGTCCAACCCCGATGCCCATCTTCTGGCAGAGCTGGTCGGTTTGCCTGTAGGACTGGTCTCCACAGGCACCTCCTTTCCCGACGACTCCACTCTACCGAAGGAGCCTCTGCATTCGGCCGTCGCCCTGCAGCCCCCTTACCAGACCACCCCTCGTCGTCTGGATCGGCTGGCCCACTCCGGAACTCCGTCTCCAGCCAGCATGCCCAGCCAGAGAGGGGCCGAGGAAGAGGACAAGGAGCACCCCGCCGTCTCTGCTGTAAGTTCTTCATCACCCTCCTAATGCTATGCAGATATTTTTTTTTGTTCGTTTTTTAACTTTGGTACAAAATGTAGCCAGAGCTGCAGTATTCCTGGTCAGTGTTTGACGAAGCGATTAGCGGAACATTATGGGATGTCATGGCAATAGATACAGCTCTCGTTAGGTAAAGTCAAACTCCCACTAAGGAGTAATAAGAAAGTCCTTGAATAATGACGCTGACAGACTCACTTGCGGATTAAGGCAGTGTGCCTTCCCACTACCCCGCATCCTTCCTGCATGCTTTAATCCGATGACGTGATGCCCGTATCGCCAGCCCGCAGCGAGTTTAAGAGGCTTGGGAAAACGGCTGCCATATTGCCAGAGATTAGTAAAAAAGAAAAGCACAAAAGCAGAATGAGAACTGAAACGATTTTATTCCTCTTTTCTCCCATCTGATTTTTAATTTTTTTTTTTACAGCAGTTATTCAATGACGCATTACTTCTCAGGAAGGGTACAATGGAGTAGTCCTAGTGCCAAAATTTAAGTACAGTTATTAAGAGTAATGTCCCAGTAATCCAGGCCCTTTCAGTAAAATTCTTTATGCATGTTTTTTCCACTAATGGAGAGAGTTTCCCTATTACCTACTGTGTGTCCCCTAAGAGATGCAAACACAGTGGGTTCTGTGTTGTAGTAAATTTGCTTTAATATTATGCCCCGAGTAAGTGTGCAGTAGTCGCACATTTCTGTGGGTGGTTATTTACATATTCATTACAGTATATTTTTTTTCTTCATGCCTCTCTATGATGGCTGCAGTATGTTTGCCATTAAATAATTATGACAGAATGATATATAATGCAGAGTAAATTATTGCTCTGTTATACATCACCCTCCCTCTTCCTGGTGGCATTGCCTGCAGGTCCTGGGTGGTGGGAGAGCATTTTTCGCTGTGTCTGTGTCTGTGTGTGTGTGTGTGTGTGTGTGTGTGTGTGTGTGTGTGTTACTCTGACCTTCTTGTCTCCTCCCCATGCCCACAGAAATGCCAGTCCTCCGGGTCCCATCCTGACAGCCTTCCTGCTAATGGGATTCCCTCTCCCCGACTGTCCCCCGGTGAGTTTGTGCAGTGGCCCGTGGGGGTGACATCCGTTGGGGACAATGACAAAGATTCAATTCAGACCGTAATTGCAGACTTTCTTTGGTGTATTTCAGAAAAATGGTAATGCAATGAGGTCATCTTTTCAAAGGGTGCTGGCATCACCAGATGCTGTGTGCAGCTTCCTTTAATTTATTGCATGCAGTATTTTGCATTTGTCAATGTGCCCTTTAATTTATTGCATGCAGTATTTTGCATTTGTCAATGTGCCCTTGTGTATTTTATGTTTAACCTTTTACTGGTTTCTTGATGCAAACATGCAGAAAGATTGTTTAAAAACGTACATTTTAAATGCCTAATACATTGATTCCTTTATTGTCATCGTTTTGTTTATTTTTAATAATGCACTCATTTTAAGTTGTCTTGATGTCTGACTGGATTTGTTTGGCTCTCCAGATCGGAGCGAGGCCTCTGTGTCCAGTCAAAGGGGAGGCAGCGCAGAGGTGGGCGAGGAGCCGCCTGAGGTAAGGCCGCTGCACCCTGGAAGTATTGCATTTTCATAGAAATGAATATAGAAATCATAGAAAACTAGAGCTTCAGAAAAGTGAGAGGACAGGCTACGAGAAGTAAATTGTATCTATTATAAACAGATGAGAGCTGTGTGTGGCTCAGCAGGTAAGGCCTCTTTGGCTGTGACTGGATGGTTGCTGGTTTGAATCCCATCCTCCGCAGAATAGTCACGTGTCCGTTGGGCTTTTGAGCAAGTCCCTTAACCCCCAGAAATGCTCAAGGGGGGTCAGATAAATGGCTGCTGATTCATTCTGACCTTCACTTTCAGCTCTATGTATGTATGTGTGTATGTATGTCTCAAAGGAGAGCATGATGGGATATGCAGCTATACTTCAGCAAATGGCAAACATAGCATCATTCATAAAGTGAGTTGGTAAACCTATATACCACTTGTCCTGTCTTCTCCCAGGCCTCTAGGCTTGGGCCCAGGAGAGTACTGTTTCAGACCCAGCCTGCAGTCGTCCCAGTGGTGCTGGCTGATGTAACTGGAATGCGTGACAGCAAGGAGAGCAGTGCGGGCACCAAGCCCCACCCCTCACCCCCGCGGCAGCATCCCAAGGGCTGTCCGCGCCGGACTCCTCTCAGGTGAGTGTGCCTCGCCTGCCGTCCTGCCGATTCCAGCCGCGAGCCACGCTCATAGTGCCGGTCATTTGCAGCAAAAGACCCACGGAGGCTCAGGAGGAGCCGGACGAGCCCCTGTCCCAGCGCACACGGCGCAACCGCGAGGCGGAGCACGAGCTACACCAGATGTCCGAGAAGCTGGCGCGGCGTCTGGAGGAGCTCGACTCAGTGAGTGCGCGTCTGCCATGTGACCCGCTTCAACTTGCTGCTGGAACTGTGTCACCTGACCCTGAACAGGGCGGGGCTTAGACATCGAGCCTTGGCTAGTAAACGTTTGCGTGGTACCAATCCCATCTTCCAAATTCTGATGGTAAATGGCCAAATGAGGACACCGGGTACAGGGAGCGAGGGTAAATTAAAGATGGACTCTCCTGACACCCAAACTGTCTGCCCAGAACGGACTGCTTTTGTCTCCGCAGATGCTGAAAAGAGCCCTGGGGGAGTCCCTGGAGACTAGCGGTACCAGGGAGGAAGACAAGCAGTCCCACCACAGCGACAGCATCATGGAGTGCCGAGGGACCCAGAGGAATGGCGGTCAGGATGATGTGCTGCTCATTATCCCCTGGGCTGCTTTTTAGCTCTGTTTCTCATATGAAACCAATTAAAACCTTATTATAACCTAGCAGAGTGGTCACTGTGTTCCTCCACCTTGCCCAAGCTGCCCTATAGACTTTCCTCGGCCTGCCCCGTGTGGAAGCCTGATTCTCAGGGGTGCCTATCTTCAATTAAAGCCTTGTACCCAGGCAAAATCAGGGGCCCCAGCTGGCTTAAAAAGTCACAATCATGTCGGCCTAGGGCCCTGAGAAGTTAATCGGTCCCTGCTGATTTTGGATGTTTGGATGGATGCACGTTTCCATGTGACTGTGATTCTGTGTATGATTCTGGCAGATTTAGGTAAATATTTGCATCTGTGTGAGTTTCTCGATCTCACCTGTCTTCTCAATTTCACAGATACAGCACCCACCCCAAAGTCACCCCGCACACGCTCACTCTCCCCGTCGCCCCCACCGGTGCACCATTTCCTGGAGGCCCCGCTAGAGGGCGCTCTTGCCAAAGACTTACGGCAGTACGAGTCTCAAGTGCGACAGCCGGAGCCACGGAGCCAGCGGAGGCTTGGCAAGGTGAGGGGAGGGGCTGTCCATTGTTCATGGGGTTCTGTGGGTGGCATTATGGTGACATTATGGTGACATTATGGTGGCATTATGGTGACATTAGCAGCATATCCCTGTTGGTGTTTTTACATTTGATAATGGTCATAAGAATTTGGTGGGTCTCACCCTGTCCTCCATCACTACCAGGCAGTCACTGTCGGACTTTGAGAAGCAGGTCCAATGCTCCATAGGTACTGATCATTTCATTGTGCTGTAGGTGGTGGAAAATGCCTATGAAGAAGAGCTGAAGCAGTTTGAGGAGAGGAAGAGGGCGGATATTGAGGAGACCCGGGGGCAGGCCCGGGAGGCGGTGAGGGGGGCTGTGGGCAGCTTTAATTGGCTGGTTACTGGGCACATTTTTGGGCCATTTTTATGGGCCAAACATTCCATAAGTTGACTGATTTTCAAAGTAATCAAACTGTGCAGTAGGGAGAAGGGTTACCGTTTGCACGTGCTTCCTGAAAAATAACCCATAATCCTTTGCGTTGTTGGCACAGTGCTGTTGAGCTGCAGGGGCCAGAGACTTAAGCTTCACTTACATACAGCTTTAGCAGTTCCTGACACACTCTTATAGCCAATTTCCATTCTTTTGGTTGGTCTTTAGGCCTGTGTTTAATGCTTTTTTTAAACCCATCGTTCATCCAGCAGGAGAGAGCATACCGGGAGGCCATACTGCGAGAGGTCCCCCACCCCCCAAAACCATCGCGCACGTGCAACCCCAAAGTGACTCCGCAGCACCGGTCAACCAGGGCGCGTCACTCGACCCGAGGCAGAGGGAGAGTGCTTCCTCCGAAAGCTGCCCCACGTAAGACCTTGTGTGCAGAGGGTCAAGTAAGGAATATAATAATGAGGTGAACGAGTAACATTTAAATACAGTGGTGCCTTGGAACAGGAACTTAATTTATTCCATTCATTGCCGTTTACACCTATCTACCTATCTAACCAATGAGACAACAATAACTAACTAATAACAATAACTAACTAATGAACAATCACTATGAAACACACATGAAATAGCACACATACAAGAACAACAAACCATACTGGAAGTGGCAGGTGGAGAGGAAGAAGGGTGGAGAGTCACTGTGTGGAAGGGGAGGCACGTCTCGGTCTGTACCAGTTTTAGCAGCTCTGTTTTGTTCTGTCCTGTTCCGAGTTTTCGGTCGAGTTGAACACGTCTTGACCCATACAAGTTTTAGCAGGAACAGCCAAGTTCTAAGACTTTGGTCAAGGTGCAAGTTGAAAACAATTCATTCAAGTTGGTCGAGTTAAGAGGCGTTTGAGTTCCAAGGTTCTCTTGTACCCATAAGATCGTTATGGCGAATAAGTTACATTTCAGGGCCTCGTGGTTTTTAGTAAAGTGACTACGAATTTGTTGAGAGAATAGCTTAGGCAGCCAATCAGGATTGTACTTAGGTTGTGGATCAGGAATCGGATAACATCCATAAGTTCAGATCCCCATTGTGTGACCATCAATGTCGTCTTTCGCCTCATTGGAGGAGGAGTTAGCATTTAGCGTTAATGTGCTGATAAATGTGTTGCCAAGCACCAGTTTCTGTTTTGGAAAAAACTGTCTGACATTTCGTCTCCGGCGGGCTTGTCACATACGTGATGGATCTTCCCTGTGTGTATCAGTGAAGGTGAAGGACAATGACCTGCTGCCTGTCCTCCTGGAAGAGCTTCCCCAAGTACAGCTCTCCCCACACACCCTTGCTCACATGTGGAAGCAGCAGATGAAGCAGGTGGACCGACTGGCCCCTCAGCCGGACCATCGAAGTTGCAGTAAACAAGCTAACCAGGTGGGGGCGCTCTGCACGCTGTGATCAACATGTTTTGGTCCTTCCAGTCATTCTGTGACTGACTCTGGCTGTCATATGTATGTCTGACTGGGCCCATGCTGTGCTCCTCTTGTAGATAGAGGAGGCCCAAAGGAGGCATGACCTGCTGGTGGAGATCATCCGCAAAGAGCAGGAGCACAACCAGCGGCTGGTGAGTGTCCAGGCCCAACGTCCTCTATGCTCAGCTGTGCTCACGCTCACCCATGTCCTCCCCACCTGACTCCCATGGCGCCAGCGCGACTTCAAAGAGCGCATCCAGCAGCAGAAGTCGGCCCAGAACAAGCTGCGGGAGCAGAGGCAGCAGGTGGCTCGTGCCAGGAAGTACCACAATGACTACCATGTGCAGTTCCGCGCCCGCCTGATGAGGGCCCGCTCGCGGGAGGAGAGGGTGAGCGCTGGAGGAGCTGCTGGGAAGGGTGGGCCAGCCGCCTTCAGCCCAGGGTGATCATCTGTGTGCCGTGGTCCATGCAGATGTTCAAGCAGATCTTGGAGGAGGGCCTAGAGCTACAGAAGGCGCAGCTGAGAGAACAGCGTGCTTACGCCAAGGAGCAGCGGCAGGAGCACCAGCGGCGGCACCGAGACGAGCTGGAGTCCATGGAGAACTACTACAAGGACCAGGTAGCTGCAGCTGAAGGCCATGCCAACATCTGCAGGGTTTCTTTGAAGTTTGTGGTTATTCCATGTCGAAATCCTGTTCCTACTGCTATTTCAATTCCAGTTTTCACTGCTGGCTGAAACTCTCGCGCAAGAACGACATGAGATCCAGGTACGGAAGAAGGCCCAGGAAAAGGCAAGTATTGTCCCGCACATATTTGCCACTAAACATCCTTTCTGAGAATGCCCTGTTCGCGGGGCTTTATGGGGGCTTTATGGGGGCTTTAGGGTGTCTCGCCCCCCCCAGCTCACATAATGTGGTACCCACAGGCTCTTCAGAAGTTGAGGCGAGAGCTGCGAGCCAAGATGGAGCGCGAGATCGGCGAGCTACAGAAGATCATCATCCAGAACGACGACGACACCTTCTTTCGGGAGCTCGAGGTGGAGCGACTCCGGGAGCGGCTGCAGATGACCTCATTCCAGTATCGGACCGGCCACCGGACCTGAGGAGTGGGGGGCTGGACCCTGGCGCACCCACCCCTCTGCTGCTAGATGCCATGTGACACTTGTTCTGGTTTTGGGACAATTTTTGCGTACAGTTTGTATTTTCTGCAGTTTTTGATAACACTTAAGTGACCAGTAAGTGAACTTCTAACTCGCAAAGTATGGAAAGAAAAAGCCCAAATAACTCTTTTCTGGATATAACTTCATACTTGGTTTTTATATCACTGTCATAAGTGACTGTTAAGATTGTAGACAGCAAGATGATAGTTTTTTTTAATTATTTATTAAATTGAACTGCTCCATTGTGCTGTGCATTTTGATCAGCAGGGGGTGCTAATTTTCACTCCAGTAAGCATTCAACCTGTCACTTGGTTGAAAGAATTTAAGGTTGTAATATTTATTTGGTCTGGGTCCTTTGTGAATAAGGCTCGTTTTTACATGCTGCACTTTCGAACCTCATAAAAATTTAGTGACCACCACTCTCCAACTGTAATTTTCCATTATTTAAAAAGGCCTGACACATTCACTCCAGCCCTTTAAGTAAATATTTGGAATAAGGACAATGACACACAGGATTATGAAACATTATGCTGCAAGGTGCAAACAGCATAGAGTTTATTGCTCATCTTCTGCATGGATACAAGTAATTTTCTAATATTTTTTTTATACAGGTGCAAGTTTAAGCTCACATAACAGTTAGTGTGATGCTAAACACACCGACAAACGTAAATGATGGAAATGAAAGGCTAAACACGGGAGCGTCGAGTGGCAAATTTAATCAGACGATACCTTAAAATTAAAGTTAATAAAATAATAGTGTGTTACGTACAACAGATTGCACCAGTCGGTGATAAAGAGATACACTCCTGCTTGTGGGGCAGGCTACGGGAAGCGAGACTGCAGTTCCGGATCGGTTCCTGGTACGAGTGACTAACAGTGGGTCTCCTCACGTCTAACTTTAATCTTGAGGCTTCAGACTGAGTAATTAATACACAGTAATGTAGTGAGAGAGACAACTGCAAGCAGTGTGTACACTGGACATGGGTATGACCGGTTATAAAACTCAGCTCAATCCATAAACTATTTGGTATTAATTAGTTGGAAGTTGCTAAATCATTTACAGCAACCTACGTCTGCATGTATTTGCACAGCTTTTTTTGCATTTTTTTTTAAATTTAAATTAGATAAATTAAAGGTTCTGTTATCTTCCTATGAACAATATTCCACACTGTACAAAGCACCATCTCGGGATCCTCAAATTTTCCAGAGGCTAAATATTCAAAATGTCACATGCACACAAAGAAGGGTCCGCCCACCTTGTGTGTGTGAACTTTAAGAACAGTCCATGGCCATAGAGAGACAGGCAGCTTCGAAAGATTAAACACACATTTACAGAGGAAAAAAGAATAAATATAGTTTCTAAAAAATCCATTTATGCAGAACGTGAAGGGGTGCTGCCAAGGTCCATGCCATTAAATCTTAACCTCAGCCCCCCCTGACTCCAAGGATATTTATCAGGAAGAAGCGTGTCTGCTCCCTCTCTTAAAGGGGCAGGGTCACAGGTCAGACTATACAATGGCAATTCCGTACTTGTGTAAGACACCTTTCAGTGGGAAGAACATATATATATTTTTTTGTCAGCTTTAAGTGTTCAAAATAATGGAAAGAAAATCACCTGAGAATATGGCGCGATTGGTGTGATATCCTTGTGTAGAGAACAGCAAGAACAAGCCATATACAAAATATATATTTATACATACATACTCAAAATTACAGGTATATATTTCCAATGCAGTATGGTTGGAGCAGAATGTGGTATGTCATTTGAAATTACTAAGACAAAAGCCCCTCCCACCGCCAATGAGTTTGTAAAGTGCGCTTTAGTTTCCTGTCTTCTGACGCAGACGTTGTCGTTTTAAAACACTGGAATCTTCCTCTTCTGTGACCATCAGCACATCTTGGCTACTTTGTATTGCACACTTGTTTCTTCCCAAAGAGATGTCAGTTTTCAGGATCGAATTGTGTGGCTTGGCAGTGCACCGCTGGATCAGTGGTATCTACTGAGAAAAGCACTCTCTCATCTCTGCTCGTCGGGGCCAGTCGAGGGGATCCGCCCAAGGAGCTCCATTTATACGGCAGCTCTGCTTAATCGCGACTGAGCTGTTAATGAAGCTGAAGAGTGTTATGGCACCAGGGGGCAGTGTGGGAAGATAGCGGTGTTTTAATCTCTCATATCAGGGCTTTCAGGGTCATCCACCAGGAATCCATGAACTTCATTCAAGCTTAACCATTTCACAAAATTAGTCTATAATTTAAACATCAATACTCTGAGCATTCAATTAAAAAAAAGGAAATTTCATGAATAAGTTTTAGATTCTGGAAAAATTGACATGGAAGTGAGTTGTTCGTGTGTGTTTTAATTTAAACGTACTGAAAAATAAGCAATTATTTCTGAAGCTAAAAACTGGCTGACCAATTCTACACATACCTGGGAGTGAAGTGTTAGAGGTGGGTGTAAACGGCCTCAGCGGGCGTGTGCTTACAGGACGCGTTACACACCAAGTCGAGGTCTGAAGACTGCACCCCCAGCCCCTACCCCCAGAACCACCTCACCACGAGGAACCTGTTTCCTAGCAGACTTGGCCAGATGCTGTGTCCTCCTAGTAAAGGGACTCTCTTACTAGTAGTCTTACTTGTGCTGTCACCCCCCCCCCCCTTTCAATATAAGCGGACCGAAAGAAAGCCAATTACCAGCCTTCTGTGCTAGATACTTGACAAGGAAGTAAATGAGTCTTTAGCAGCTGAAAACAGAAACGACAAAAGAGAAGAAAGGCAGGGCAGATGGGAGGCGGGGCATAGTGTACGGGGATTGGGGCAGAGTATATGGGGGACGGGGCAGAGTGTATGGGGCGGAGTTTAATGCACAGTCGCTGGCCCCCGCCTGCTGGTCCTCACTGAACTTTTGTGCCATCATTACTGAGAGAGTGGGACTGTGTGGCCCTTGCTGCCGCAGGTTCCCCTGCCGTGCCCCACCCTCTCCTGCCGGTTACTCCACCGCGAAGCCGCACGTCTCCTCGATGGCCGTCAGCAGCTTGTCATACAGCCGGTCGTAGTGCTCATACGGCGGGATGTCGATCCGGTTAAAGCTAGGGGGGGACATACATGAATCAAAATGTGATTTCACTCAATCTGATTTCTCGTTTGTCCCCCAGAGCTCATGCTCTGGAAACGGCAGCCCGCATACTGGCCTCTGAGGCAGGCATCTTGCCCAGCGTGTCGCGGGGCTTGGCGGGACTCACCAGGTGTGGGCTTTCGGCAGGTTGTTAGTGCTGGCGTCGATCTGGTGAATGGTGAAAAGCCGCGGCCCAGCCGCTCCTATGAGCCAAAGGCAGACACTGAGTCAGCAGGACTACCCCCCCAAAGGCAGCCTCAGGCTGGATGCATGTGCGACACATACACACACACAAACACACACACACACACAAACACACACACACACAGTCCATGTATTCATATCATTGTGGGGACCTACCATGCATGTCTATGGGTAAAACCCTAATCCCAATAACGACGACCTTAACCCCTAACCAGCCCTAACCTTAACCATAAGTAACCAAACAAAATACAAGACTTGGCAGTTAGGTTTTTGACTACATTAACAGATTTTTTTATTAAAATTAAGTTTACCTAAGTGGGGACCGAAAAAATGTCCCCACAAGGTAAAGTGTTACAGGTTTTTATCACATTGTAGGAAAATCTGGTCCCCACAATATGACAAATACAAAAATGCACGCGCACACACAGCGCGTTACTGCGTCCAGCGGTGCTGCAGCGGGTATTTTTACAACTGCAGGCATTTTCAGCAAACGACTTTGTATGTTTTCGTTTCGCAGCCTTTGAGTGCGACTTTCAGCAGCTGCTGGTTCAGAGCCCCAGGAACCGCCTGGCAACGGCGTGCACTTCAGCTCAGGACATCCCGTCTGGCTGGAATCTACCCAAAAGCACCAAAGAGGCCGAAAGCCACGGGGCTTAGAGGGGATGGAGGCAGAGCCGGGCGACTTGCGGGTGATACCTTGCAAGGCCTTGAAGCCCTGCAGTGGGACGCGGGAGGAGCCGGTGACGAACTGCAGGAGCCGAGCCCGTCGCTCCTCATCGTAGGACTCCACGGCGCGCCAGAACCACTTGACGATGTTACTGTCAGGGGTGCAGTGTTTCAGCCTGGTGTTGGCCTTCCAGTCGTTGATATCGATCTTGCCCAGGCCGCAGATGATAAGCTGGAGGTGGGCAGGGGTCAGGTAAGAGAAGGCGGAGATGGTAAGGGTGATTTTCGTACGACGACACCCCCACAAACGGATTAACTACTGGGACGTGAATGCGCCAATACCTCCAGCTCTTTCTCGTCAAAAGACTTGAGTAGGTGCTGTGGGATGACCTCGTTGAAACCCTTCTGGAGGGCTAGGAACTGGGCCTCTATGCCATGCAGGAATCTCCAGTTGACGTACAGCCTGCACCAGGTCGTGTTCCGGTCAGTGACATCAAAGACCAGGTTACGGCAGGAAATGTAGTCGACCAAGTCAGGTCATGCACCAAGATCAAGTGTACGAGATCAGCAGTGCTCCCAAGAGAGGAAGGTCATCTAGCTGTTTGCAACATGATGTTAAAAATCTGTCTACCCTAAGAAAAGCCAGAACCATTTCCTGTGGGTGCCGCAGCTTAGGTCGGGTTCCACTCACCTGACGTACTCCCTCTTGGTGTCCTCGGTGACGGGGACACTCTTGCCATTTGGCTTCAGCTCATGCTGGATGATTTCCCCGTAGGCGTTGTGCTCCACGCAGAAGGTGTGGTCCAGTACACCAGTGATGTCATTATCCCTAAGGGGAAGGAAAGGGGGGGGGGGGCTGTTAGAAAATCACACGTGTTGATGGGAAGCATGTAACAAGCGAGCAGGGAGAAAAATGAACCTCAGCACTACTTTAAGTGTACAAGACCTAAACATACACAGCCAATGGCCTTTGGAGGGCGGAGCTAGTGGCTCAGCATGCGGTTCTCCTTAGAGTTTCCAGGTTTCAAGCTTTTTATCATGTGGACATGATACAATAAACTTGGTCCTTCTGACCAAAGTGCCGAACATATAAATACAATAAGCACAGCAGCCAATGATAAATAAAGGAATAAGCAAAAAGAAACGGCAGTATAGACAGACACTCAGCATATACATGTGCAAGAGATACATAGGAGACTGAAACTCGTACAAAGTGATGGATGTTGTGCGATTAGCTTCTGCTGAGGAGCCTAACAACCTACATTGGCAGCCTATGCTATGCTAACAGCCTACAACAACAGGTTATGCTATGCTAACAGCCTACAATAACAGGTTATGCTATGCTAACATCCCAGACTTACAAGATCCAAACCAGGCTTTTGTGCAGGTCTGGGTCCACGGATTCCATGTCATCCAGGGTGATGGGCTTGCCCAACAGCTGTTTATAAAAGGGCAACGTGAAGCCCCCGTCAATGTAATGGCCATGGAATACGGCCATTCCCATGATCCGGCCCACAAAGTGGAAATAAGACAAGTGTTCCTGTAAGGGCAGAGGTCAGATGTCAGCGTTGCTCAACTATGACAGTTCTAGGCACCAAACACCACGGATGTCAGACTCGATGTTGCAGCAGCCTTATGTCCTGACAGCAAATACTCATCAATAACCGAAGTCTACGTCAGACAGGAAAAGCCACATGAAACATCTGAAGTGGATCTCTGTGGCCTCAGGGACAGCCGCGGGCCAACGGCTCCTGTCCGGCTACACTCACCGGATTGACCGCAGAGTCGGGGTTGATCTGTAGCGTGTAGATGTCGTCACGAGAGTACTGGAAGAGCCCATAGTAAGGGTTCAGCATCTCGTGTGAGAGTAGGTACAGCCACTCCCTATAGACAGACAGACAGACAGACAGACTGAATCATTCCTACAGCAGCGACACGAGGGGAAAAAACATCTTCATCATGCTGGCCATAAACATCATTCACCCTTCCTTTGAAAAGGGTCGTTTTTAAAAGTCAGAAGGCTTTAGTAAAAATCCACACCTGACAAAATATATGGTATTCACCAACACAGCAACTATTTTCCTATTAAGCCCAGAACTGACACTCTAGTCTAAATCAAACGTTTTCGCAGAAGTCAGTCTGTTGTAATACTACAGTGTGGCCACAAGGGGAACATTTTCGCTGTACTTTTGAAGTACCCCCTCCCCCCCATTTTCTAGCCCATACCTGGCCACCCCGCCGTAATCCAGACCTTCCTCCCCTCTGAACTTCACCATCAGTCGCTTCCACAAATCCTTTGGCCTCATCTTCATCACCTGCCGGTATGACTCCTGTGGGAGGCATTTGGGGAGGGGGTGGGGGGGGGTGTCAGCATTTCATAGCCGCACATTGAAATGCATCTCTGAAATCACCCTTCCTGTCACAAGACGGATCCTGGGAAAAACTACTGGAATGTACCAGCATGATCTCAGCCCGAACTGGCCATGTCTCTCTTCAGCATGGGAGGGGACACGGATTTGTAGGGGGGGGGCGGGGGTTGACTTTCCCAGTCGACTTCCAACAGGGAGTGATGTTCTGGGCTGCAGTCTCATTAAGGCACTAACAGCATCAGTGTGAAGGCTGTGCAGAAATGCCAGCAGGAGTCAAAGGAAAACCTGAACCAGCCTTAATACTTGCAAAAGTCGTCAAATCGGAGTCGTATTGTTGAGACGCAGCAGCTACTGACCAAAACGCCTGTGTTTTTTGATACTGCCCCAGACGTGTGGCCTTGAGGTCTGTCTGTGCGTTACCTCTCATAAACAACGCTTCAAAAAAAAAAAAAACGTGCCCGCGTACACACACAGACACACACAGACACACAGACACAGACACACTCACAGACACACACTCACAGACACACAGACACACACTCACACAGACACACACAGACACACACTCACACAGACACACACTCACACAGACACACACTCACAGACACACAGACACACACTCACACAGACACACACAGACACACACTCACACAGACACACACTCACACACACAGACACACACAGACACACACACACAGACACACACTCGCCACTCCTCGAGCAGTCATAGGCTGGCGATGAAGTAATATTTTTTATAGTTGAGCTTGTCCTGTGAAGTTATGAAGTTACGTCTGGCCAGGACTCTCCACCTCCCCCCTTCCTCGCTGAAATCACTGGACAGGAATGTCTTCCCTCAGAAGAGCAGATGACTGGGAGCGAGCCCCCCCCACCGCCCCCTCCTGCTTTATTCACACGTTTAAACGCCACATTCCTGCTATTGTTGCCCCGCCATCGCCATCTGAATGGCCAGACGATGAACCCCAGCGCCCCAGCTAATAAACCACTTCCCCAAATTCCACCTTTTTAAAAAGCCTTACGCCCCCACCCAAACCAAAGTCAGACAGACTGCTTCGGCGCAAACACCAGCCACTTCTTGTCGAGGAGCCAGCAGCCAGAACAGCCATGCGTGCATGCAGGCCTGAGCGCGCGTGCGAGAGCGTGTGTGAGCGAGCACGTATATAAGCACTGCATTTATATGGTTAACATGTGCACTGGAGGGATTTGGGTCGAATGTCCCAATGGCGGTGAATGGAGAAGCTTGCAGTCGGTGGTGGAGAGGGGTGCGGCTGACCCCAGGCTCACCTCGAAGATCTCCTCGCGGGACACCTCGATGCGACAGTGGCCCGTCTGCGGCTGCTGCTGCGACAGCTCCTGCCTCAACACCTTCAGCTTCTGCACCAGGTCACGCTTGTACTTGGGCACCGTCAGACACTCCGCCTCCTCGGGCAGCTGGCCGGGCGACACCAGCACTTGTGGGGGGGGCTGCGGCTCCTTCAGCTGGTTCTGTCTGCTGGACCGGGGGGGGGGGGGCAGATCGGGTGCGTCAGGGAGCATGTCTGGCAGAAACATCTGGACTTTTCTCCAAACTATTCCAGCATACTTCCAAAAGAACTCGGGTTCCAGCAGAAGAGCTGTGGGAGGAGGGGCTGGCGCCAAGAGAAAGGTGGGGGGGGGGGTGAGTGATGCTGCCACAAGTGGGAGACAGACAAATTTCGACAGCCCTTTCCAGCCCCCCTCTCCCCTCCTCCCTACAGTTTGAAGCTGTAATGGCGTTGGTCTCTCCCAACCTCTTCCTCAGGGTCTCAGAGGTCTGCTTTAAAAAAAAAGCGAACACCCCAAAAAGCTTGTGAAGCACAGGTTTTGGTTTTTTATTTTTTGAACATTTCTAATTTTAGTTTAGTTCTTATTTAGTTTCAGTATTAATTTTAGTTTTAAAGTACC
>JAODLD010000101.1:10549799-10559919 GCA_026781065.1 Mormyrops boulengeri | reverse complement strand
TGTGTGTGTGTGTGTGTGTGTGTGTGTGTGTGTGTGTGTGTGTGTGTGTGTGTGTGTGTGTGTGTGTATGCGTGTGTTCAACCTCGCTTTTCGGTTGTGCCTGCTGGCCCGATGACATCACCTCCCCGTGCCTTTCTGGAACAGGCTAATTAAGGCGCAGCCCGCGCCCAGGTTTTCCCATGGTGCCTTACGGCCGGGCACCGGTCCGAAAGGAGCAGCCGTTCTGGCCAGTCTGATCAGATAGCAGCAGGGGTGGGTGCCGCTGAATGGGTACCCAATCAGGAAGGGTCCTCCTAAATGGCGGAAGGTTCTGGAGCCTTAACCGAGAGTACGCTGTGCTCCCCGCCCCCGTTTCCTCTTTGTCGGTGACCTGAGTGGGTGGCGGCGGGTGACGTACGATCGCCTGTTAGTGAGAGAATGAGGAAGCAACAGCAGGGACAAGATGTGCGAACATCGAAGCGGGCAGCCAATCAGTGCGGAGATCGATTGGCAAGAGCTGACGCGTGTCCTGGGCTCGTGCTGTGTCTGTGTGTGTGTGTGTGTGTGTGTACGCTTGGTCAGTGAGGACTCTCAACAGTGTGTTTGTGTCCGCAACCCACATCTGCAGGTGAGAACGCCATTGTTATCGTTGCCGGGGCCAACCTGCTGCTGGGGGAGGAGGAGTTGCAGCGGGTGGAGCCGGCACTGGATGGGGCAAAGGTCCTGGTTTGCCAGCTGGAAATCGAGCCAGATGTCACACTCCTGGCACTCCGCATGGCACGGGACAGGGGGGGTGAGTCTGCTCCTGTTCCCCAGCAATCCCAACCGGGTGACCCACTGGACAGCTGCAGGAACCTGGTTCAGGTTGCCTCTGATTGGCTGGCTCGGTGCTCAATCACTTGCTGGGCGGGTGTTGCTCAAGCAAGCCCCTCCCTTTCATTCCCCATTCATCCTACAAAGCCTGGTTAAATAAGTGCACATGCATCAGCAGAGCGGATCCTTAAAGCGGTTTTTGATTAAAATGAATGAATATTAAACAGCACAAACAGATTAGAGGAGATGACGCACCAGGGGAGTGGGGGCTGTGCTGGTCACTCTCCCCCGCGAATCCCTCCGTCACTGTGATCACCGAAGCGCCAGTGACGTGGATGGGGGCCGTCCACAGGTGGCCCCATCAGATGGTGTGCACCCCCCCCCCCCCCCCCCCCCATGCAAGATGGAGGGGCGGGGGGACACCTGGAGTTACGCATGTGGAGCTTGCAACTCAGTGAGGAAGGGGGGGGCAGGAATAAAGAACCATAACAGCAGGACAAATGAGAGAGTGAATGGAGAACTGGCCCAGTGCCCATTCTGAGGACCCCCGGTGACAGGTTAATCCCTCCCTCCCTCCCTACAGAGCTCCCTCTCATACCACACATAAGCACTCCCGTGGCCCCTCCTTCTCCTGAGTTGGGGGGGAGGGGGGAGTGACAGCTCTCGTGACTCCCAGCCCTCCGTAGGTGACTCAGCGGTGACAGACCGAGCCAACAGACCCACGGCGGACTCTCACGCACCCGCCCCCTGCCCCCCCAGGGTTGGGTTCTGTCTGGGATGTGGAGACGCGACGTCATGCCTGGCCAGACGTGACTCAGCCCTGTATGGAGGCCTCTGGGTGTGAGGGCAGCCAGATGTTTCTGTGGGAACAAAACACCTGGACTTGTAACAGTCACACTCAAGGGTCCAACAGCCGCTTCCTCTGGGATCGCTAGCTGGGGCTTCGCCCAAACACGCTGGGCCCTGACCTCAGCCGTGTTTGTTGTGATGAAGTCGCGGCCTTTCGGTCCAGTCAGCGGTACGTCAGACACGTGGCCGAGTAAAGGCATGTACACGCACATCAACACGTGGCCAAGTAAACGCATGTACACGCACATCAACACGTGGACTCCCAGGCAAGGCCTCCGAGCAACACGGACGGCTGAGATATGAATCACTTCAGCCCATGTGAATTATAATGTATGCATATGCGTGTGGCCACAGGGCTGCGTGGGGGGATGGGGCTGGCAGAGGCGGGCAGGGAATGCCTACAGGTCCGAATACTTGGGGTGGGAGCAGGGGGCATGACGAGCTGCTGGCCGCGCTTCAGGGAGGCATCCACAGAGGGCGCTCTCTGGAGTCCTGTTCTTACTCCTTTGATTGACAGTGTGGTAAGATAAGTAAGGAGGAGGCAGAAGATGAGGAAGATCCAAGGGCCCAGAGATTCGGTTTTTTGCATCTCCCCCATCAGGTGGTTTGATCCGTGTTGGAGCCCTGCTCCTCTGCATGTTTCAGCTGCCTGCCCTCCTCGGCCCACAAACTGCTCTGCGCTCTCTCTCTCTGCCCTGACCCCTAGGAGCGACACAGCCAGTGGGTGTATGCACTCACAGAAATAAACACACTGTAAGAAGAGACACAGCACGGACAGAAACAATCAATCTATAAAAAGAGAGATGCTCACACACAAACACACATGCATATGCTGTCAGGCCCTGACTCTCTCCTACAAGCTGAGGGGAACACACACACACACACACACACACACAGACAAACACACACACACAGACAAACACACACACACAGACAAACACACACACACACACAGACAAACACACACACACACACAGACAAACACACACACAAACACACACACAGACAAACACACACACAGACAAACACACACACACAGACCTGTACTTATATTTATATCTTTGTGGGGACCATCCATTCATTTCTATGGGAAAACAATAATCCCACCCAGCCCTAACCTGAACCCCCACCCAGCCCTAACCTGAACCCCCACCCAGCCCTAACCTGAACCCCCACCCAGCCCTAACCACAACCATAAGTAATCAAACAAAATAATAATCAAGTCTTTTAGGTTTTTGATTGCAATCACAGAATTTTATAAAAATGAATTTTCCTTTGTGGAGACAGAAAAAATGGTCTTCGTAACATCAAAATAACAGGTTTTTATCGTGTTTTTGGGGAAATATAGTTCCTACAATGTAATTTATATCTGGGCCACACAGAGAAACACAGACACACATAGAGACATGCCAGGGGGCCGCGATGGCACTCACCCACGATCTGCCCCCGCACCGTGTCGTTGTCATTGGGGCCTAGCTTGTTGAGGTCGAGTCTCTGATCTGCCAACCAGAAAAGCGCCATTACCACCTGGAGCGGCCACCGCAGATGCCACGTTCCCCCCGCATCACTGCCGCCGCGCCGCCTGGCCCAGCTGGCACCCGGACGCTGAGACATTCGGCACGCGGGAAGCGAAGAAAGCCGCAGTTGGGTCTGCGTGGCGCGTGGGAGCCCGTGAAGAGCCAGCATGGCGGATGGGCATTAGCGGGTGCTGCCCACATTTCTGTATATTCCCTATGGTGTCCCGCATCTCGGACGGCGGGCACATCCACTCGCCGTCCGGCCGTAACACAGATAAGCTAAGGATGTGCGTTTAGATTAACAGGGACGGCTTAATGATTACAAGGCTGGAATTGGGGTGGGGGGGCATAGAGACAGCCAGAAATGAAAGCAAGCACCGTAAACCCATTACTCAAATGTGCCACTTTTATATACAAGGCCTTGGTGTTTGTTTACCAGGGCTCAGAGGGTTAAGAGTAACTAAATAAATAAAAGCTTTAAAGACTGAATTCGAACCCGACTCTGTACCCTGTACAGAAAGGAAATAGTGATAGATTAACATCTGGGGAAAATCGGACACTTTCTAATCAGGGAGATTAGGGCCCCTCATACCTCGGAGCCCCCATTGACGGTCGGGGGACAGCACAGCAGCACGGAAGGAGGTAGGGGTGTGGTAATCAAAGACTGTTAACTGGGGAAATCTGGAATATGACTCCCTGACCCAGGGAAAGACACAGAGTAAAATTTCACAGGCGGGACACTGGACAGCAGAGAGCAGCCAATTATGCAGCTAGACGACATATTTTCTGAGTTTTGTGGTGGCCAGAGGAATTTCCTTGAGGGACTGAAGACGACCGGAGCCAGTACACCAACACCGCCGCCATGTGACGGCCACCCGACCGGATCCAGCCAGCCAGCCAGGCAGGCACCCAAGAAGGGCTGCAGATAAAGACCAGACGGGCGGACAGCAGCCGATCAATACGGTGTAATGGCGGAAGGCGGCTTTCTCTTTAATGCAAACCATTAAGTCGATTACAGAAACGGCAATGATCAAACATTTATGAACGCGTCCGACATCTCATCTCCAGTCGTCACCCAGAAGAGGCTCCGCGATACGACAAGGAACGACAGGCGTTAGACCCTCCCCCATGTGGCCGAGATGCGGAGGTCAGGGGGAGGCCGTGGAACAGCAAGGACTCACAGCCAGTGTCTTTCAGGCGGTTGATAACGTTAGACAGGAGCCGCACGCAGCCCAGAAAGCCGGCGCCCTGCTTCTTGTGGATCTTCTTGTGGTTCCACACGCTGATGGTGATGGAGTCAGACTTTCCGATGTACCTGCAAGGGAGGTGATTGGCTTTAATGGGTCGCCCTACGCAAACACAGATTCAAACAGATTCCCAGTGGATGGGAGCTTAGGGTGGGGTGTGGGGGCGGACACCAGACAGTCAGGCCCCTTTGGAATCCCCCGTGGAAACGGCGAGTGCCTGAGGACACGGGATGAAGGTCAAAGTGGAGGCTGACCAGCAGCTGCAGGTGCAGGTGGCCGTCACAGCCTCCAAAAACACATCATAACACACACCAAGTTACAAATTTAGCACTATGACGCTAGACGGAAACAGAACGATACAAGAAATGGTTTTTCCTATTAAAAACACAGCTTATGCGATGCACAGATTGGAAATATAAACCCATGAGAAACGGATCAGAACACGATCAGGTTCACAATTTGATTTCCCCAGTTTTCTGTTCGAACTTGTCAGGTTTAACATATAAATAGCCAAAATAAATAAATAGAGAGAGACATAAAATGTATATTTTCAAAAGTCTCATCTGAATATTTTACTGACGTGTTAAACATAACCTTTGATGAGTAACTAATGAATAAGAAAAACATGAAGAATCTTAGCTGCCTTGCTATCAGGTGAAGACACATTTGACCACTCAACACCTGGTCACCCCTACATTTAAGCCACAAGCCAATATTCCTGCTTACTTAAGACAGCTTTTACCAGGTACGCAATCATTTTTGAACGCAACACATCTGACCGACACCCACAGTCTTAGCATTCATTCCAGGCGTGGGCCGCTTTCATCAAAGCCAGTAGGCTACTAATTTCTCCAAGACGAGTGACTAAAGTTCGCAGAGGAGTCTCGGCATCCTTCAGGGAAATCCCTCAACCTCAGACAAGCATGTTTCCCAACATCCACGAGGATGCTGGAATACACACACAGTGACATTCATTTATATGCCCGCTCATGGCTGAGGTTTGGAGGGCACTGTTTCCCGGCTCCTGAGGGACCCCTGGGCCCGTTCTCTGGGGTTTTTCCACATGTTTTAGGGAAAGTTGTCTGGCGTCTGTGGCGGGGTCCCTACGTAAACACTGGGCATGACTTTGCGTCGAGGAGCAAGGGCATCAGGTGGCTTCATATGAATCAGAGGAAAGCTGCCCCCTCCTCCCCCCCAGACAGTAGTTACAGTAAATGTACATCATGGCCATAATTAGTCTCTCTATAAACAACCAACTCCCCCCCTGCATTTTCCCAGTCACTCATATGGACAGAAATGTGTGACACCGAGATTCTGGTTAGCAGAAATGTGCATCTCCAGGGGAGATTGCTGCCTACCACAGAATTGCTTTCTCGATGGAATTGTTTCTTTCTCCTACTTCTGTTTCCGTTTTTGATACCATTTACTGGACGGGAAAATCCAGAACTTTCTGTCCCAGCCAGAAGAAGGTAAACAATATCTGCCAGGAATCGTGGGTCTTAATTATTAACATCTTTGGGGAGATTTTTGAAGCTAATGAGATGTGTCCTTCAATTATTCACGCTAAAAATAAACACAGTGAGGAGAATGAACTCTCCGTGGAAAACACGCTTCAAATGGGGACCAAGAGCAACAGCGAGCACCTCTGCAGTGCCCCAGCGTGGAGCCGCACCAGCTGCGCGACTGCTGTAAATAAGGCGGTGACATGAGCTCCGTCACGGCCCTGATAATGCCTTCCTGTTAATGCGCTCGCCGTGTTTCGCAAACCCGCCAGAAGCAAGGAACAGACACGGACTGAATGCCTTCGGCTTACAAAGGGGCTCTTTCCACACTGGACGACAACTAGGTGTTAACTGCAAAATCTTACGGATGGCTTAAAAATAACCATAAACAGCCCAAGAAAAACTATAAAGAGCAGATCGGGAGGGAAAAGTTAAAGATTTATACATCACTGATAATGTCAGTATCTGGGCTCCATTAACAGGCACAGATCACATGCACGGCGGCCATGGTGTCACTGACCGTCATGTCACAATCACGCCGTTACAGACCGAAAGAATGGTTCTGTACTGCTCAACACGGCTGCCGTCTGCTTCTGCAGAACAGCCCATGGTGCCCTAGCAATCCAGGAAAGCGTGCCAGTCAAAATGTACACAAGTTGGTGGCCATAGGGAAGGCACCACGGCATGGGGGCGTGATAAGCAGGTGCGGCCTATGAAAGCACACTCGTTAGCAGGACACGGGTTGGACAGGAGGAGCAGCAGGTCACTAGCAGGATTCCTTCTGCCATTCCATACATTCTGGTGGCCATAGACAGTCCCCAAGGCACACAGCATCACAGTGACAAACCCAAACCGCTCCTTTGTGACTCATAGGGCCAGAACTAATAGCGCCACAAAACCGGAACCACAATACCGTTCAAAAAACCCATTCAGGTCACTTGGCATTGTCATGGGACACGGACCTCATAGATCAGCTCAGATCCCTGTAGCTCAACAAGCAGAACACAGGTCAAAGGGTGTGGGTTCAAATCCTAGGGAAATGCATAAATCAGTCCCTACAGGATCTCGCAGTGTTTTTTTTCCCCTCAGAATTCAATCAACAGACCCTAGGGACCTGCTGGCAGCCAGATTGCCATGGATATGTGTCATGGTCAGTGTGGTCAAGGCCCAGACAAACAGCATAAACTCGCGCACACCCCAAAAAACCCATGATGTGTGTGCAGAAGGAAGAAGCATTCAGCCATCAGCTGCCTCGAGCAGCGAGACAAGTGAGGAAAGATGGGTACAATAAAGGGGTCGAAAGACCCACCGGAAAAGTCCAAGGGAGCCAAAGCTGAGGCCCCCCCGACTCTAACAGGGAACATATGCTGGGATTCCTGACCACGGTCTCAAATGACGCAGCCGTGCAGTTAACCAATGTACTGTGAACTCCCCAGGGTGCTGGGAAAGAGACGCTGTTATAGAGCACAACTGATGCTAGGGGAGCCTCTGAGTAGATTCCCTAAGGGTACCAGAGCAGCGACACCCTTAATGTGAGCGATGTCAGGGGGGTCACCGAGTAGATTCCCTTGGGGTACCAGAGCAGTGACACCCTTACAGAATGCCACTGATGCTGGGGGTTCACCAAGTGGATTTCCTAGGGATGCTGAAGCAGTAATACTGTCAGAGTGAAACTGGGGAGTCACACCAAGTGACGGCGGTGCCCATGGGGACATATGACTCCCGCTATTTCTTCTGAAAGTACGTCACTAAAACTCAAATGACGAGCAAATAAATGACAGGTTCAGTCCTGTAAGAGGCAGATCTACAGAAAGGACTCTCTCCATTATACAAAATCAGATAATGCTAGAGGTGAAATCTTCAACTAGACACTTCAGGACACAAAAAAGCTTTTAAATAATATAGTTGTATCACCCATCTTGGCTCGTTCTGACTCCAGATGCCTTCTTCTGAGACGCTTCCTCATGGCGCCACTTTATGAGCAGAGTTACATACTTTGTTGGTGGACCTCTCACCCACTTAACAGATTTGCCAGCGCAGCCCTGAAATCCGTACACCAACCCGCTAGACCAGTAGAGCCTAAGACTGCACTCAATTACAAGGAATCATACATCACATACAAATCTCGGAATGCATCAGCACAGGCACTCAAAGAACACAGGGGTATGGCCGTTAGGGAAGCAATTCCTTACAAAAAAGCAAAGGTGAGGTGGAGGAAGCGCTTACAGGTCATAATGCTGGTTCCACTTGGGGTCCAGGGTGTTCCGCACCGTGTCCGTGGAGTGACATTGCCCAGAGCCATCCACCACCACCTTGGCAAAGGGGTCAGGGAGCCCTGGATGGACACGGGAACAAGGACAAGTCAAAGCCTGGCAAGAAGGCAGCAGATCAAAGCAGGACCAGCAAGGAGATGTTCCAAATGCAGGCGCTCCGTCTGGGCTTTACACCCACGACAACATGGGTTCCCGTAGGAGGAACCAGAAACCGCGAGGCGACGGAGATGATGCAGCCTCTGTCGCCGCGGGCAATGATACCTCGGGATTGGCCCTCATGTGGGCAGAACCTGTTCACCTGCATTAGCATGTGGGCTAACATGTGATATCTCTGAGGGCGGAGGATGTCCCTGAGTGGGAGAGGGGACTCTGCACAAAGATGGCAAGAACGGGAGAGGAGGAGGAGGAGTGGCAGACGAATGAGCTCAGTTCCTGCTGCTCGTTGCCATGGTTTCCGCTACATTTCATTAAAAACTAGATGATCTCTCGGTGTGCCTGTTATGGTCTTCATGGCCTTCAATGGTCATTATTCCTAGACTGTTTACATGTATTTCGAAAGCCAGAGACTATTAAAAGTGTTTTTCCACATGCATAAATTCTCCTACCGTTTAACTGAGCTCTGTGAGGCTTCATACGTCACAGGTCAGACAAAACAGTGGAACAGAGTGCACCATGGGAAAGGCCAGAGCAGGAGTCTCCAACTCCGGGCCTGGAGAGCTACTATCCAGGCGGTTTTCTATCCTACCCGGCTTCTAATGAACCACAGCTGTTCTCAGGTAAATACCAGGAACAGGTGTGACTCATCAAAAGCCAGGTAGGATAGAAAACCTACTGGAGAGTAGCTCTCCAGAACTGGAGTTGAAGCTCTAGCCCAGGGGTCTCCATGTTTGTGATGCCTCCGGTGGCTGGATCTGGAATAATCTGGCGTATCGACAGCATATTGCCTCGTGCTTAACGCCTGTGGGCCAATTGAAGATACACTCAAGGTGATCCTCTCTCTGATTAGCATGCTAACCATACTCCGGACGATACTAATGACCTGTTACTCGCCTTGTGCTTTTGGCTGGTTCGTCCGACATCCGGGAGGATCTTACAGTGCTCATTAAAGCGAATGTGGAAAGGAAAGCCTTTAAAAATGGGATACTCACGGAAGAAGTCTTTCTTCGACAGGTTTTTTGCACAGAGGACTGTAAGGGGGAAAAGAGGATGTTAGCATTTTAGTAAGACACTTCAAAGTCATGGCTGCAGTTACATAACTTACTTTATAAAACAGTACTAACCAAAAACATTTTCCTGAAAACACGACACGTAACATTTCTTTAAAAAAGAAAAAAAAAAAAAAAAAAAAAAAAAAAAAAAAAAGGGGTGGGGGGGTGGAGATTTGAACTGGGGAGGGTGGGTGGGTTGATTCCAATGTTGGAGGAGTAACGTATGACGGGGGGGCCCTTAACCCTGAGAATCGCCGCCGGGTGAATGGCTGACCTCGCGCTCCAAAGCCAGGCTTTACTCTCACCTCTACATGTGTGTCCGTTTGTTCCACATAAGACCAACCAGATGAATTTCTGCATATTTGTATAAATGGCAAATGAAGGTCACAACCATTAAATCTTTCATCGTCATCATCATTAAGTCTGGAACGCATGCTGATGGACCTGCTGCCCTCCGAGGCTGGATGACCTCCAGTTCCAGAAGATCTGAGGGCCTCAGAGGTGGTCAGAGACTCACATCGACTGCGGCACCCCCTGGCCACCCGGCACAGCCTTGGAGATGCTCTTAGCTCTTTCCTACCCCCACCACTACCGAATCTGCAGACAGTTATCAAACCCCATGAGGATTCTGAACTTGAACCCCACCCCCCCAGCTCCTGGCATGGTCCCCCCCAAGGGAGCTGGGATCAGCTGCGAGCCGCAAGCACCCACAGTAACCAGGAAGGCTGCCCT
>JAODLD010000101.1:10517490-10536771 GCA_026781065.1 Mormyrops boulengeri | reverse complement strand
AGACACAGACACAGACACACACACACACACACACACACACACACACACACACACACACACCCGCTGAGCAGCCTAACTTAAGGTCAGTAAGAAACACTGAAGTTATCTGGATGAAAATATTACTGACAGAATAACACTGGACTGATTAATTCCTCCTAGTATCATTTCACTGATGAAGCAGCTCCTGCACGAGAGAGAAGCTATAAACAACCACAAAGATACTGCCAAGTAATTCTGGCAATGTTACTCTGACAAATACTTTCTATTAGGAGGAGATATTTGTTGTGAGAGCTAAGACATCTATAAGCAAATTAGTGGACTGGTCACTACTCTACTATAGGGGCACCATGCAAATAAGGCAGACTTGAAGCATCCCGCTTCTTCAGGCCAGACTCAAAATACTGGCAAAGCACATAACACAGTGTTTACGCAACCAGCACTAACTTATGCCGTTTTATTAGCCTGCTATGGCGCTAACTGATAGCACACTATCTCAATGCCACTGCAACAGTTGGCATGTGGATGTTTCTCTTTATTCAAGCCACTTGTTGGTTCCATGTGCACTTTGATACCTTTCCAGTATAAAAACAGTCCATTTTGCATCAATAAGGGTAAAGCTTTACAGGAAAATGCGACAGTAAGAGCTGCCCTGTTTTAGCAATTAGCCCCCCGCCGGTTGAACCTAAGCCACTGGTCTCCAAACAGCCTCCACATGCTAAAAAATGAGCTAAAACGGTTTTAAAACTCGTCTCCCCCACAGACTCAGTAAATGATTGTTAAAGGAGAAGGACATCGAGGTATTCGCACCATCACTAGGCCAGTAAGACAACACTGTGTCATAAGTTGCGTGCAACCTGCAGACACTTTCAGACATTTTCTACTGCTGCATCTAATCCCAAACAGGTCGCTTGTATGTCGTTGCAAGAAATACGAGGAGAAAAATGGATCTTTCGTCCATGCTGTCCGCTATCGTTTGGCAGCCATTATAACTCAAACAGAGGTTGGTTTGGTGTCTTGTGCTGTGATGTTCTTCAATATTCCATCTTGCTTTACCGACAGGAGCCCAATAAATCAACCCTACTCCGCATATTTTATGTTGTCAGATAATATACTCTAAATACACTCCCAAATGCTTTACTCAAATTCATACAGACAATCCGAACTCAAGAAAGTAAATAGTAGTCAGCTATTTATGTTGTTCCTCTTTTAATGTGAACCAAACACCGCATCTTAATTTGTCACTGAACTATGGAGATATGCAGTGTAATATGCTGAGGTCCTGATGATCGCTTCACGGTCTCCGCGGCAGTAGCTTGACGACAGATGCTAGAGTCGTCTAAACTTCCTTCTGTCTAGTCAGTGCTGCTGGAATAGGTTTGTGAATTTTAAAAACATACCAGTACAAAAAAGAAAGCTGCAATGGTGGAAAGTTAAATTACCGATTTCCAGCACCAGCTATCAACAGTTAACTACTCAACTCGCCTCTAGTAGCTGTAACTGCCGGAGGAGATGCAGAGACTGAGTAAGGAGCTCATGCCGCAGGACTGGATTTACACCACAGGGATTCTTCGAGGGGAATAATTTGGGAGGCAATCATTTTGGTGCGGCATTCCGCTCCGACTGAGTTTCACCAGGCTGGAGAAAGGCGCCGTGATTCAACATGACAAATGGTTGCGAGTCGAGAGGAGTTACTCAAATATGGCATTCCTCATGATCCATCGTGACCGAGGTTAACCCTAATCAGACACGAGCGGGATTTGGTTGGGGGGGGGGGGAGGAGGAAATGTCACTCTGCTCTCAGATGGCAGAATATTTTGCAGATGATGCCACTGAGCAACGAGCCACAATTTAATTACAAGCAGTCAGCTGAGCCGACTGTGTAACGCCCCAACCTCTTGCCTGACAGGTACATCAGCTTCCTTCAACGGCAGAGTGTGGAGTTTCCTGTTAAGATTCCTCAGCCCAGACTCCCACCCCCACCCCACAGCTGCATACTTTCCAGCCCACAGTGCACTGCTTTGGCTCGACCCACAGGGGCTTATCGCGACTGCATCGTCTCCAGTTTCCCTGTGACTTAGCGGATTCTTTTTTTTTTTTTGGGGGGGGGGGTGGGTTCTGGGCAAGTGGCAGCTTCACTCAACCCGCATCCCGTGTCCCCTTCCCATCCTGCCGAGGTCTCCGCTAAATCCGAGCCACATGGCTGAGGGCCGCACAACACAATAATAATAAAATAATAATAATAATGATAAATAAAATGGCCACGTGAAAAGGCACTGAGCTTGTGGAGGAGAAGCTCTCCATCATGGCAGTGGCATTGGCCCCATGTCAGAAACCCAAATGAAAAGCAGGGAAACCACAACGGAGGCGCGAGTCTGAGCAGACTGCGGCCGTACTCTTCTGTTTCCACGTCTGTCCATCGTCTGCCTGCTCAAAAAAAAAAAAAAAAAAAACCACGACACAAGAATGATTCACAATCAGTAGCTCTTTAGCCCGGGTGCCAGACAGCCCAGCAGGAGTTGATCAACATTGCCGGCCTTACCCCTCACTGGCCCAAAGGAGGAATCACTTTGAAACGCGCAAATTACACAGGGCTATATTAAACAGAGCAGTCACCATTGTGAAAGGCCACATTGTCCCACAGGTCTCTTTGGGTGGCCAATCGCTTCATCATCTGCTGAACACATAATTATGAGACAGGGCTGCTGCAGCGATCCCTGACGCGGCATTAAAGATGGGCCAAGTCGACAAGGTCACCTGACAGCGACACACACACGGCATGAGGTCCGTACAGCCGGCTTACATTTTACGTGCCGGATCACAAACCAATATCATATTATGTACATTTTTTTCCTAGGGTCAATTATGCTCATTCCTTTCCTCCCTATATTTAAAAGTACATAATCAGAGTGTCTTTAAAACATCTGATTGCAAGACCTGCTTGTACCATCAACCTAATTAACGAGTCATTAAGTTTGCGCCCCCCTTCCCTACTAAATGGAAAATGAAGGTGCTCCGTTGTTTTTACAGCTTAGAGAGAAATATTTATAGCATGTCGTAAGAGCGCATTTGGGCTCCTTTAAAGAAATATCTGGAACATTCTCTACCCTAGACCTCATGTCTTAAACATCAGCATCAACATACTCTACTTTGGGTCCAAATTAAACCTCGAGGGCAGCAAAACAGATATAATGACCTTTGAGGCTCTTCAGTTAAGCGTTCCTCTGTGGCAAAGATGTCGGCTAAGAAAGAAAACCATAGTGAGTAAAGAGACACCGAAGGCTTCAGGTCACGGACACGCACGGAGCACTGCGCGCCAATACCTTAGCAAAACAATTTTGCATGAAAGACGTTTCACGCTTACATTTCACATACATTTGACATTTTCTTTGCATGCAGCAAAACAGATTGAGCGATAATTCTGAGATACGGTGAGGCGGCTCTAGCATTTAACAAAATCGAAATCGTAAATGACATTGTACACTTCGATGGCAAATTATACGTCGTTTTGCAAATTAATATTCGAGCGACATACATTCTGGGGTATAAGCGCACCTGAAACGGCCTTGGGAACATTTCTGGTTATCCGGAAACACTCACTCTGGCCCCAAAAACCCTCCCCTTCCTTCCCCCTCCCCTCTTTCCCTACCGCATTCCCTCAGAAACGGTGCTCGTTTAAATATTTAATTTGGCTCTTCCTGGAACACAGAAAGGCCTGGAATTTGCCTCGACCTGATCCTGGAGGCTGATCAAAAGCGGCAGCTGTCATCTCCCCCTTCCAGTCAAAACAATGTATCCCCGTGTAAACATTTTAAATGTTTGTTTTGCAAGAAAGTGCAAAACCAAGTGGGAGTCGGAGGACCTGAGAGGGGGTCTGTGTCGCTCTATGCCCCTTTGGGCACCCAGCCTCGCAGTACAGGCAGCTTTCCATGCCAGCGTGCCACATGCAACCGTTCAACTCCATTTGCGATTATATATCAATGACAAAATAAACATAAAACGAACACAGTTCAACATCTCAACCATGTTGGGTTCAAAACCCGACAAAGAGGGCTACTTTAAAAGAGACTTGAACTAAAGCAGTTACAGGAGTTGTGCGTATGACCGCAAACACAGATGTCATTCGCCTGGTCCATTTCCTTCAACAACATCTGTTGACCAGGGAGATCTCACATTTAGCAACTGCAGAGATGGAGAGCAGCACAACGCAAAGAGGTGGAACTCCAGCATCCAGGAATCTGACACCAAACGATTCCACCATGATGTCCAAATATTTATGCCGGCTCGACGGGCCGCAGGTAGTAGTTTTGAACTTCAGCGCATTTCAATGGCCTTCAGCACTGCCATGAAGAATAAAATAAAGACGCGTCCCCCCCGCCCCAAATTAACAGGGGTTCCCTATACATGATGGCACACTGCTGCTGGTTTACACACCCTGGAGTAACAGCCCCCCCCCAAAAGCAAGCATGTCAACTTGAATACAGCAGTGTTGAAGAAACCCTTGACGTTCTAGTCAAAGTTTTCAATCGGCTAATCTCTCCAAGATGGACCCAAGGTTTAGTCACCGCAGAGCCACTTCTGAATTTTTCTGACTTGACGCTGGCGCCAACTCATAAGCAGAAAAAATGCCACACCACAGACCATTGTGACGCTTTCTTTGTATTATGGGAAACGACAGGTCTGACAGCCGCACGGCGTTTCCATGCAAGATGGGTCATGAGCAGATGACGTGCCACAGAATTACATACGACTACCATCATTGTAAAGCTTTTTGTTGGCAAAAAAAAGTTGTGTGCAAGTTCATATGGGAGAATTTATTAGCAAGTCAAAAACCACTCTCCTAATAACCAGCATCAATTTTATCTTCTTACATCAGAGCTGAAGCATGCAATTTTTTTTCCACTGCAATTTTTTTCTTTTTTACAAGTTCACAACCTTGTGCGATACCTTCACTGACATCAAACCTGAAGTCCTCGCTCTAATAACACATGCAAATGATGTGCCTTTGAAGCGTGGCATCAAAACAAAGTCAGACAAAACACAGCGTTGTCAAGTGACAAAAACACAAAGCCCAAGTTCCTTTTTTATTTCAGGCAGGGAAAAAAAAAAAATTCAACATCATGTCCAAAGCACCACTGTGGTTTGCAAAACATTTGCCATGCCGTGAATTATGAGAACAAACCCCTGAAGACAGACACCACAAGACAACAAATATTTGTAACAATTGCACACATTCCACTAATTAGACAAAACATACCAGTATATTTCAAAAAACGGCACGTATCATTTTCTAGAATCCACAGGGGAGCGAGCGTGAACTTAAAAAGTTTTCGGTAGCAGACAGATTTTCATTTTAGCTGCATGATAAAGGCCAAAATCTGACGTGTATCATTTCTTTCTAAAACCCGAAAGAAAAACTATGACTTCTGTATTTAACTTCACAGCATAAAAATACAAATCTGTTCCTGGTCCTTCAATAACATTTGACGATCTGGCAAATACAAGCACAATAATTTTAGGCTAACATGGGAATTTAATTTTATGAATTCATGTTTTTAATACTATATAAATCAATGAATGCATCAAAGTTAACTTGCACTTAAAACTGGAGGGTACAAGAAGACTACCCATTCTTTCCCATAATTGCTTATCCGGCGTATGATCGCGAAAAACCCGGAGCCGATCCCAGAACCGTAGCGCAAAGATGTCAGTCCATAGCAGGAAATACGCAAATGTACACACTAAGGGCAACTCGGAGATACCGATATTACTACTAATAAGTTTGGTAGGCATCATTTACACAATTACCATCACACATACAAGACTACCGACTGATTAAACGAATATCTGGAAAACATGGCGTAAATATTCAAATACATGAAGAACATATTCTAATACGTTGCAGTGTTCTTGTGCATATTTCTTCAATAATTCAACAGCATCCAAAGGCTGGCAAAAAAAAAAAAAGTCGTCCAATTGTAATATCATTCCTTTCCAAATTCGCCTGATTTCTGCACGGGAAGCCATTTCTGGACCCTTCCCAACCACAAAGGTAATTTATCACACAGCCAGTTTTAACGAGCGGACTTCACGACTCAGCACTTCGCGGACAGAATGACGTGTTATCAACAGATCATCTACATTTAGTCATTGCAAAGGCATAGAATTAGTTTATTCATAAGGAGTTCTTTATTCGAAGCGAAGATTAATGAATATGCGACCTCCTATTTAACTATTTATTTTTGACAATGAAGCATTTATGGGTCATTACGTTTACGACAGCACTACCTAATACGAAAGTATTCTTAGGAAATTCAATATTCCACGCAGAACGATAAACAAGCCCTCAAAGCCGGTACTTTCGTGTCTTAAAATTAAAACAACATTCTGCGTCTTTTTCTCAGAAATAAGTGTTAAATCATTTAACGTTCCCCCGTCTTCTTCCGCAACATCAGACGAACAAAATCGTTTAACTTTATCTTAGAATAACCACTCATATAATGTAAAAACATCACTTATATTTTTATTAACGCCATACATCTCTGAGTAAACAACGAATAAGCGATTATTATACTTCCGGTAATAATAATAGGCCTAATAATAATAATAATTATTATTTTATTATTAGGCCATTTGCGGCTCTCTACATTAGAACTAACTACTTTTTTATTGTAAATTACTTTATCACATATTACAAAAAACCTGAATGACGATCATGAGCCAAGAGGGGGTTATAACGGCGGACCGTGCCGACTTCCCCGGGTAATAGGCCTACACCGAAACCTGCCAGCTTTCAGCTATACGCTCCGAGAGCCAACTTTTTATAACCCCTAACAAGGCTGTGGACGGGACTTTTACCGTGCAGTATGCTGTGCGGCGTGTGGGCACGGCGCTGGTGGTGGATCCTTTACTTTCCGATTACAAGGACGGTTTGTAAAGCCTTGTCTATCCAGTTATCCTATTAATTCTCAAAAAAAAAAAAGATATCCCCCTCCCAATTTTGAAATAAAAAATGTAACACTGACAGATACCAGTTTATTTCTATAAATTAAAAAGCCGCGATGTTTTTTTAAAAAAATAACTATTACATTGTTTTTTGACCAGTTATCCGTGGTTGACTATATTAAAATAGCTTGCCAGCTACCTCATGCCTGAAGTTAAATGCCATGTAAACAAGCAACCACAGAAAAACAAAGCTACGAGTTGGCTCAATGGATACTTTTAATGTATACCTATGTCCCCCTTCTTTCTGGAAAGCTGTAGTTGGCAAGATCATTTTCTTAAACGAAAGCTAACGAACTTCTTTCACCAAATTATTTAGGTCCGATGAGAAACGACTGCTCACTAGACCGACTTCATCTAAATAAAAAATAAGATCTGAATGAGTAAAACACTTCAGTTTGGCGTATTCGGTTCTCAGCCAGAGATACATTCATAAAAACAAGCAGACAACATTATATTAATGTTTCAGGGCTTCCCTCAAATTACACAATTACTCTCGTTAGTTGAGTAAATGCCTGTCGATGTTGCATGACTGCAGCACAAATAGGTTTGGACGGCATTTAAACACATACTTTCAAGAAGTTAAACATTTTTGAGAGAAGCTGGATGAAAATGCAAGGCAATCGCTGGCAAACTACTTAGCGAAACGCTTTTGGCTTTTAAAATCTTACCTGTCAAACGCAGTTTCACTGGGCCGTTTCTCCTCACCCCTTGGTTAGACATGTCCTTTTACGGTCCAGCTTGACTTTTAATTACAGGAAATATGCGCAGGATTGTATTTATTTTATTTATATTTATAAAGATAAATATAAATAAAATAAATCCCTCCTTCTCCTCTCTCCAGTTCACAGTCAATGAACAATAATGGAGTCACGGCATTGTGGCCCGGATGTACACAACACTGCCATTACACCATACCGCGAACACGGGACAACAAAAAAGGATGTCTAATGCGAGGAAAACGTTAATCCTACACCGCAGGTCAATAAGGACGGGCGCCCGAAATCCAAGTCTGAAAAAGGCATTAAAAGAGGCAAGTTCCCGCACGTCTACCAGCGTTAAGGAGCGCAGGCTGACCGGAGCCTATTGCTGCGGCGGCGGCGGCATCGCAATGCGAGTCGGTGCAAAGTTGATGGGTGTTGAAGAGAGTCTCCCTCCCCGCAGATCCTCCACTAGGACTGGCTGCGGCCGCGGAGCGGCTCGCTGGTGACATCACCCGACTGAAAGCTACGAGGGGGAAAAAAAATCCTACTTACAAATACTGAAACGCATGTGCATATATATATATGCGATTTTACAATGCTATGCTTTTTAGAAATATATGCACGAAAAACTGAAGATGAAGTATTAGTTTAATATATGATGTCTCAACGCCCCTATTTCATGATGTTTTGCAGATAGGTTCGTGTGCATTTGGCGCGACGAGAACAATCGGACTTTCATATATTTATGTCTTTAATAAAACGAGAGACTATATAGCCTATGAATGAGATCCATAGTATAACCTAGTTTAATAATACAGTCGAATGCTTGTAGTCGTGTAGTCGTCTTACAGAATAATGCTTTGACAGATTGAGGAACTTTCTTTGAGGAAATGTTTGGGACCGATATACTGTCCACAGAATAAATATGAAAAATGAGTAGTAAGAGCAGTCTTGCCCTTTCCTGTTTAATTGCAACATAATATGTATAGAGGCAAACAATAATGTAAAACGTACTACTGTATACACGTGCTGAGCATTCAACATGCTTGATACATTTTAAGCTATTCTGGCTCCTCCTCAAAGAGTTACATTCCTGGGGAAATTGTTATAGTCCAACATTTTTTAAATGAAAAATATGCCGTGCTCTGTCTGCAGTAGACAAATGTAGAATGGGGAATGACGTTCAGGGAAAGAGTTTACTTACAAGGAATCAAAACTGGGGAGAATGATAATTAAAACTGTTTTATTACTATTGCATATACGGAAAAATCCGAATGCAACTAAGTAATTAAATCTAAGTTGAAACCTTACTGATGTAAGTGCGCTTGTGTTTCTCATATAAAAAAACCTGTTCTTGAAATAATTCCGCTACACACGCCCCTGACGTTGCAGAAATTGGACAGAACTAGATTTATTTGCATTTCACAATGTATTTCAGTATCGGCACCTAATCAGATTCTCATACAGACCATAAATGTTGTTGTAGAAAAACGCCATTACATCCAGTGCAGCAGCCAGCATTTTTTATATACCGAGGTCAAATTGTTAACGCTTCTTCGGTGGGCCCTGTAATGGATTGTGGTCATTGGAGTTGCAAAAAAAATACTGAGGACTTGACCTCGGTGACGTCAACGGTAGGTACGGGCATGACTATCCACAGGAAGCCTTATAAATACATACTATAGTCCGTGACTGAGTTCATATGCAGACGTGTCTCAGTACCGATTGACCTTTTTAAATAATGGGAGGGCATTAACTTACTCATATCCCAAATCCTCTGAAGAGACACATTTTGAAACACACCTCACTCTTAAACCCATACTTACAATCAGGGATAGAAATGATTCAAAGGTGAAAAGTACCTGAAAAACTTGAAAACGTTCACAGGGATGACACCTTCTTGCGGTTATTCAACGTTAAAGGAATGCAATAAACACTTCCATACAGATTCCAGTGACAAAAAAACTGGTCTTTGGATGTATGCAGGATGACACTCAACATGTGTTTTAACCCCACAAAGTAATTTTTAGTCCTTAGCTGCTAAACAGCATAAAATACAACTATTTATACAGAAAAAATAGTGACCGCAACAATTTTTTGTTTCACTAATCTCTCAACTAATGAGTGTGACTTTATGAGATATACTTTTTTTGCATAGTCTAGTTCTTGTGTTTCTCAGTAATGAAGGGCTTCTTCCTTGTTTTATGGGACTTCAGTCCTGCTTCTAGGAGGCTGATACAAACTGTCCCAGCAGTGCACACTTTACACCACTTAATGTTTCCTATTCTGTTTGAAAGTCACTTGATATCATCCTCCGATTCATGAGAAATGGTCAGATAAATTGACGGTCATCTCTGGCATTAGAAAGTCACTTCTGCCCTTTATCTGGCTGGTTCATGGTTGTTCCCAGTGTCTCCTGCTTCACCTTATTCTGGTGTACTTCTGTCCTAGAAATTTTAAAACCTGCAAGAAACCCGCTGCTCAGCCTAGCCTTCTACCAGCAGAATCACGATTAAACAGGGATTTAAAGATGCAGACTTGTTTAAAATCTAGAGTGGTCTCAGTTTTCCACAGCTGTATAAGACATGAACTGCCCACCAATGCAGAGTTCCTTTGTACAGTCTTACGCAACTGTCGTGTGTCACGTTTATAATACCAATGTTGGCACAACTGGACATCGATCCTGTGCCATGTTAGAACATTCAGCTCAATAAAGTGCTTCAATGCAAGAGGCCAGTGAGAATCCAATCCAGACATACTTTATTTACAGTTCATAAAAAAAACCAAATTGTCAGACAAAGACAGGTATGTACACATAGAAAATGAGAAGCCACACAAATATTAGGACTCAGAACTTGAAAGTGCTTTGGTTATCTGAGATCTGAAAGTCATATCCATCAGCTGTAGTGCCTGGTGCAACAGACTCATCTTCCACTTCCTGCATTGGAAGAAAACCCAACGATTTAAAACATTAAGCGCTCATGATGAGACCATTTGCCATACAGGCGAGACCAGTTCTCTCTTAAGCTTGGAATACTGCTTACCTCGCCTGAGAAGTACTTCTCAATCAGGTTGAGTGATGCCTTATACACCATCTCATTCTCATGAGACTGCAGTGCCTCAATCTTATCCAACCCCCCACATTCCTCAATCATCAAGCAGAGCTTCTCAGCTTCCCCAATCTTTTCTCCTGCCTGAAAGAGAAATGATTGACACTGGGAAAAGTGCTAAAACATGGCTATACCACAGCATGTTTGAACTGCCTTTTCATTGGGGTAACATACCAGGAAAATGTTCGAGATGGCATCCAGGATAACCAGAATGGTTTTGCTATCCTTGGAAGACAGCAGATCCAGAAGAGGTTCCAGCACATTGGCTTGGACGAGGTATATCACCTGCTGAACAGTGCCACCACTGGTGTAATTTGTTACAGCCCAAACTGCTTCCTTCTGAGCTTTGTAGTCACCCTAGGAACAAACAAAACAAATCTGCGATGACCAAATCTGCATCTTAGCAGCATACCAGACGATTCCAGATTTCCTTCCAACAATAAATGTGCCACGGTTCAGTTAGAGTTCCACAAAGCATAGGAGATCTTTCCATCCGGAGAGGGCTGTGCCTTACCAGCTGCAGCACCTCCACCAGTAAGGGCACCAGGCCCGCATTGATGACCTCCTGGATCTGCGTGTCTTTCCCCGCAGTGACATTGGACAGCGTCCATGCAGCTTCCTTCTGAATATTGTTCTTGTGATGACAAAGCAGATCAGGGAATATCGCCAGAGCACCGGCATCCAGCACTTTCTGAGTCTGTTCATCTGTGCCGGTAACTATATTTCCTATTGACCGCAGCGATGGAGTCTGGCAAGGAGAACAGGGTTTGAAGGGTGAGCAATCCTGGATGTAGCTTAGCTTAAAACATTGAGCCAAACCAACAGCACACGTTTACTGAAGAAACAAAAATGAAAATTGGCATTTCATTCATCTAACCATTTCAGTGGACAGATTTCGCTATAAGCAACACTACACTGTCCTTTAGTGAAGTGTACCTTCAGGTGTCAATTGCATCAATACTAATGTATCCAAGGAATTCACGAGAAAAAAAAAAAACCACACAACAACAACACACACTTGTAGATCACACTTGTCATTCAAACTCCATTTTAAGATTTCAAACTTTACATATTCAATCTCCCTGCAAACAACTTGAGTAAGTTTTTGCAAACTCAAAACCAGTCAAGCCAATCAGTCCTCCTAACCCAACCAGTGTCCTACAATACAGCAAAGTCATAAGACATACCACGATGGACAGCTCCCCGGAACCCAGCAGCTGAACTAGGCGGGGTACCAAGCCCGCCTGCACCACCACCTCTATGCGGTCATTGGGCCCGTCGGTCAGGTAGGACACGGCCCAGCAGGTGTCTGCCAGCACCTCCTTGTCGTCATGGTGCAAGAGGCGCACCAGGGCAGGAAGCACTTGCTGCACCGCCATCAGAGGGGGAGGTGGGTTCTTGTTGCGGCAGAGGTTCGACAGGGTCCACGCAACATTCCTCAGGTAGCCAGACTTGAGATAGGAAGTCACATACAGATGCATGCAGCACTTAGAATGCAGAAGTCCAACACACACATTCCTAAGCAGTCAGGCACAACGACAGAAACGGACTTGTACTCAATACGCCATCTAGTGGCCAAAAATATATGAAACTGGGATCTCTTAAGTTAGCCACTTTTAAAACATAAATCAATGGGAAGATTGAAAGACAACAGGGCCATTAGAAAGTGAAAGAAAATACTTACAGAGAACGCAGAAAGGTCAGGGACAGCCAGCAGACTGAGGAGAGGGTCAATAGCCCCGTGTTTGATAACCTTGTCTCGATAGGCAGAACCATCACCTAAAACAAAGGAAATTTTGCAAAATGTACGGAAGCCCAATGCATCGTCTGGGGTGTGGATAGATTAATGCACAAAACAGAAAAGCAAAGACCCTTTACCTGCAATGTTCCCCAAGGCCCAGATGGCTTGTTCACTGATATGAGGATGTGGAGACGTCACCAGGCTGATGAAGGCTGGGATAGCACCCCCCTCTACCACGGCTCGGGTCTGATCCGAGGTCCCGGAGGCAATGTTGGTCAGAGCCCAAGCTGCCTCAAACTGGATGGGGGGACACTCCCCCACACCCAGAAATCCCACAAGCTTCGTGATTAGCCCAGCACCTATGATGTTGTCAATGGGAGGCTGTCGCTCCCGCGAGAGCAGCTTTCTGCAGGGTAACATAAAAATTGGGGGCAGGGGTGTCACCAAATCAGTAACCGCTAGCAGGTAGAATAACCATCTAGGGACCTTTAAACATGTACAACCCACTGAGGTCACTTTACCTAGCAGCCTGCGTTGCTTGCAGCTGCATATCAAGGTTATTGCTGCTAACCCCAGTGACAATCTCCTCCACTGTCCAGTGCTGGGTAGGCTGCAATGCACAGTTTAACATAAAAGGGTACATCAAGATGACGGCCATGATTTCCATGGATTTCACTGGGATATAGGCAGCACTTCATGAGCTTTGATCCAAGCCAAGTTAAGTCCAGATATGGTGAATGCATTACCGTCATCTGTAACTGCAAACTCAGGACAGATAGCCAACGAACATGCATGACCTTAGTGAGATACAGCAGGTGCAGTATTTGGCTTACCTGCGAGTTCTGGTTCTTCTCTTGAAGCGGTGACGTCGCCTCTTCGGGGAAGCTGCTGACATTTCTCCTTTTGAGGATTTGCTCGTCCTTCTTTGCCTTCCGAAGCTCGACGTTCACTTCGATCCTTCTTCGCCTTAGCTCCTACATAAGGAGAGCGACCGAAAGCGTAGCTAAAGCAGATGCCCAATGACCTGGCCAGCGAGAAACGCCGCAACATGGGCGGCATCCGTTCGTGGGATCCGGTCACATACGCTGGCATCTTTTCCCTTGTTTTTGAACTTGCTAAGACGAACGGCGTTCTCGTTCCCAGCAGAGGACATGCTTCCAACAAAAGCCGGGGATAAGTGATGTCAAATGATCACCTTAGATGTAGAGAGGAGGAAATATACAAGAACGTTAAATAGACCTATACTTAACGATTTCCATTTTCTTCCGCCATACAGAACACAAGCTAGCAAAGACATGTGGCAGCCGGGCTAGCATGGAAGTACACGATCGTGATCTTATATGATCATGTAAAGCGACGCAAGCGCCGAAATACTTATTACATTAAAAATGACAAAAATACTTAAACGCAAACACCGCATTTGTCGAGAGACATGCATGTATTTCCAGAGACTGAAGGGGGGGAAAAAAATCACTAGCTCACAAACGCACACTTACCAATTCCTTAGCCAGATGCAATGACGTATAGAGAAGATACCGCTCTTTAAATTCCCGGTACTGGCGAGTCGTGATTGGGCCGTTCGAGCGAAACGCGTTTCCTATTGGCTGGGTTTAAAAAAAAATCACATTATTCCCTGGACAGATCGTCAAAAAATATGTTCTGCTATCGCGAGATGAATACATCGCCCATTGTTAACGTTTTCAGCGTTTCCTAAAACCACTGTTTGTGTTCTTCAACGCTATGTTTCTTACGAGTATATTGTCGTTACGTATCTACATAGTTGCGCATAATAACATATAACAATACTGCAAGCGCTACATGTAATACGAGTTCTTCTGCCTCTTTGTTACTCATCAAAAGCTAAGATTGGAAACGTCAACAACGTGATGACCCAGTGGCCTAATGGATAAGGCATCAGCCTCCGGAGCTGGGGATTGTGGGTTCGAGTCCCATCTGGGTCGGTCCATTATTATTCGTTTTACTTAATGCTGTAACGATGTAATTTCGGTACCACCTTTTAATAGCTGGCATTTCTTGTATATTAACTTACAATAAGCAAATAAATTGTTGTAAGCCGTTCATAGGCTTACAATATTGCAATGTTTCCAATGATTCAGTGGGCAACATACCAACATGAAATAAATGCTGAACGGTAACTTCTGCATGTATGTGACGCTATTGTGCCACCCATACTAATAGAAAACTGGCAAAGACTTTTATTGAAGTACAAAGCAAGAAATGATCATGGGGGATCCGTGTAATTGAATTTGCGGCTGACTAACCAGTGATGCGATTTGCTAAATAGTCAAGACTAACTAATGTGTCCTGGACTGCTATCATTCAGTAACGACATATAAGGTAAGTACAAAATAAGGACATTGATCATGAATTCCACTTTGCGGAGCTTTTCCTCAACACAAAAGTCGCAAGGTGATGACGAAGGCGTGCTCGGGCCCGGATCGTTAGGCGCAATGCGAGCGCAGACTAGTCGGGGAGTGGGGACTCGGGCACGGTACAAGGCATCCGGGCCAAGTGTGAGAACGGCGTTCAGAGTTTCATCTGAGCAATTTTATAGCCTTGAATGGCTAATTTGAAGGTAAGTTAATATGGATGAGAACGCACAAAAACACTCAATTAGTTTATTCCTGCATTTCCCCCATAGTTACGTTGATTTCAAATCAAGATCTAGGATGCAAAAAGCTCTGAAGTTCTGTCAACAGCATCTTCAGAATTTAACATTCTGTCCATTAGGGGGCAGTAATACAATAGCACTGTCATTAATTTGTCTTTTGCATCACAACCACTGCACAATAAAATGATAGGCGAATTACCCGCGCTCAACAATGAAACAAAAAATATCTTTAACTATAGTTACATATGCATAACATATTACCCATATTATTTAATGTCTATAATGGCACTGACAAAACAAAATATCTAATAATTATTAATATTATTAGTAATAATTATCAGTACTTATTTGGCAATCGTGTTGTCCAAAGGGGCATACAAGAAATACACATTATACATGACATACATATGGCTACATATCAAGCATACAGGTGTTAAGCTGTTAAAACGGCATTCACGTGAATCACATGTATTTAGATATCAGAGTTTTCACAGTGTAAATACTATTAGTTACTTTGTTGATCTGAAGGTCATCAATATAACACATGTTCATACTAGGCACCTTCTGATAGTGCTACATGTTGGCTCATACAGTAAATACACATACAGGTATAATCTAAATCCCGATTACTCCCTGTTATTAAATTCCGACGCTGTGTACGTGTTACTTGCATCAGGCAGTCAGACCATTATTAGTTATGTATGTTATTGATAACTTGGATGACAGTATAGAAGTTCTCTTGTACGTTCCAAGTGTCCTATATCTGACTCAAATGTTTTCATTTTCCAATAGCGATTAGCTTACGCAATAAGAGTGGCGCCCTTTGCTTAACAACTGCACCGCTCAGTTTCTTGGAAAAAAAAAAAGATTTTATTTTGTTGAATTTGCTTGTTATTATATGTTTCATCGGGCAGCATGATGTCTCCCGTGTCTAGGGTATGGGTTCGAACTGCGTTTGAGTTATTTGTATAAGGATCTTACATTTTTCCCAAGAATTCTACGCGGGGTGCGTATGTGCAGTGTGCGATGGACTTCCATGAACTAATCCCCCTGCACTGCGATCAAGTCGAGGATAAGATGCACACTGGAATAGCAAAAGTCAACAACAACAACCACATAATAATAATAATATTAATAATAATACGTCGTTTGGATTCTGTCTTGGAGAATAAATACCTATGCGTGATGTAATCTCCATGTAGACCTCCCATGAACATGACTGTACATTGTATATTCACAGATGTACTTATATTGGCTACTGTTCTGCATAGGGACTGCATGAATAGCCACTGTAGTTCATTCATAAATCATGTCTTTGATCTGCTTGTTTACCAAAGAGGAGGGGTCGTTGAATCTGAACGACACGCCTCTCAACACCAAAATCTGCCGGGGACTTATAAAGGAAGCTTAATGCGGACAGTTTTATTTCATAGTAGAGCGTCGTCAAAATGACACGAATTGTGCTTTTTCTCTCCGTAGTGCTCGTCTTCTCCGAAGCAGAAGAACATACTGTTAATGGTGAGTCCTGCCTTTCGGTTAATTGCATTAACTTTAAACCGATGGCGAAAAAAGGAAGAAAATTTCTGCGCGAATATATCAACGCAAATCTTAATGAACGGCACACAAACTGATGTTTAACCTATCCTTAATTGCTTAACGCGACTAAACATACAGGGATGTTTAAAATGTTTTATGCAATCTTTAAGTGCGAAATTGACAATGTGACATGTTCTGTCACATTTTTCAATTTGAATTATTATAACTACGAAAAAATTCAATCGCTATTTATTTCTCCGTGATTTTAGAGGCATTTAGTAATGTTACATATAATAATAGATAATTACACAAGACTGAAAGGTAGGTAAGAAAGCATAATGAATAGAATGTCATGTTTCAATTAAAAGTGATGCGTCATTTTCTAATTTTATGGAAAAAAGCATTATCATAACACGCCAGTGAAAAAAATTGCAGCCTCTGGGTGGTTGTGGACGGTCGCAAGTGATGTTTCTAATTGCGCAAGACTGTAATCTCAGATATAGGCATGAGTTTGGAATGATTAGGGGGTTAGGGCAACTCGGGATTTTAAACGCGATACCAATCTATAAAGGAGAAATTGTAATGGACTGTGGACTTAGTGTTTTTCCATAACAATCACAAACTTGTGAAAAGACCTAATTATGACGAACACTCGAAAATACATTGCGAAGTAGTTTTTAATCAATTTAGGTAACTGTTTGTGCACTATCCATATTCTGTGAAGTGATGATAAACGTATGCTCTGCTGAATGAACCCTTCTGGTGTCTGACTGTCCTCTATTCTTCATGGTTTCAGAACTCTTCTCTCTGATTGGGACTGGCTCTCAGAAAACACACGCAGCTGGAATAAGCGACCCGTCAGAACCATCACTCAATCACAGCACAGCTGGAGGAAAGGGGCCCTCTCTGCCAGTCAACGAATTGCTGGAACAGAGTATCAAACCAGGAGACTCTAAGTATGACTTACAGCCCCTGGCAGCCGGGATATGGCCCAAACACAGTGACCTAGCACCCCTACCTCGGCCAGGCAACCACAACAAGAGCAAGAAGGTGACCAAGAGTGACAGGCTTCCTACTGAACACAACAGTGAGAAGGATCGGGGAGAGGGGCGCACCCAAGCCCCCGAACTGTTCCCCAAAACACCTCTGGTCGCCGCTGCTAATCGCACGCTGAAGATTGTGCCAGACCCCCTTCCCAACAGCCCCACCCTCAACGACCCAGACGTTCGCCATAACTCCAGGTCCCGGAGTCCTCTCCAGCCTGCCTCCCCTCGCAGAGACCCACCGAACCGGAGACTGGACCCCGAAGAGAACCGGCCTGGAAAATCCAGCCTGTACCAGCTGGGCGGAAGGAACAACAGCAGACCCTCTGTTCTGTTCAACCGCAGGTCATCCAGCCTGCTGTACCACTTTGATGTCCTTAAGAAAGGTACAGTACCGCTGGCCCAGAGCGTGCCGCGATAGTGCGGCGCCGGGCACGCGCCCTAACTGCTCAGTTTGTGTAAATACTTCTCAGGCCATAATTTCCTGCATAGCTGAGGTTTCCAGAATGGATTTGTTGTATAAATCTTCATATGCATGCACTCGAGAAATCTTAAATATGTCTAAGTGAGATCAATTATTATGCAGCGATGAAGTGGAAGCTGGACCAGATATCAAAAGCCTCCGCTTGCAGACCACCAAGACTGGAATGCGACGCCATGGTTTTATAATGAGGCCACAGCCACCGTCCCCGGCTGCTATAATGATACTGCAGTGGCTGCTGGGGTTTCGTAACGGCACGTCTGTTTTGTCCCCCCCAGAGTCCGACTTCTCCCAGGAAGCCGTGTGCCTGAGCGAATGCAGGAAAGAGAAGGAGGAGAAGGAACATTACTGCTACAGCGAATTCGGTAAATATGCAGCTGGACGAGCAGGACCGCGCCACCTGAGGCAACAATCGGGGCAAGCGGCCCACCCCTAAAAGGGGAGGAGGGCAGTCCCCGCTGTAGGGAGTCCCCCGTCCCTCTTCTTTGAGTGGTTGTTTCACAGAAGGTATGAGAAGGGGGGTGGTCACAGGAAGAGACAGGCCTGGGGAGACCTGCTGGGAAGGAAGCAAACACTGTAGGGCCCCCGGCCAATTTGCTGCGTGCGCCGCCCTGCGGGTATCATTGAAAAGGCACCCCCTGCTGTCTGGGCATTAAATAGTGTCTGACTTTAGGTGCATTTTGGAGATGTGAACTTCATGTACAAGTTCCGTCTATCATTTTCATATCAAGATTAATCCAGGGATAGTGAAATACATGACATGCTTGCGGTCTTTACACAGCAGTGCTTGCTATCCAATTTATGGCGGTTTGCAATTACGATATTATGCAGTAGACCCTTTCCGCCATCTAAAATGAGTAGTAACTATGCGGTTTGTGCAGAAAAAAAAAATCTCACCCTTTACAGTCCATCTGATTTCAATTTCTGCTCCCGGACCCTCAGAGGTTTGGCTTGCTGCAGTGGCCGGGGGGGGGGGGGGGGGGGGGGGGGGGGGGGGGGGGGGGGGGGGGGGGGGGGGGGGGGGGGGGGGGGGGG
>JAODLD010000101.1:10483222-10513323 GCA_026781065.1 Mormyrops boulengeri | reverse complement strand
CAACTTACAGTCATAACAGCAACAGCCTTGTATGCTGATGCTCTCTAATGTAGACAAATTGTAGACAAATATGAAAGGCAACAAAGGGGGACACCCATTGTGACAATGCTTAACACCATCAAAATGGTGTGCCAGCCAGTTTCAACTGGACTATAACAACTGTACCCGCTCACTGCATAAAACATGGGAACTGGAGCGAAATGCTTAATTACCACCACACCCTAAAACGCATAAGCTTAATGTTGATAAAACTGACATGTTCAACATGTGTGTAAAAAAAAAAAATAATAAAACAAAAATAATACTACACTTTGCATTAAAAGCCGTCATAAGAGCCGGCTGTACGACGTCACCAAACGCTTCAGTGGGGGAGGTTCAGCATTGTGCTGTGTCTGAAATGACACTGCATTTAGATCTAAAGTGCCCTTTATGATTTTAATCCTTTCCAATAGTCCTTGTTTCTTTGGGAAAAGACCTGGAGAAGGTTTCATGAATTTGTTGCCTTCAATTAAGAACACATGGAGACGCCTTGGTCTTCTCCACTTAACTTTCATATACATCAATGTTTTGCAAGTTGGAATACAAAAAATAAAAATAAAAAAAGAAAATCTGACAAAAGTTTTACAAACAGGATAGCTTCAAATACACACAACTCCTCCTCCTCAAGTCCGTCAGTCCTACATGGTGATTTTATAGAAATGTATATATATATTTTTTTTTTTAATGCTGCTGTCTGTTATAAAACATTCTGCTCCAAGGGACCGAAGAACCAGGAAACTTTGGGAGGATGGGAAAAAAAAAAAGAGGTTGTGAAATGTTACTCAATCCTTCAAATACAAGAGTTGTTGAAAAAAAGGGGACAGGGAGGGGCTTTAAAAAAAAAAAACAGTAAAAAGTGTCCAGTGAAGTTTGATTTAACACAAAACACCTTGGTCGTGAAAAAAGGCTCAATATGTGAATTAAAACCTGCTGTTCTCAGGCTGCTCCCCATTAAGCATGACAACCGGCTATCCTGGAATATTATTCATGAGGGGAAAAACCCCATCCCCCCCCCCCCCCCCCGAAAAATGACAGGCTGGGAAGCCACACTGAAGCCCCCCTGGCTGTCCACGGCTGATCCGCTCTCTTGCTCCGGGTTTTGCAGCACAGCTCGATGCAGTGCGAACCCTGCAAGGGCCTGGGGGGCACTTCTGGAGGGTATGCTGGTTTAAAAGGGAGAGGCCTCCTTTTGCTGGGCTGCAGGAGGGGGGGGGGGTCTCTGGGCCAGAGATGTGGACAGTTCCAAAGCTGGAGGAGGAGCCTGGATCCGCCGTGGTTATTACGTTCAGAGACAACAGATTCTCGCCGTTTGTGAGCTTAGGGCAAAGAGGTGTGTACTCTAAGAGGCTGAAGACTGCAGTTTGTTGTTATGAGACCTACAGAATATGGAAAGAGGGAACAGTTGAGTACCCTTGAGTTTCTTTTTTTTTTTTTTATTTATTAAATGTTTTCACAAAAGACAGACAAATACAACAGGGATTGCCAAAAACAAAACAAAACAAAAAAACACAACACATACACAGGATGCCAGGGGGTCTGATACGAGACATAAAAAAAATGAATAGCAGCCATGTTGGTATAACACAAGCTCTTCATATAACAATGGCCAACACAGTGCTGGTGAGTGTGCTGAGGGAGGGAAACCCAGGGCCTTCCTGCCAGCATCACGGCTAAGGGGGAATCACTCCCTCACATAAAACAACCCTTCACAAAAGGATTTTAAAAGCGTACAGTTCCACGTTCATTTAAAATCTCAGCTAAGAACTACAACTTCACTTGGCTGAGCAGTGATGAGCTACTATACTTGCTTCAGTGCTTCACAATAAAAACAGGTCAATTACGCTTTACCGGTAGGCCGTTTAGCATCAAACCACCGGCTACTAATGTCCATAAGTACCGAAGCGGCATAGTTTACGACACTGTACAACTCGCCAGGCTGTTGTTGAACTTGTAACAAATTCTGCAAACACTGTACAAAAATACATTATACAATTTCCTAATATCCAGCTACCCTATTTTAGCACTTTGTCTGTGAATAACCATCATATTCAAAAAGTAAACTCAGCTTTTTATATACCATTCCCGTTATTTTAGAAATGTCAAAACAGTACAAATGAGAAATGCAGTATCATTTTACTTAATTTTTTTTTTCCATTCTTTTTTCAACATGGCTGCCATCGCGTGATCGTCACTGGAGATCTCTCTGAAGTTTTGCTTTTTAAAACTTTCATTAAAACTACTTATAGGTCATGGTTTGGATACATGGGCCTTTTCTCTTTTTGCTTACGCAGTCATACAGAATTGACGCTGTTTCGTGACAGCGCAATGTCCCATGATTTTTAATATTAAAGAGTGACCCCAGCATCCAGTTCAGACTCCAGCTTACTACGTCAGACTTATGACATCACAATCTGCAAGAAAGAGAGAGAATGGATGGGATAAGTAAGTGCATGCAGGGCAAATGGACAACACGATGCAAAGCAGATGCTGGGAAGCCAAACTATGCTGAAGGAAACCAGTGCTGTCAGTCAGTATGAGCATGGCAGCTGCGATGCAAACAGGTAGGTCTAAAGGTATGGCAGAGGCATACAGAAGTTCACACTACACGATTTTAGTCTCGATTTTCCGCTTGCCGACAGTTTTTGGAGATCGCCGACAAAACCTCCAGATTGGAGGCAAATCGGTGTTGGATCGGCGCTGGCAAATCGGTGTTGGATCATTATGCGTGAACTGTTCAAAGATGCCACCCGACAGTCGCCGACGCATCGTAGACGCCCGAAAGATATCCAGCGTACTAAATATCGGAACGGGCCGAAGACTCCAAATCCTGTAGGTATGAGAAGTGTTGCCACTGGAGATGAGTTACAGCCAATGAGAGCGCAAGACACTGGGTGAGGTGAAACCTGAGGGAGGAATTTAAAATGGCGTACAAGTTCAATATTGAACTTTAGAATTTAGAAACTGTTCTTAGTGTTCAGAGAGATATACAATTCATTTTATATGCCGGTTCACTAAAGACCGAAAGTATGTGATACAGTTTCCAGAAAGTTCTATGTAAGCAAGAGTTAATTTGCAGTGCATATGTGTTGTCATTTGATTAAAGTGTTTACGATTTGTAGCGTGGTGACACAAAAATTGTGATTTCTCAGTGTCATTCACATGTGCGATTTCTTGACAAAGCATACTTTAGGGACCAGACACTCATCAGCGAGTCCTCTTGGTGACAGATCTTGTAGTGTGTGACCCCATGGCTGATCAGATGTAGTGTGTAAACCACAATGACTTCAAGACCCCTGATTACAAGACAATAAGTCATGTAGTGTGAACGGTAAAGCGATCAGAGGAAAGTTGTGCAGTGTGAACTTAGCCTCGGCTGAAAATCAAACTGGTCTTACACTGATGCACCATCATGTAAAAACCACAGACTAAATTCAGCGTTTTCAGGAAAGCATGGTCCATTGGGACTTATATGTGTAAATATATCAAGTTAAGGCAAGGACAGACTGCAGGGGGAGGAGCCAAGCTAAAAAATGATGATACAAAAAAAGAAAGAAAAAAAAAAAAACACATGACTACATGGTGAAGGAAGGCAAAGAAGAAAGTAGAAAACAGGAGAGGGTAGAGCTCTTCTCAAAACGGGGCCCACATCTGGAGAGAGGCACCTAGCCGACCCAAAGCCAGTCCTACCTGCTTGCTTTGAAAGCTTTCAGCTTCTGTACAAAGAAGGACTCGAGAACTTCTGCACACTGGTAGAAGGGTGAGTCACTGGGGTTGTAGTAGCGGCAGTTGTCGAAGATTTTGGTCATATCCGCCACAAACTCTGTTAGCTTGACATAAAACCGTCTCTGCAACCGGTCCTCCATTGTAGCTAGGTCTAGAAAGTGGGGAATGGATGGTCACTGACAGCAAAAACACTGAGGGCTATATAATAATATAAAAACTACTCAAGTAAATGTTTTAGTAGTCTATGTACAGGGACAAGAGAAAACAACAGAACCTAATAAAGAAAAAGGTCATCCTGCGGCTTCACAACGACTTTGGCCCTTCCTGTAATGCTGTCACGTACATCGTGAACTATGCATAGTGGGATACTGGACATTCCTCAAAAAAAAAAAAAGCCCCAAGGTCTTGGAGTGATGGAGGAGACGGAAACCTGCTTCACACACCGCACTCCAGGGCTTCCCATAAAGGATCAAAAAGGACAACATGACCATTGGTCGGCTGTTGCACGACCGTGCACCTAACGACTCCCATGAAATGACTGCCATTATGGACGCCCCGCCAAGTTGTTTATCTATATATAACCCAACCAGGTATTAAGGAAAAGGGTGAAAGGGTACTACATTTTTTCCATTGCTCAGGGGCCCGGTTCCTTACACCATGTATCTACATGCATTGACCAGCTCTAGGAAGCACACATTAGAGACTTTACTGAGACACAGAGCCACTGATTCAGATCTGTATTAATTTTTTTAAGCTATGATTTTGTGGGGTTCTGTAAAGCCTATCCTGCAAAGTGTCCATCTATCCATGTCCGTGTTCATGTTCCACTCATAAGCCCTGTTCCTCACTGTTGATGCAGTTAGCCCGCGTGCGGCACATGCCGTCATGATTTTTGAGAAAAGCTAACTAACCTAGTTAGTGCCTTGATTTTTTTTTTTTTTTTTTAAACTGATTTTCAACAAACACTGCAAAGCATCAAAACTGAATAAAATCGCATGGCTACTGAAGTATCACTGAGCTTACGGGAGTTCTTTATCCAACCGTGGTTTTATCCCAGGGTGACCACGCAAGGGCTGGAAGAATGGAGGAGCCAGCAAAAATCTAATTAAAACGAGTGACTGGGCCATAAGCCACATGCAGCTTCTCAGATCACGCAAGAGCAGCTTCCACGCACAGCTAACATCTCGCATGAGTGCATCCTACCCAACTAAGAAAATTAAATTTGTATCTTCTCTTTGAGAATGTATGCATAAAGAAAGAAATCTGAAGATTTCTTCATACTATCCTATATGAAATTTTATTTAAATAATAAACCCTCATCTTGGCTATGGCTAAATGAAGGGGCTCTGAGTGGTTATAGAAAAAAACCCAACAGACTGACTTTCAAAAGTATGACTATAAATCTCTATTCACTACCTGCTTAAACGCTCCCCTTTTAAGATACATCAACAGGGCACGCAACCAGCTCCACTTCTCTAACCCCCTTCCCCTGCCCCCAATGATAACAGCAGAAAGTATTATGGTTTGACGCTTTTTTCTTCAAGCATCTGACCGCACGCCTCGGACTGCCCGATATTTTCAGTCCGGCGAAGGGGGGGGGCTGCCGTCTCCTGCCTTTCCGCAACTCATTACTCACTTGTTTGTTTGCCTGGCAGTTCAAAAAGACCCCTGACGTAAGTAGCCGTTTAGGTGGGCAGTTTGATCTGAGCTGGAGGCCTGCCTCTTCATGCCCATTCATCCGCTAACTAGGCCTGAAGCCAGCACCAACTTTTAGCAGTCACATTAAAAAAAAAACATACACGAGTCCTCCGGCGCATGCGCTGAACTTTTCATATCGGGTCAAATCGGCCACACTGAGGTATGGCAAACGAGGCTGCTCATAATCCCAGAAGGGGTTGTGACACTGCGTGGTGGCAGCGCACGCTTACCCATGGGCTCTTTAATGACACCGTAGTAATCGGGGGCGTCGTTAGGATCCACTGGCTCGAGGAAGGGCCATGCCATTTTGTGGGCCTGTTAAATACACAAGCAAACGGGTAAAACTCTAAAAAATGAGGAAGGACGAAGCAAAAATAATGCACTGGAGTCATCAGGTCAAAATAAACAACACAGCACGATTAGAAGCAGCTGGTTCAACACAGATGTCCTCTCGCGGCACATCTTCAGTGAGTAAAAAAGGAGGATGGAGACACAAAAGAAAAACAAAAAACACAATACTCCCAGGCCGAGATCCAGCAGCAGCAGCCCCAGGGACGGCGCAGGATCAGATAAAGCGCACATGAGGAACAGGGCCTCCTTTGTCTGTCTGGCAGGCATGGGGGGTGGGGAGGTGGAAGGGAAGAGGGGGTTGGGTGGGTGGGTACCTGCAAGGAGCGGAGGATTCTCCTTAACCCCTCGTAGTCCTTGTCGGTGAGCGGCGTCAGGACGGTCATGGCGTCCTCTGTGGACTGGCACTGTGGGCACACGTACTCGTCGATGTGCGTCGCCTCGCTCTGCAGGATGCCCACACAGCGGCCGTGGTACCAGTTCTGGCAGCGGTCGCAACCAATGTAGAACCTTCGCAGGGAGTGGAGTGCAGAGATGGTACCAGTAAGAAATGGAGCTTGGAGTCAAACACCCGAAGTGTGTCTAGACTGTGTCAATGAAAGAGTGAATGGAAGGATGGATCGATGGATGGACAGGTTCAGAAGCAAGCCCCACAGTTGGGATGCTTGGACAGTCCTGTGCTGCCGTTCTCAGGAATCAGACCTTCCACTTTGATTTACAGCGGTAACGTGCCAACATCCTTACTGTGCTTCGTCGTACGGCGTCCGGCAGATGCAGTAGAGCTCCTCGGTGCTGCCCTCCTGTGCCCGCTTACACTCGTTGCAAATGTAGTCATCCATCTTCTTAGCCTCCTTTTCCGTGATACCCACACACTCCCCATGGTACCAGTTTGTGCACAGGTCACAGCCGATGTAGAACCTGATGACCAGGTGGGAGACACAAAACAAAACCGGTCTGACCAAACATCACCGTCGATTCACCGCATTGAGACACACGGCAGGAACGATACAGTGACCAGTGCATTAGAAAACTTGGTCCACTTACTTTGACTCGTCATAGGGTGTCTTGCAGATGCAGTAGAGTTTGGTGTCCTTCTTGGCATCCTTTGAGGTAGTCGAGATCATCTTTTTCTTCTTGGCCTTGGTCGAGGTGGCGTCCTTGTCATCATCGCGCTTACGCTTGTGTGTGGGCGGCGAGGAGACTGTGGAGGAGAGGGCAGCCGCGGCCTGGGCGGCAGCCTGAGCAGCGGCCGCAGCGGCCTGGGAGGCGGCCGCCTGTGCCTTCTCCTTCTCCCTCCTCAGCTTGCTCAGGTCCTTCTTCAGCTCCTCCTAGAAGATGGTGGAGGAAGAGGTTTAGAGAGGCTACAGTGACACGGGAGAAAACCATCGCAAGCTCCACCAACGTCAGAGGTTCCCTAGATCCTCAGGGCAAATTCCAGGAATGAACATAGATTCCATAAGAGGACGGGCATGTCTTAAAAATTAACCAAAACCTTAGAGGCTTTGCTTCCTCATGGCAAAACCTGGAGCAGTGCATCTTGACCTAATGTCTTATGAAGAATCATACGACGGTGTGTGTGTACTCAGGAAGGCGGCAGTGTTGAGTGCACCCTGACCTGGACCTCCAGCTGCAGCTCCTTGTCCAGCAGGGCCCTCTTCTTGAGGATCTCTGCCTTCAGCTGCTCCTTGTGCTTGAAGAGCAGCGCAGAGAGGCGTGTGGCGTTCTGCTTGCTGCGCTTCTGCTCCACGGACTCCTCCCGCTTCCGCTTCTTGGCGGCCTGCTTCTCATCTTTGTCGATCTTATCCAGGATGAACTTCATCACCTGGTTGCACACGATCATTCTGCAGCAGGGTTGGGTTGGGGGTTGGAGGAGAGCACAAAAGTCACGTAGGAACGTGGGATAGATACTGCACCCAGTCGTGGGAATTCTTGGCAAGTGAGAAGCTTAGAACTATTTCTCCCTGACAAAAATGCAGAAAATCTTACACAAACTGGTTATATAGGCTATTTTAATAAGCTAGGTAATCCTTCCCATTTTAACGCAACCGTAACCTCAGTAACATGTCAGAGACATAAAGCAACGGCTTGTGTATATATTCCTCCAATTTATATGAGGGTCCCAGACAGGCCAGCAGCAGACATGAATGACGGGAATCTCCTGTGTGTGGGAAACAGCTGGAAGGGAGATCCATGTGTTTCTCTGCTAGCTGAGAGGTCAGGGTGAGCTTTGGTTCCCAGACTGAACACATGGTTAGAAGTGACCATGGTGGATGGGAGATGGGGTGGGATCAAGGGGGAAGTGCAGTAAGGGGCAGAAGGTGGCAGCTTCCACAGTTCGTTGACTATGTGTGCCACAGGTTTGGCTTATGGCGTGCATCCCCTTTCCAGGAGTTGGCCGGAGATGGAAACGGTGACTCATGGCGGGGGGAAAGTGTGACCGACGGAGCAGGCAAACTGCAGCTCCAGACTCCAAGGTCAACAGCAGGTACAGTCACAGGAGAGAGGGAGGGGGCGTACCTCTGGTTCTCCTCACGCTCAGCCGGAGACAGCGTCTTCTTCTGCTTCAGGTGCTCAATGACAGCATTCTGCTTCATCACCACCTGAGGGACAGAAGGGTATCCAGCGTCTGCCACACATACGGAGGCAAACAAAAACTGAGGCGTCCTCTGTCCTAACCTCTGACACCACCAGCTATGACAACAAAAATTTACAGAAACCTTCAGACTCTGAGGGAGCAAAAGAGGTGAGGTAATATTATGTTTGCCCGAGAGTGTTCACCATGGCGACGAGCAACCGGGAGCCCACCTGTTTCTGGATGATGTCACTCTGGCTGATGGCCTGCAGGTTCTGCTCGCGCTTGGCATCCTGCTGCTGCTTTTTCTTCTGCTGCTGCTGCTCCCGGAGCTGCTGGATCCTCTGCAGCTGCTCCTGCACGCTGGCTGTCTGGATGGTGACCACGTTCTGGATCTGGTGCGCCTGCACCTGCCCCCCCTGCTGGATCTGGATGGGCAGCTGCAGCTTGATCTGCTGCGGCATGCTGCCCGGCTGGGCCTGGATCTGGGCCGCCACGTGCGACTGGATCTGGGAGAGCACCTGTGGCTGCAGCTGGGGTACCGCGATCAGCTGGGGCTGGTGGAGCTGCAGTTGGGCGCGGGCAGGTGCCTGGGCCGCCACCTGCTTCACAGATGCCTGACTAGTGGCAGGCAGTGGCTTGACTGCCACTGGAGTGGGGGCCTGAGTCTGCGGGGAGAGGTGGGCATGTGGTATAGTGGGAGCGGGGATTCCCGGGGCCACGGGACTGGCCTGGATGGGGGCGGCAGCTTGCAGGGCCGGCTGCAGTGGAGCCTGCGACTGGGGCTGTGTGGAGGCTGGAGCCTGGGCCTGGATCTGGGGCTGCGCTGTTATGGGAAGCTGAGCCTGCATGGCTCTCTGCTCTGCTGGTCCTGCTGCAAACGGAGGAGAGACCAGCACATAATGAGTATCGCGTTACCTACCTACCGCTGAAATTAAGCATTTCTTCATTTTCGCGACTGATCACAGGCAGTTAAATCAGGGTGGGGCTGCCATGGGATGCTCACCCAGCACGGAGGGCGTGGTGCTGGTGGTCGTGACGGCAGTGACCACAGCGTTGCCTGAGGACACTGGTGGGGGCAGGGGGGTGAAGAGGAAGCGCTGTAGTTGCCCATTGGGTAGGGCGGCCTGCATGAGCTGCTGCCCGGGGCCTGGGATGACCGTCACACCCTGGGGGATGACCTGGAGCTGGCCGGTGGTCTGTCCCTGGCCCTGGATGACCACGGTGAGGCCCTGGGTGCCTCCCTAACACACACACACACACAGACACGGGGGTTTAACCATGGACCGCAAGGAATCCAGGGACCCAAGAGAGCATGTGACCGTTTCCCCAGGACACACGGAGGTGCTGACCTGCTGCCTCTCCACAGCTGCTCCCTGCTGCTTCTAAAACACGGGAATATATCATAAAGGTGCGTTAAACCTTAACACATCGCATAGAGTACAGAGAAACAACAAACATTACGTCATACACACGATGATTCAAGGCTCCGGCAAACGGGACTGAACTAAATATCCCGAGGCGCCTCTCACCTGCGCCCCTTGTGTGAGCTGCGTGAGCTGGGCCAGGGTGAGCTTGACCTGGCCCTGCTGCGGTCGGGGGCCTGGAGGCGTCTGCGGAGTGGAGGTAACAGGGCTGGTGGTGCTTATGAGGCGCTGGCCGGCACTTGTCTGCACGGCGCTGGGGCTGGAGATAGCCGTCGACGCAGGCTGACCGCGGATGATCTGCGTCACCACCTGCTGCGTCTGGCCTGCAGTGAGGCACGAACGATGTTGGCGGGAGACACAGGGAGAGCGTGTTGCTACACAATTATGATGAATCAGGAGCACGTTCTAACACACTCAGCATATATTCATAAAAAGCCAAGAGAATCTTATTCAACTGACACACTTTCCATCAAGGTGAAAAATATATGGATGGATATGAAAACAGTCTATTTCATAGAAAGATCAATCAGTTTAAGTCCAGCTTTCTCCAGCCTTCACTGGACAACATGCCTAAGGTTCTACAGCTGCACGCTGGGGAAGGGGGAAACTCAGTGGCACCTACTGGCTTGGATGATACCTTGCTGCACCACCAGTGGTGTCCTGAGGATGGTCTTGCCCAAAGTGCCGGCCTGCTGCAAGGGCGCGCGGACCACTGTCATCCCGGGCCGGAGTGGAGTTCCGGTGGTGATCACCTAACCCGGCAAGGTAGCTCGTAAGGACACGGTTACCAAAACACGTACACGAAAAACTCTATCCCCAACATCGTTTGAGAAATTACTTGTTTACCCTGGAGAATCCAGTGTTACTTAGAGTTTATTTTCATCTCTTAAAGGGACCATTTTCACCTCTCAAGAACGGATCCGGTGGACATCGCTGGAACATACCTGCTGTGGAGGGGGAGAACCTCCAACAGAGGCCGGCGTGTTGGGCCGGATGTTGATGGTAGTAGTCCGGGGCTGGAGCGAAGTGAAGGTTTGTTGGTTCCCTGCTGCAGTGCTGGATGGAATGATACCCAGAACCTTTTGCTGGACCTGTACAACACCTGGGGGGAGAAAGAAAAATGGCAAAACACACATTAAGCCCATGTATAAAGGAGCCGCTGGTTTGGCCAATAACAGAGATTGCTTTATAGCCAGAATTGACTTTGGTTTATTTTCTTGCCGGTTCATTTCTTCTTGCAGGATGCTGGCTACTTTAGGGGCACCAAGGCTCTAACATGACCTGTTGAGCAGGCCAGTTATGAGTGACTCTCACTGCATTATTTGTGATTCCCTAACTTTAAACCATTACTTAATTACAGGCATGGTAAATACTGGGATTCTCACTGAGCCTGGACCATCATAAGCACACGTTTCTTCTTACCACAACATGTCAGATAGTGTTTTTTTTTTTTTTATCCTTTTTAGATAAAAACATGGTTCTGCCCCACTATTGCATTACTGGCTGGACCCTTCAAAAATTGGTCACCGGGATGGTAATGAAAATCCCCATCTAGCAGGGCTGGGCGGTACCATATCGATATTACATCACACATGTGCAATAATCACCAGAGCTTCAGATGACGGGCGAAACATTTGGCTGGTCCCCGTTTTTTTTTTTTTTTTACATACGTTTATTTATGCCCACAATTTGGTAAGCAGATTAGTAGCACAGCTAAAATACACTCGGTGACAAAAAAAATTAAGCACCCAGACAGAGTGAAAATGAATCTGCGCATGGTGAAAGGTCATGTGACTATCGCAATCATTATATCATCAGATCAAACAGTATGGGCACACTGCTGGGTGTGGTCTGCCTTGGGCAACCAGAACCTTCATGATGTTTGTGGGTGCCCTCACATGCCCACTGGTTCCAACATCGGGCGACTGACAACCGCATGTCCCGGGCAATTGCACGATACGACCACCCGGCCTTATGCGAACTCACAATGGTGACCCCTATCAAAAGTCAAGTGTTGCTAATGCGTTGAGGGGGCATCCTCTGTCTCTGGTGATATCTCATTAATATTTTAGGCATACTAAAGGCATTTAGGCAAAAAAAAACTGCATAGCATGGTACCTGTCTGAGTAAGATAAATTTGTTTTTTATATTCACTTCCCTCACCATTTCCAAAACAAACAACATTTAAGAGTCATACTGGAAAAATATATGGTGTTGATACAGTCTTTCTAGTGCAAAATCGTCACTGAACGAGAGCCATAATTGTTTGTGGAGTAACTCAACCTTCCCTGTAAATGTTAATATTTCTTCCCTGTCATGGTTTATGGAATTAAGTGGTCCGGTGTTTTCTGGGGCCTTTACACTAAAGGACAAGCTGCAAACATCATTGTCAATGATTATTAATGATTAAAAGTCTGCATTTTGTATGAACCATCTGCTGGCAGTGCGGGCGAGGGGCGGGAACCTCCCCGCAGGGACCAAGGTAACAAGGAGCCCAGCAGAGAGCACCAGAAGATCCAAGATTTCTCAGGCGAACGGATGTTGCCATTCTGGACAACGGATCATGACAGTGAGAAACCGTGCTTACAGGAAGCCACAGAGAGGCCATGATGGTGGTTTGAAGGATCTAAGACATTATAAACCTAGTGAGTTGCAGAACTCACACTCCTACTGTTTCTTAACTGAGCCTGGATTTTCAAACAAGAAGGCGGACAAACAGGGGTGACAGACTACGGGAACAGCCAAAACCAATTGGGGCACTAATGACTTCACGATCGGCAGACCTTAGTCACACTAAATGTATCATCACTGTATTGGAATAAATACTTCAATGTTTTTGAAGTACTCTCTCCCCACCACTAGGCATCAGAAAAATACAGCTTAAAACATCCTCTTCCAAGCAATTTAAGCAATTATCGTAATCATTTACTCAAGGCCAAAACCAAAAACGCACTAGTTATACATGCAGAACTCCCGGCCTAATGTTTTGGAGAGGAGTACGTGTAATACGTTACGGTTCTTCTCTTTATTTAAAGGAACAAGACGATAATGCACAGGAGGGAGGCGGAGTGACTTACTCACACCTCCAAGGTTGGGGGTTGAAATCCCGCACATGTCCTCTGTTGTTCCCATGTTTCACAGGGTTCCATTAGGTACCCTGGTTTCCTTACGTGGTTTGTTAGCCTAATAGGAATCTTTAAATTGCCCGTAGTGTGTGAATGTGTGTGTACCTGCTCTGTGACGGACTGGCATGCAGCACTGCCTTGTGACACATGCTGCCTGGGACTGACCCGAGATCTGCTCGTGACTCTGTTACTGGGTAAGTGGTTAGAAGATGGATGAGCGATAACGCCACTTTACAATCAGCGTTTTGGGGTTAACCTTTTTCCACACAGCTACAGCCAATATCATGAAGTGTACTCGTACGACGCCAAGGACCAGCTGTTGAGGTTTGGAAAGATGGGGGTTGAAAGGATCGAAGCACTTTGTTGGACCCACTAAGAGATTCAAATTTATATTGACGAATACTTGGGAGTTTTCATGGCAATTTTAAACATTTGTCTGTTTTGGAAATGTGCATAAAAGCTACTAATAATGCAGAGCCTTACCATTCACATATTCCTATAAACATGTTACACTAAAGCAAAGTAACCTATGAGGATACCAGCGTTCCCCCAATTCTGGCAGAATAAATTTCCATGACTCTTCCAAAACTTTCCCAGGACCATAAGAAAATTTTCCAAAAGTTTGCTTTGATTTGATGATCATGCAGTTTCAGATAGTAATACTACAATTTTTGGTACAATAATAGCCGATTTGCTTACCAAATAAACACAGACGGCGGACAACTTTGGCCAATGTGCAAATAGCATTCAATTATTAAGAAAACTAATCCCAATATTAAAATAATTATACGTACCTTATGATTGGTAGAGGCAAACAGAGTCAAAAACGGGAGAAACTGTGATCAATAAAATTCAAATTTGTGCAAAAAATAAAAAATAAAGCAAAAAAAACTGGAAAAAGCAGCGATCTCAAATACGCGAAATCTGCATGGTACAAGTGCCGGAAACGGATGATAACTATTGACTTCCGCTCGAAACAAAAACGAACAAGGCTAGTTTCTAATACTTTTCCAAAACTTTTCCTCTCTATCGAAGAATTCCAAAACTTATCCAGGGCCTGGAGAAATTATTTCAAAATTCCAAAACTTTTCCAGGTTTTCCACCACTGTAAGAATGTACATCACGACGAGAATGTACTTCCTTCCTTACACAATTTGCCTGCCAGCCTTGCTGCTGATCTACAGAGTGTGGTTCTTGAGCATGATATCCTGTTTTGTTTGGGTCAGGTTTTACTACTGCAAAACTTACTACTAGTGCAGCAAATTCACAGAGACATGTTTGAAGTTTCAGGAAGGGTGTCAGATGGAGATCTTTAGTCGCCCCCCCTCCTCCTCCATGTCGCATACCTCCTTGTGTGGCTGGCACGTTGACAGTGACGATCTTGCTGTTGACGGGCAGCGGCAGCTTAGCGGTGATGACTTTGCCAGCCACTGTCACCGGGCTCCCCGTGAGCTGGAAGGTCTGCCCGGACGTGGTCGTACAGGTAGCCACCGAGGCCACGGGGCTGGTGGAGACTGTGAAAACATGTGGTTTAAAAAGCAGCTGTGTAAATGACATATTCCAAAGCCAGAGAAATATGCACCTTGCTGTCCATTATGGAAGTTCACGAGGCCACGCAGCAGGTAGCAGAGCAAATAAGCAAACAACGTGGCTCTAGATCTGTGCTCCTGTCAATAAACTTCAGAAGGAATTGCTCCATTTGTGCTTTTCATGTAATATACTATTCTGAACAAAATGGTAAGCAATGTCAATTGCAATGCAAGTGCTTACAACACTTTCCTCAGCAGTCACCTACCTGGGTTGCCCTGACCCTGTTTGACCCAGGAAGCAAATGTTTGCTGGAAGTTTTTGTTCTGCTGGAATGTCACTGCAGGAGAACCCATCTTGGTAGCCAGCACCACTTTAGTTCCGCTAGGCGTGATTTGGCTTGTGAAGGAGCCCCCCAACACTTTCTGAGGGGTGCTGGCAGGAGCGCTGGGGCTGCTGGTTGGGGTGGATGCAATGGTTGCACTGGTTCCCAGCTTTTGCTGCTCCAGACGTTTCTATGATGCATGATTCAGAAATTTATCCCTCTAGTCAAAAGAAACTATATAATGCAAAATAATGCAAAGTTCCACAACAGGAGATAAACCCAGATATATCAGAGGTGTTTTTCCTCATTTTGGTCACTAAGGGATAAAGATTTTTCCGGGCTACTGCTTCTCATGGTACCAGGGTTTCCATGAGCCAGTATAATACTATTTTTGAGCAAGAATAGAATAGAATATATTGTAGAATGTTTTGTATTCAGGCTGGTACAGACAGCCCTCATAACTTCCACTACTATTCTTGTGCGAGACGTGTCACCCGTATGTGTCAAAAACCCGATGATAGCCACCAGAGGGTAAAAGCAGACTTGTTCAGTGAAACATGAAACTGCTGAAAATGAAAATGTTGATGAAGCCACAGCAAAAAAAAGCCCAAATTGACATTAAAAACCAGCACAAAAAAAACACAAGAAACCACATCTCTTCACAATGAGTTGCCATATAAACCAAAGATTTCATATTATTTTAACTATGTGGTGGAAACAGCCTTGTCTCTCCACCTACTGGGCAGCCAAACCCAGGGGCTTGAGGAGACCCTCCATTTTTCCACTACACTCTTTTGCTAACTAACCTTTGCCTGTTCTGCAGCCTGGACTTTTTCCTTCTCGACCCTGTGAATGCAAGGGAAGAATCATTAGCGCAGAGGGTTTCCAGTAACTGCCAATATTTTACAAGCTGGGTATTCAATACCTCAAGAGCTTCAGCTAGCTTCACAGAGCTCTCTGATCCAAAATAATGCATCACCTTTCAGAAAAGGCCCTGATCTCCCAAAGGTCCAGCTCCTCCTCAGGCACCCAGGTCTCAATCACTATGGGCCCCGTCTGCTTTGGAGTCTCTGGCTTCTTAGGCCTCAGGGCGCTTGACCGCAGGCCTTTTCTCTGGGGTGTCGGTGTTTCTGTATGAAAGATAAGCCAGATGCTCCAAGTCCCCTGCCATGACAGTCTATACATTTGGTGACATATCAGAAGACAAAGAGGAGACACTGGGAACGCTGGGAATGATTTAAGGCAGGGGTGTCAAACTGCTGTCCTGTAGGGCTGAAGCCCTGCACATTTTTGAGTTTCCCCTCATTTAACACAGCTGATTCAACTCCTTGTGCTAATTACCACACAGCTCTTGAGCTGAATCATTTGTGGTGGATCTGGGAAAGACCTAAGCTACACAGGGCTCCGGCCCTCCAGGACTGCAGTTTGACACCCTTGATTTAAGGTATTCAAATGCTCTTTGATTTCATGTTTCAATGAGTTAGCATCTGCGAAAATCCTTTAGAGGAAGATTAATAATGCCACAACCTTGAATGGCCCCTGAGAAAAGCTGGCAGAGATGCTCATCACAGGAACAAACTCAAAGCAGAAAGGTGAGAGAGCTACCTTTAGGTGTTTCAGGAACACCGATGGGGCAGATGATTTTCCTGATACAGTACTCTGACCGGATGCCATATGGTCCCACGTCTCGGCGCTTGATGATTTCCGTCGTGGTAATCTCAGTGTCTGAAGTTTCTATGGAGACACATATGGACAGGCTTTCGTGTAACAGCAAAGAAACAGAATTACAAAACGCTGAATGATCAGACAGACAATCATGGTCCTCTAATAAACAGGTCACGAAAGTTAGAGTTAAAAAATACCAATTACATCTCTAGTCTTTTAAATCCATATTCCTTCAAGTGCAGGAAATAAGTGTTTTAATTGCATTAAAAATCAGAGGTGGAAATGACAGGCCCAGAGGGTACAAATCCAGACCAAGATTTTGTTTCAACCAACCAGTTAAGTACTCTGTGACTGTGACTCTTTCTACTCCACCGGTCGGCTGAAACAAAACCTTGGTCTGGATTTGTACCCTCTGGGCCTGAAATCTCCACCTCTGTTAAAAATTCAAGAGGTTTTTCTTTGGCAGGATGAGAAAAGGCATATGCAGACACTCACCTGTGCGGGTGGTACCACCTGCAGATGACGGCTTCACCGCCATGTCATCCCACCTCAGACAAGCCCACAGCAATCGAAGCATCAGACTGACCCCGGCCAGGGACTTCACCGTCTGCAGTCGGTACCTAGGAGCACCGCCAATCTCTGTCAGTGCGCTCAGCATTCCAAAATAAGGACTGAAATTTTCTAGAGCACTGCCACTGCAGTTGTGCGCGTGAGCCGGATTAGTTTGAGCGCCTCATTCATCTGGAGTTACGCAAAGGGTTGAATGAATATTTAAAAACAAAAAACCACTTCAGACGTTCCCCATCCAGGGTAAGTGGTGATTGAAAAACACTGTCAGTATGAAATCGGTACCTTAAATTCACACCATAGATCTTGAGAGAGAGTCATTTTAGGCAACAACAGACAGAACGAGAGTGAAATAAAGTATGAGAACAGGTGGCTTGAGCAAAAAACATGAAGTAAACAGAGGTGAAATAATGAAGCCTTCCTACCTCCACGTAATGCCAAATGTAGGGCGGGGAGAAGGATAGGGCCAGATATCCAAGGCAGGCTTGGCATTGTAACTGAAGACGGGCACTTCCCGGATTCCCCCTCGCCTCGCCAGCTTCCTCAGGTCATCATTAGGGAGAACAAAAATGCTCTTTCTGCTACTTTTGGTGACAAACTTGCGGTATGAGGGGAGAGCCGTGCCTGAACGTGTCTTCTTAGTGCGGGAGAACTTAAGCAGCTTAACTCTGTCCCTGGTAGAGTACTCTGTGCTAACGGTCATGGTGCTAACCGAGGACCCAGCAGGACCAGAGGAGGAGTCTGTCACAGTAGTGGTGACCCTGGTCTTGCTCTCCTCCATCACAGACACCATGTCAGCCTGACTGGCTCGTGTAGGAGAGCAGACTTTGGTCACTGTGGTTTTGGTCATGGTGGTGAGGGTGGAAACTGCCGAGCTTTCTGCCATTGACACTGCAGTGGGTTTGCCATTGTGTGTACTGGAGACCTCTGCGATCTGCACCGTTTTAGACTCGGTGGACACAGTGGTGGTGGTGGTGGTGGTCACCTGCGTGATTATGGTCTTGCTGGTGTCCGGCTTGGCTTCAGAGGAGGCTCCATCCTCTGCAAAGTCACTGCTAAGGCTGGACTCCTCTGCAGACAGGACTGGGGAAGGGATTATTTTCTTGGGCACAGTAGGCTCAGCTTCCATGGGCTCTGCCTCAGCACTATTGTGCTCATCTGTCCTTTGTGGGTCTCCAGAAGGGGCAGAGCCTAAAATGGAAGGTGGTGACGTTACTGTGGAGTCAACAGTCTCAATGTTGTTGTCTAGCCTAGGTACCTTTTGAGGTGGAAGGTATTCGGGCTCTGCCACAGCGACCTTCTCTCCGTCAAGCACAGCAGACGGGCTGGATGGCAAGGAAGTTAAAGATGTGCTGTTATCTTTCACCTCTGAGCCATCAGTGGCAAAGTCACCATTCAGGAGAGGCTTCAAGGCATCCTTCAAGGGCAGAACTTTGAAGTCTCCTTCAGCACTCACCTTTGCGAGACTGTTTACCTTTGCCTCAACATTGTTAGCCAAACCCAGATCAGAGCTATCTTGGGAATCCAGCATAATCTTACTCTCTGTTGTGTCCTTCCCATTGACATGGGCTGGTGAGAAGTTATTTTTTTTTTCTTCAGGAATCTTGGTATCTTTTCTGTTAGCAGCTATACTATCCTTGTCCATCTGCTCTTTTGACTCATGACCCTCCTTTTTAGAGTCTTCATTTAATTTTATTTCTGAAATATTGTCTTGGGGACTTTTTCCCTTTTCCTCTTCCTGTTTGAATAATTCAGTGTGACAAAGCTGCTCTATGAATTCTGTGTCATCTTCTGCAGAATTAGAATTCAATTTATTTGAGTCTAGTGTGACTGAGGGTTTCTCCTCCTGTGATTCATTTTCCTTAGACTGGGTCAGAGAACTACTGTCAGATAGAGGTTCCGATAAATCGGATGACGTGACCTTGTTCCCAACGTTTTGCTGCTCACTTGCCTCCTGACTAGAGGAGACTGCATTGGTGCCCTCAGGTTCTATCACAGTGTGCTCCTTGACTACATGAGCCTCATGTGTGCCCTGTATACCTGTAGCCTGGTCCTTGCAAGTTGAGTCCAATGTTTCATCCGGGTTACCAGTCTCCCCCGATCCCTGAATCTGGTTAACAGGCTGCTCTAGCCCAAGATAAGGTCCATGTGCTACAGCAACAACTGTGGAATGTTGATCACCATCCTGTTTCAAAATGGCCTCTGTCGGCAGAACCGTTGAGGGTTTTTCAACTTCCTTCTGTCTGCGTGTTTGGTTTTCCAGACTGGCCGTTGCAGAGCTTTGAGTTCTGGTACCTTCTGGGTCTTTGGGTGTGTTGTCCAAGGGAGCAGAACCCCCCTTGGTGGTGGAAACCTCCGTTTTGTCAGGTCCTTTGCTCTGTATAGGAGACGGAGTAAGTACCGTTGTGGCTATAGCAGGTCTGTCCTCAACTTTCAGCTTTAGCACCGAATGGGGAGTGACACCCTTCCCAGCTGGTTTGGCGAGGGACGGCTGTTTCAGCCTCTCTACCCTTTGCTTCTCCTCCAAGGCAAATTGCTTAACTCTCCGCTCTAGCAACCCATCCAGTTTGGAGGCCTTAACCTTCTTCTTGTATGCTGTGCGCAGCAGGAAACCCTCACTAACGTTCACAACGTCATAATTGAAGGGCCTCTGTAAGGGTTCTGCCTGTGTGTCCTTCTTCCCTTCTTCACCTTGCTTACTTTCCTCTTTCAACTCATCAAGGTTCCCAGGTTCAGGACTCTCTATTTTCCCTATTAAAGAAAACACATCATAAATGAGAATCAATGCACAAAAGGCCTTTTAGAAACGCAAGGCTAGACAGCAATACAGTCAGCCCTCCAGATTCGCCAATTTAACATTTGCGGTTTGTTATTTGCGAGTTGGCCGCGAACAATTAAATGGGAATATTTTTGGACTTTTTTTTTTTTCTTTCTCAGCAGACACGTGAGCCAAACAAAGTTACATAAACAATACTGAAAATGATTTGGATCACATAAAAGCATATAGCCTAATATAGAAATGATAGTGTTATTCATTATTTGTCAGTGTAAGTACAGACTATATCTTTTTAATATTAAAAGTTATTTTTGGTAAGAAGAAGAAAAAAAACAAAACAAAAAAAAAAAAACCTTTGGGATCTACAGATCTTGGCTTGGATAGGCTGAGCATCTTTGTCTTGGCAACCAGCCTCACACATCAGCTGCCTTTGTGACCGTGGAATCTCCCGTTTCTCTCAGTAACATTTTAGAGTGCTGTTAATTTTGCATTTTTAATAAATAGTATTATTCGCAAATTCTCACATTCACGGGGACCCTCCACCCCTAAGTTTCATGAACATGAAGGGGTGACTTAATTTAACTGAAATGTGTACCTTTCTCATTATTGTGGTCTGACACTGGCAGGCTGGTTTCCATAACCATGTCTTCAGTATTCTGTTCCTTTTCCATCCCAACTGGTTTGCCATTTATCTCTTTCTGTGTCTCGATGTCAGTTATCGCCATTTTATCCTCCACCATACTGTCCATCTTCTCCACCATACTGTCCATCTTCTCCACCATACTGTCCATCTTCTCCACCATACTGTCCATCTTCTCCTCCTGCTGTATTTCTTTTACAGTAGGTGAACTGTCTGTAGAAGACAAATCTGCCACAAGGTCCTGATTTTTCTCTTGCTTTAAAGACGCTACAGTACCCCGTTCCTCTTGTGCTTCAGTCACCATACTTTTTTTTTCTGAGATTTTCTTTTTGTCCAAGTCCAATGACACGGTTCTCTTTGCGCTTCTGGCGGCTGGCAAAAAAAATAAGCAAAAATAAATAAGCTTGACATTAAAGTTTCAGATGGCATCTGAAGAACATAGGCAACAAAAATAAACAGCAGAAAAACAAGACATATCTAACCCTCGAGGTCTTTTCGATAGTTGACGTTGGTGTTTCCGGGCAGTCTTGGGACAAAGCGCTGTACGTAGGTTTTACTGACCCAACTCCATCCACCATAACCAGTCACTCTATACTCTTCTCCCTTTTGCTTCCACACCTTCGTACGAAAGGAAAAACAGATAATCTCTCTGCTTGAACCAGCAGCAGGTAGTGTAGCTATCAGAAGTGACAACAGTGGAGGAATCTGGGCCAGACTGACCTGGTGTTTAATGGGAATGGGGTACTTCACCCAGGTGGCCTGCTGCATGGTTTCTTCCTCCTCCAGCTTTCGTTCCCTCTTTTTCACCTTTTCCTTTTCCTCTCGCTCAATAGAGGTCATTCGATGTAATCTGAACGGGTAGAAGAGGGGGGAATTTTTTAAATTGGGGGGGGGGGGGGCGATTAGGAGGGTGCCAGCAAGCCCCTTCAGAAAGCCACAGCTGAAAAGGCTAACAGAGATCAAAGAGGCATGGTAACTCCCTGGCTTTCTCTGGAGCAGAGCCACAGATAACAAACCCCAGCCTCCCCATGCATCCTGGAGTGGCGGGGGCTCCCATGCAGTCCCCTGCCCAATCCAGCCCAGAGCAGGAAGGCCCCCACTCCCCATATATAAAGCACACACTACTCTTTAAGTGGCAAGACCTGTGGTTGGCTCCAGGAACAGCAGGGCAGGTAGTGGTCCTGCATAAATATTTTCTTACACACAATATTGCATTTGATCCACTGCAGATCACCTCCCTGCAAACCTGACTCTGTAAACATCCTCTGTACGGCGTGCTAAAGAGAGTAGTTGTTAGCACCGCATTTGTCTTTAGATGCGATTGCGTTTCAAAACATGGAGACAGAGATGCGAGAACAGGGCCCTTCTGCGTCATCCGTGACCTCACTTGCCTCGTGTGCCCAAGTGCATCCTTCCACACGGGCAGCATAGCGACAGGCTTGATGGCGCACTCCAGGATGGCCAGAGCCAGGGCAAACTCCCGTGCCTTGCTGCACATCTGGACAGCTTTGATCCAGTTTGACCTGCCATCAATACAACATTTGACCAAGTTCACTGTGCACACAGAACACCACCAGATTGTGATCATCTATTAAAGTAGCCATTATCATTGTAATACTCTAGCATTTCATTTATGGTGCACCACAGACTTTGTGTGAAAGGGCCACTGCTTATCACACTGCACACAAGCCAACAGCCCAGACTTCTGGGTCCAAGCAGAGACAAACTCTTACCTGTGAGAGGCCCAGTTGGGGTGCAAAAACGGGGCAGGAATGTTATTTTCCAACTGGATGATGGTCAGCCTCAGTGTGGAGACGGTCAGCACCTTGGAGCCGTGAACAGAACCGTTCCACTTGAATTCCCCTGCAGGGGTCATGCAGAACTTGTGGGAGAGGTGCCGACGCTTGTCGTGGTCCTCCCTGTGCTGGTGCTTGTTGAGTGCCAGGGTGTTGGTGCTGTACTGGTTGAGGTAGACGCGATATTTGCCCTCCTGGCCCAGTTTGAAGTAATTGTTGAGGTTTCCCTTCATCACCACCTCCTTCTTGGTGCTCAGACGAGAAATGTCTCCCTGGGTGTTCACTACCAGGACCTGGGTGGAGGATTCGAGATGACCAGCTGAACCCAACAATACAGAGCTGAACAGTACACATTGTGTACTGTCACATTGTCACATTGGCTACAGAACATAATGACTTAGCTATATCATAACCAGATTAGCAGCACATAACCGCAAAGGTCAAAACAAGAATGGCCGTTTGCCATTAACAGAAAAGCTAGACTAGCTCTTCAACAGCATGGTTGGCAGCCTTTGCGTTCGTACGAGTGAGTGGCAGCTGCCCAGAGTGGCGGGCCCGGCTCACCTCCTTGCCCTCCCTGAATCCCTTGTTGGCCTCGTGCACGGCGGCAGCCACCTGCTGGCTCTTGAGCTGGCTCAGCTTGCTGTCAGGGTTGCGTAGGCGTGTCACCATGCGTGTGGCAGCGGACGCGCCCCGGGCCACGCCCACTCCATCACCGCTGGCCTTCTCTTTTCCCTCACCTGTTAAATGACAAACCACCAGTAAGATTCTTCTGAAAACTGACAGGTGCAAACAGCAGCCTACTGACTCAAGGCAGATTTATTAAAATAGGTTAATCCAACAAGGAGCTTTTGTATCACAGTTACCATGTGGTTTGTACTCTTGATAAAGAATTATTCCCATCCTAAAAACACTGCTTCCATATGCATGGATCCTGATTATACCCCTGCCTGTATTTTCATAAACCAAATCACAAAGTGAAGACTAACCCATATCATCCTGGCTGGTGACAAACAACTGGGAGGATTTGTCTGATACGTCTGGCTCCTCAGGGACCTTGGAGGCCTCAGAGGCAGACGTCTGACTGCTGCTGCTCTCCTCTCCAGCTTGTGGGGGCTGGCTTAGCGTTGGGACCCCTTCTTCGCTGTGGGACCCAGGCTCTGAGTTCTGATCTGAGGATGAATCAAACGACATGAGAGGGAATCCTGCTCATCCTGCTTCAGAAGAAACACTGCACAGATGATACAATATTGTTTGGGGCTGGCGTTATCTTGAAATACACAACAGCAGCTCAAATCATTATATACAAATAGAACATTAGAATAACGATATAATGGGGAACTGGGGCAAAAGGGATGAAATTCACATTGAGCAGAAGCATTCTCATGAAGCGCTTTCGGAAAAGCTGAATGAAAGTGCATTTAGATGGACAACAGCTCCCTCTAGTGCACAGGTGTGACATCAGCATCCAGCCAGTATTCACAGTCGCATACGCATATATGCACGATGAAAACACACTCTCTCTGTCTCACTCACTCACACACACACACACACACACACACACACACACACACACAATATCGTGCGCAATCAGCAGACTGCACAGAATGTATGACAGATCTGTAGCTGAGAAATGAACGTGCACATCGGCAAGCAGACAGCCAACAATAACCGGCCTTAGGAGGGTGGTGGGAGGAGACAGCCCAATGGAACAAAACAATACCCCACTGATTTGTCAGCCACACAACAAAAGACCAGCGGCAGTTCAACATATTTAAAGCAAAAAGAAAAAAAAAAAAAAAAGCTTGGAAACCACTAGCTGTATGAGCTGTGTTCTTTAAGTAGAGGATTATATAAATGCCCTCATGCAAATAGGCATAAGAAAATATACGACAGGAAAACCCTGTTGTCATGCATGCAGAATAAAAATATACAAATATAAAACATGCCCACAAGTGAATAAAACGAGTAAAAGAAAAAGATCTGTCCATATCAGAATAAAATAACGATCATATGTGCTTGAAAACAAGAATAAGTGGGTCATTGAAAAGGAGGGTGGTGGTTCCGGCTTTTACATAAAGGAGAGATGCCACGAGAATGTGAATTATTTGCAGGCAGATTTAAACAGAGATGAATGCAGCCTGTGCCAGATTAGAGGCAGTCTCTTGTTCTTGGATGGAGGGACGTTTGGCCATGAAAAGTCACTCTGTCCTGCAGCTGTAAGGCAGGCATCCAGCAGAGTGCTGCAGTGACTGACCGGGCCCACAGCCATGCCCCTGGGCACACAGGAGTGACAGGTGTTTGTATTCCACACTTGGAACACAAGCATCAGTCCATATTCAAGTCAGATTTGGTTGTGCATGTGACATGTGAGCTTTTGGCTTTCGGAGCTGCGAAAGGTTTTTGCTTTTATAACCTCCATGGTAGCTTGCCACTAATTCTGGCAAAAAGAAAAAAGAAAAGCACTCTGCGGACAATTTCTAAAACAGATTCTTGATTAACGGTGGTGCTGTTCCCACCCGAGAAATGGACAGAGGACTCTTGAGTCATGGACCAGGATGGAGAAGCACACGGGCACGGCACAGCACAGCGAAAGGGCCCCCACCCCGTGAGAAGAGTGGGGGAGGGGAGACAGAAGCGCTGGGGGGGGGAGAGGGTGGCAGATGGGATGCCGGGGAGCACATCCTCTGTACCTGCCGGCTCCTGCACAAGCTCTCGCGCGGCTGGCCCCTCCTTGGCCATCTCGGTGCACACGGTGGGACCAGCCTGGGCCCCTTCAGTGGGAATAGTGTGCTCAGCAGCTGAAAGGAGGACGCTGTCTGGGGACGGCGACTGGGGCTTCAGCCCTACTGAGTTGTTGCTTCCCTCGCCAGTAGGGGGTGCTTCTGCTACAGTGGAATGCACAATATAAAGACTCCAGTTTTTTCCCCTCCATTCTTTTAAGTACCCTTCCATAGCTTCCTATATGACAATTAGCAGTATTTAAAAAAAAATAAAAAATGGATGCTGATGGGACGGAAATATAAAAACCAAACCGGAGTCCTTCAGCAAGTCCATCCCCGAATGAGTGACAGTTAAACACAAATAAATGTGTCCAAAAGAAAGATTAAAAAGGTGAAATATCTAAATGTGCTTTTGAAAGCCATCTCTGCAGCATGAATCTCAATGCAATCGATTTGTTTTTATTTAGAACGGTCTAATAACATGGAAGTTCATCTACATTCAAAATAAAGTTAACAACATGTTAAGAAGAGTGAAAACAAGTTAGCGAATACAATACCACTGTGTGCCAACCTGCACAATAAATATTTAGTCAATTTGCTGGAATCATAATTGACTCTTTTAAGTTGTTTCTAAAACGAAAAGACAAAGTGAAACAAACTCCCACGTTCTGCTTCCTTTATTTAAATCAATGTACTTGGGGGGGGGGGCAGGAGGTGACCCATGTATTGAGAAGGAAAGGTACATTTTGCTCCCCAGCATGAGACAGAAGGAGCAGATGGAATAGATCTCTGAAGACCAACACCCAATATCATTGCCTTACCTGGTGTGGGCACCTCCTCCTTAGCTGCCTGGTACTTTGCGGGCTTCTGCTCGTCATCCCGCTCGAGGGATTTGTCCGTGACGTGCGTCTCCTCAGTCTTCTCTGACTGGGCCGGTCCAGTGGGCCCCGACTCCCGTCTCGTCTTCTCCGCTTCCTCCGCTGCCTTGCGCTTCACCTCCTCCAGCTCCGCCTCCTGTTTGGCCTTCAGCCGCTCCAGGATCTCCTCTGTGGGGAGATGATTAGGGGGCCGCTCAGGGGTAGCATCCAGGGAGGGTACTCATACACAGAGCTGTCCACTGAATGCCACGGCCTCTCACACCTTTTATATCATGAAAGGGCCATGCAACTGCAGAACACTGCAAGAAATCTCTACAAGGAAATAGTTTCTACGGGGAAAAGAAAATGTTTAAAAAAAAAAAAAAAAAACCTAATAAGAGACTGAAATCTGCACTGAGTAACTCGACTTTTGGGGGATTCTGCAATCATTAATCTTCTGAAAGTTATATAGATTCAAAGACAGGAGGGAAATCAAGACTAATACCCAAAAAGTCATTGACAAAGGATATTTAGGAAGCAAGAACTTTAAAAAAAAAAAAAAACAAGCAGCTAAGCCATTCACCTACTTAACAGTCAGCAATGACCAGCAGGTGTCAGCAAATAATTACCTCAAATGATTTCATCATGGTCAGTGCTACTAAATCCACCCTAGAAGCACTAAACTGAGCTGATGTACATGTAATGTATTTCACCACTCAACCCTCCACCCTCCGAGTTGATATAAATCAAGACAAACCTTTGATCACAGGCACTTTTGGCAAAGAAGCTGCTCTGATTTTTCTGGGTTAGGCCTCCCAGTTCTGGGAGAACCATGCCATCCAAGACCAGAGTTCAAAGAAGGCACAGCTGAAAATCCAAATGCAGGTCTGGCCTGATCAGGAGTCCCCAGCATAAGGAACCACAGACCTTCAGGACTGAAATCTTAAGCGATTTCCTTAAGACAGTCAGCTTTTATGCACGTAAAATTTCCTCTACAATTAGCCATAAATTAAAGATGACCCACATTTGGTATTTAAAATTGACAGGATTGCCTGCGGCCCACCTGACATGGAATCAGCAGGTTTATCTCCTAAGAGCTATGTGAATTAATGCCAATGTGCCAAATCCCTGAAAGAACAGTTCTGGTAATATGACAGGGCTGCCATTTAATAGAAACCAAGGCAGGCTTGATAACGGCTCCACACAAACATCAGCACTTCTCTCATTCTCTGAGGAGTGGCATATTTTTCAATAAGAGACAGGGGGAGGAACTGGGAAGCTAAGAGTCTGGAAAGAAATTGCACAGGTTTAGTAACCCTGCACCCCATGCATTCAAACACTGACCAAGAAAGCAGAGGTCAAAGGCAGCGTGCTTCCGTCCTTCCATTCAACCAAGTGGAACAAACAGCTGGAAACAGTTAGCAGAGCAGTTCGTTCTATCCCTCAACCATAAAGCTGCAGAAAACAATCTACAGCAGCTTATCCTCAAATATACGCAGTGTTTCTCAAACCACTGAGGATAAATACCTCATTGGTGGGTATGACATCATGGACACACCACCAGCAAGCTTTAGGCCAAAAAATCTAATCCTTAAAAGACCAGATCACAGTCCAAGTCACACATAGTGCAACACGCTCTAATAACAGAAATCTTCACTTCACAACATAATGCGTCATAATCTCATGGAAGAAACCTGATTCATTTCACTACTCCTTCCTGGGAAACCCCAAACTGGCTAACGAAAGAGTGTGGGTGGCAGGACCTGGATGACTCAGTAATGGCCTGTTACGTTAAACAAATGCCTTTTTTCCCCCTCTTCGTTTTTAATTTAACACAGTCGTGCAGAGCTATTTTACTGGAGCAACTTTGAGGCAGCTTGCTGAAGAGTGCCGATGCTGGACCCCTACTGGGGTTCAAACCCACAACCTTCAGTCCCAAGGTTCTGTATTGTATTATACTGTTTCTTACCATAAAGAGGGATTTTGTGTTTTTTTATTTATTTATTTAATAAAACAACACAGGAGGAGGGGGGCCCATGGAGGCACGTGCTTGAAACGCAGGGCTGCATGAATGACTGCATCTGAATGTGTGTACCCCCCCGCGCCCACACAGGGGGAGCAGCCAGGTACACAGCACCAGTCAACAGCAGGCGATTTGGGAAAAGTGAGAAAATGGCAAGGGGGCATTAACCGCCTGGTGACCCCTCCCCCACTGTACAGACAGTACTGTCACCAAGTCCTATTTAAACTACACAGTGGCAGCACTCTCCCCCCAGTCACCAAACACCACATAACTGTAACAATGATTAATGCCCAAATCTTTATCAAACATGCTCATGATGTTCTCAAAATGATTTTTTATTCAAGAAACATTTTCTTCCAAAAAAGGAGGGCAGTCACTTGGTTTTTCTAAGAATGGTGCATAAACGGAACCTAAAAGAGCATGCTGAAATGTTCGTCTCGGACCCAGCCCTCTCCATATAACCATCACTGCTAGATAATTCCTTAAATTCCTGTGCCAGCATCACCCATCAACCGTACATCATAGAGCCACATACTACAAGCCTAACTAATGCCAGCCCATTTCATCAGCTTTCCTAAGGGCGCTTTTCCAACACACCAAGTAGGGTACTTTTGCTTTTCCATTGACATTCAGTCGAGTACCAGTACCAAAAGTTCCAGTACCGAACGTGCCAAACCAACTGGGGTACTTCTTTGATACTTTGGGGGAGGAGGGGGCACTTGAAACTCGGTCGATTGATTATGCAAATAGCCTGCCTCAAACACAATACAAATGAAGCCTTGAAAACAGTTTCAAACTCAGAAAATAATGATAAACGAAGAAAAAAAAAAGTGTCATTGTAAAAGTGTCATTGTAAGAACATGTACAAGAAAAAGATCCTGCTGGCATGACAAGAAAAGAAAAAAAAAAGGATGTGAAAAGTATTTTGTTGAATATACTACTACAGCACACGTATAGTGGGCTATTCTAGCGATGTGATTTTATTGTAATGAATATTGGGGTTTTTATAAAACAAAAAACGAGTTCATAAATTTCTCTCAAACACATCTTTGAGTGATTTAAATTTTGAGGATGAAAATGATTACGACTGTCTCGGAGAACGCACGCAGGTAAAACTCTAAACTGATTTGAAAACTTGTAAGAATCTATAAAACGAATAATAATTGAAATTGTAAAGCTTGCTAAGTTTTTTCCTATGACAGAGTAAGAGGGTAAAAATATTTTAGCGAAACATTAACCCCCCTGTGCTATAATGTCCGTACAGCATTGAAAGTAAGAAAAAGCCTTATGTAATAAGGCTGACTAGCAATGTAAGAATTGCATGTGCATAACATGCAACATTGGTATTAATATTACACATCACTTAGCCGTATAATAAACTACAGCAATTTTTCGAATTCAGTACAAAATACCCCGCCAGTGGAGGTTTTACGCCAGTGGAGAACCAAATCCTTGAAGTACCTGGTGCAGTGGAAAAACACCCTAAGAGGGAGACCTACGGATCAAAGGACTGAGGACCACCTCTGGCACGGCTGTCACTCCTGCTCCACTGCAGATGTGCTTTCACTATGTGAAACCCAGGGTGGTGCATAGGAGCTGGTAGCTAAGCTGCATGTTTTTGCTATGCCCCCCCACCCCCACCCAGTAGGGGGCTAATTAGTGCACAGGTGCCATGGAGCCCAACAATAGAACGGCCCACTGAGGCTTAGCTTGGGCACTGGGAATCATCACTGGGGGGCTGCAGCAGCACTGGGAGGCCCTCCTGCAGTCCCTCCCTTCTATTTTCTGCTATCTTGCTGCCATCCCCTCACCAAACCTTTCCTTGGAGCCCTCCTGGATGGTAGCCCAGTAGCTGAAATGTCATGGCATATAACCAGTGACTGTACACAGGGTTGGAGGGGTGTAAAAAAAAAAAATCCCTATAAATCCTCTATAATCAATTTGAGGGGAAGAACATACGTAAAAACATCATTAAAAAGTTACAAGAACATCATGATTAAATAACCTGCATTAACAATTCTGGCGAAGGATGTACATCTAAGCAAAGTACCGCAGAGTCCAAAGTGAGAGATGGCAGCACAGGTATGCAGCTGGGGGTGGCTGCAAATGGCAAATGCAACTGGATGAGTATGCAGCAACAGCAACCATAAAACCATGAGAGTGACCAGCCTGCCCCAAATTGGTGCAAGAGGGGCACAGAGAGAGAGAGGCAGAGGGGTAACTGACACCATTTTCCTTTCTGTTAAACCACCAGCACCACCATACATTCC
>JAODLD010000101.1:10467703-10483173 GCA_026781065.1 Mormyrops boulengeri | reverse complement strand
AGTCACTCCCAGCATCTGTTCCAGCAACTTGGGGGGTGGCTCTCGTCACAGATCAAATGGCGCATGTCACCAGCAGCGTAAAATGCTTGTTGTGAGACAGTGTATAAGTGAGCTCAACCGCGGAGGATCGCTGAGCCTTTTCCCACATGGCTGTCTGTTTTTCAAGCTAATTCAGGAAGCTTCATATCTGATCTTATTTTGAAACAAGCATCGGCAGACAGGTGAAATCGGAGGCGGCCATGCCATCCTCTGCTGACAGGCAACATGAAATGCTCTCATCCTGTAACATAGTATTCCCATTCATAAAAATACAAACAGAATATAGTTCTTACAAATATGAGGAGGCTTTGCTTGAATATTCAATACACAGAAACTGGCAGAATTTTACCTAGGGCAGAGTTTACCTGACTTCAACACAAAGACTGCCCCACTACACTACTAGGAAACCAACTGAAAACCCATTAATCTTAGCACATAACACAGCTTTCTGTGTTCTCAACTGGGTTACCCACCTATTTTCCCATTTCAGCTTTCATGTTTTTGATTAAATACCAACGGTAAGGTAGTCATGCGGCTTGAATGTCCCCCCCAAGTTACCTTTGGTTTTAGAATACAGAGATTTACCGCTTCTAACCTATCCTTCCACGTGACCCAGTAACAGTAGAAGACCTTTCTCGTTAACAGAGAGAAAGAAAGACTGCACAGCTGACTGAGAACGATTCATGTTCCCCATACCAGCATCCACACACACCATGCCGTGAAGCCTCCCACAGGGAATTTTCTAGATGGTAGCATAGAGCTCAGCTTACCGTTAGCTGCCGCCAGAAAGCACTTATTGCTACCCCGTGCTTTGTTGGTGAGATCTTCTGTGATGTCCATGTGGGTATGGACCTCCTCTCTTATCTCCTCTAGGGTCTCATACAGGTCCGTCTCCCAGTACTCTTTGTCCAAGCAGTCCATGAGCTCAGCTAGTTGGACCTTGGTGCTGTAGTACCATATGGCCTTATGCTCATGCTCCCCATCTTCCTCACTAGATGAAGAGGAGAATATAGTTAGAACATGTGGGAACACATTCATCCACACACACATGCCTCTCCTCAAAAGGATCAGTAGTCTTCCAGCATTACAGTGACAACTACAGAAGGACCATGGGTAGTCTGGTCCTCCTCAATACCCGTTACAACAAACAATATTCATTTGTGTTTTTCTACAACCCATTTATATTAACAGGGATTGACATAACTGGTACGCAAGTATGCATTCACCTTTAAAAGCGATACGTGTGGCAATCGATTGTTGCAACAGCGTGAACGCGTACATATTTTATGTGCATTGGCGCCGATATGACAAGAAATTATTGTGCATTTTAACCTCAATTCCAATATTATGTATTAAGACATTCCCAAAATATGTGGCAAAAAAAAACAAAGCAATTATACTTTGCAAATGTTTTAGTTCTGCTAATTACAGAATTTCAGAAATCAAAGAAAAAAAATACTGGAGTGGAAAACAGCTACAATGTTACATGCTCAAGAGGTTACAGGGGTTGGAAGAATGCTGGTCACAAACTACTTCCTTTCTGAACACATCTCATCACTGACTGAAAAGATTTTATTCAATATGCTGCCTGATTCAGCTGTTCTGACTCACCAATGGAGTTTCTCAGGATGAGCCTGCGGCTGCCAGTAAACAAATCACTGAGAGTCAATGAACAATTATGACTAAACTGTCTCTACTCTCCAACTTTATGGGAGCCAAACAAACAGTATGACAGCAGAAAGACAAACCACCAGCCAATTAAAAACTAGCCAAGTTATCATTGTCCCACCCACTTCTCTTAATTTAACCAATACGATTGTCTGGTTCAATGAATGAAATCCAATAAGTTTAATCTGATACGAATTTCATGTGGAAGAAAAAGATGAATTAACCATTTGAAAAATACAGTTTATGCCAATCTTGCAAAAGACACTAAGGCTGTCAAACATTTACTGGCTATACAAACCCAGCTAACGATCATATCTAATGAAAATACCTTGCCTTGTTTAAACTGATCAGCTTCACAGATGAACTGCAGCTTTAAAAGAATTAAATATAAATGTATAGCAGGAACAACAGAAATAACAATGGGGTAGCAGAGAAAGAGGAACTTGGGGACTGATCTGCCAAGGTGCTTTTTACATGGGGAAAAATCATGGCAAAAAATAACACAGGCTGCATACGGTCATATAACTGAGTGATCCGTCCACACAAACTCTGCTTCACGCCAGACACAAAGCAACACAAAAGATGTCATACTGGCCCCTCATCATGACAATAGCGTTCAGTTCCTGCCACTTTAAAGATGCATATGCAGCTGTCCATTTCACTGTTCAAAAGTGGCCTTCAATAAAAACCAGTCTTCTCCTTTGAGGGAATGAATCCAAATTAGCAAATGGAGCACATATGAACTGGATTAAAAACAATTGCAAAATGGCAAAATAAGCCAATCATTACTTCTCCAAAATCCATCCATCCATTTACCAAACCGCTTATCCCATTGGGTCGTGCGGAGTCCGGAGCCTATCCCGGAAACTATGGGCACGAGGCGGGGACTTCTCCAAAATCCATCCATCCATCGTCCAAACCGCTTATCCCAGTGGGTCGCGGGGAGTCCGGAGCCTATCCCGGAAACTATGGGCACGAGGCGGGGACTTCTCCAAAATAAAATAAATAAATCATTTCAAAATCATAAATGAGTTTTTAAATAATAGTTTTGGTCTTATGTTCAAAGTTACAACAGAAAGTTCCAGGTTTTCATGATCTCTTTAAACCCGTAGCATCACACTGCATTTGGCCCCAACATTTAACACAACTGCTGCAAAACGAACCTCGGTTAACTGTAGCTGTTTGCACTGTACAGATGGTGAGTGAATCCTCCTCTCAAGCAGTGGGGTGTTAAAATGTATGCAGGCAAAAAGGCACACACGTGCAGCATGGTGGTGTTTGACTGCTAAAATACACTGGTGCACACAATACCTAGATCTAACTGCAACAATGAAGCACTTCTCGAAGATGAGGGCGTGGTAATAAGGTAGCCATGAAACATTTTGTAATTGTGACGCATCAGTTAAAAAAAATAAATAAAAAGAAAACACACTGTCATCAGGTTAACAAGCAACTCTAAGTAAATAAATCTCAGCACAATGCCGAATGTGAACACTCTGGGCTTTTAAAACACACCCCTGCTTTGAGCATGTGGAAGAGATGAGGTATGAACGATCGACCTGACAGCTCCTTGCGCTGCCATGCAGGGGTGCAAATCAGACTAAACGACTACATTACACAGCATTACACCTAATTACACCTGTGAAATTGCAACACTTAGATATGATACATTATGATTTCTGCTTAGACATAACCAGACCAAAAGGCCAACTTTAAACCCAATGTGATTATTTAAAAACTTGTTACACCGTACAGATGCAGTTTCTTCACCCATGTAAATAACAATGATATACCATTATATCAAGGCCTAATGTTACATAATCTGTTGACATTAACATTCAGCAGCTTTAGCTGAAACAAATACCTGCTTATTGAAGCCGACAACTTTCTCAAACAAGCAAATAACTGCTAAATTATGAGCAATAAAGTGCATCTTAAAAACCCAAATAATTTCCGTAAGCCAGTTTTACCCTAATCAAAATTTACATAAGCTATGTGATGTTATTAGTCACTGTTAATGAGCACTGAGGGACCAACACTGGAATCAGCCTCTAGCTGCAAGAATTCACTGCAAATTTCATGTCATGCCTGCTTAGGACTTATGAGCTTAGGAGGTGTTATAAGAAAGGATAAATTCAGCACCCCCCTGCCCCCCCCCAAAAAACACCCTCTTCATCAAAGCAAGTTAGAGCCAGAGAAGGTGCTGCCAGAAATTTAAGGCCATCCCAGTTAAAATGACACCATGTTCCATGTCTGAAACAGCCATCTCCAGCATCAAAAGGACTCAATCCCTGGTCCTGGTGGACCACTACCTGTTTCAGCACAGGGAGAGGCAGTCAAAGTAGGTCCAATAAGCCTAATTATTTTAATCAAACACTTAAATACCAGGGAGAACCCATGCATTGCTGCCCACCAAACCCAGTGACAAACCTGATTTCCTATATTAACCTAACGTAACTGAGAATAAGTCCTTAAGCAGCTCTACCTCAAAATGACATAAAAGGTGCTTTACTTACACTATGATTCTCCTATTTAGGAACCAGTATTTCCGCCGATGCCGGTCATAGCCAATGGGCTCTTGTCGAATGTAAGGCCTGCTTTTTTGGCTCTCGGTCACAGAGTCCATGACGCCCGGCACCTTGTGAGCTACACAAATCTCACACTGCCACTCGTCCTCTGGCACCTCCTCCAGCGGCGGCTTCACACATTCCAGGTGGTAGACGGCAGAGCAGGTCTCGCAGCACAGCAGGTCACCCAGCTTGTGGCACACGCGACAGTGGTCGTCATACTGCACCACACCCTCAGACATCAGTTCCTCACGGGCGATGTTGGTGGTGAGGAACTGGTCCACCAGGAACTGGAGAACCTTGATCTTGCTTTCCAGGGGCCCAAACGGATAGTCCTCACCCTCCTGGAATGGCAGAACGTGGTGGTACTCGCTATCGCTCTCGCAGTAGGCACGCACCACCTCTGGCCAAGTCATGCCATCGATGAAGTACAGTGTGGAGTTGACGCTGTCCTTCAAGTCAGCCGGGCCGAAAGTGGTGTTAGAAGTGTCCTCCTCACGAAGAATGGCCTTCAAGAGGGAGATGTGAGTCTCTGCCAGCAGCGTACACTGCTCCTGGCAAGCCAGCGCGGCACAAAAGTCCTCAAAGCGGAAGGGCGACAGACGCAGCACGGTGCCAAAGTTGCGCAGCACCTCGTAGATGGCGGCCACGTTGAGCAGCTGTTCACTGGGCACCATGAGGTCCTCAGAGCTTTTGGGAAGCTCCAGCGGAGGGATCTCCTTCTCCTCAAAAATCGGTGAACGTGGACGATGTACTCGTGTCCTCCGCCGGCCTGCCCACCAAGAAGGGGACAGAAGGACAGTCATGGGGTAAGTAAGTACTCCAATGTCATAGAGAAATTACACCGATTAAAGAAAGAGCAATTAAAAGAATATGCTCATATACATCACCAAATGTGCAGAATAAGAGAAAACACCAAAATTTTACCTATTTGGCCACATCTGTTCTCCTCTCAAGCGGTTTTACACAAAATAAAACTTGTCTTTATATTCTTACCGTGATCAGTCAGAAATTCTCTGCAAGTAAAATTTAACTATACACCAATTACCACTTGGGCTGAGGTTTGAATTCAGTCCTTTATCTGATATGCCACCCAGCTGAATGAGTTACATGTCAATCACTTAATTAATACATTCCTGTGAAAGTCACTATTGAACCTCAGTGAGACATTTCATTACCAAGAGAGAAAAAAAAATAACTGCACTGAGTAACTAAATCCCTGTCAGACAAAACAAAAACAACATGAATGACCGAACTGTAAAAGGGTTTCAAACAGAAGAAAAGGTCTATTAGTTTCACAAAGAAAAAACAAGGAAAAGAACAAAATCATAAGAAAATTTTGGCTCAACACAAATACACAATGATGGCATAAAGTCAAAGCAACAGATACGAAAACTCATTAAAACTGAAACACAAATTCAACTGATTCACGCAGAATGCTTGATATATATACAGTTTTCTACAACAATGCACAAGATATCTACTGGATTTTCAATGGTATAGTCTGCTTAATATGCAAATTAAATTTTACTTCAAAAATTGCATGGTACCCTAAAACTACCATCACGTACTGGCTACACTGGATTGCCATTCTCGCTATGGGCAACCAGGGTTATCAAACAACATTAGAATTTTTCGGTGTCATCCATCTTTAGCCTTTGACGAGGCAATGAAAATCTAATTGACTCTCACTGAGGGCACAGATTTTAATTCAATTCTCCAGCGACATCAAGCCATCCAAAAAGGCAAAAACTGAACAAACAAAACTTAACAGCATAACTGTTATGCAAGTCCATGTCTTACAGAAGTACGTACTGACAAAGCAAAGGCTCACATTCACAACAGCAGAGCAATATATTTTTTCCACCGTGCCGTAAAAAAAAAACTACTGCCACAAAAAACTGCATGCCACCTGGTTTTACAGTGAAGTGCTAAGAAGTGAAGGACTTTTCAAGAATGTTCCCATATCCACGAACATCTGAAAACCCCTGGGAGAGTCCCTTCCCCGTCTTACCATTGCATTCCCATAATGCGCCTGGCTGCAGTCAGAGGCCCAAACTCCGTTAACTGAAATTGTTGACATCTTCATTATTTTTTGCCCCCTACATCCCAGTTAATCTTCTACAAACAATGACTGTCACTGCTGCCAAGAACCACAATGTTTAATTAAACAATCAAGTACTGCCACTATGGAGCCCCTCCACTGCACAGGGCACAGTCAGCTCATAAACAGTATCTACCAACTGAGGGAAAGGGGAAAAAGAAAATCAAACACTGACAGAAAACAAATAGAAAAAGCACAAATGTCACAAACCCCACAAATTTCACATTTCTGCATAACATTTCTTTCACCAATAGGAAAGCACAACAGAACCGCAGTCTTCAGCAAAAGCCACTAATTCTGCCTATTGTTCAAAATAGTCATAATTAGACTTAATTGAGATGTTACAATTGACTTAGCTGAATAAAATGAGTTCTCAATCCCCTTAAAAGATTTACAAATATGAATGTATACATGTGTAGACAGGTTTGTTCAAAAAAACTGAAGCAGTTATAACATATACCAAATAATTATTTAAGGAAAATAAACAGATAAATGGATGGATGGATATTTTACAACAGACAAAGATACATACTACCCAGCCAAGGTTCACAAACCTTTTCAGGTAATCCTTGAAAGATTTACAAAAACATATTTACACACAACTGCCAAACTTTTGCAAGGAGTTACTGTGAATTGGGGAAAGTTAATAGTAAGTTCAGTGGATCCCCAGTACTGACAATATCGTCATTACAGAATCCCTAATTTCAATTGAACCAAATACAAAATGTATAAAAAATGATTATATATGCCTTTCTGTTATGTAAAAGCTGTTCTGACTGTACGTTTTTATGTAAAATACCACATGCGATTATGATTTACAGCTACCGGTCAATGATCCATTATTTATAAAAGAGAAAATAAGAAACAGAAATACGCATGACGCGTGGATTTGGAATATTTGTAAATCTCTACTGTGTTTTTAAAATTAATTTACCTAAAAACTTAAATGCAGCTTTATACCCACAGGTAGCTAATTATAAATTAGAAAAAGCAGTAACATAATGCACACATGTAAATTATGTAATTTCGAATAGAGACGTTGACCACGATTTTTCGACTATTACGCGGATTTGACACTTAAAGTGACAGAATAAGCCAATCAGCATACCGTACGCGCCACTTACAATGTCCCCCTGGCCGATATTAAAGCACGGCTGATTTCGTGGGGATCCTTTCGGCCTGTGACGTGGACTCTCGTCTGCAACAGGTGAAGCAGAAGCGCCTATTTTCAAAACAAAAGGACGCGTGGCCGTCCTGTCACTGGGAAGTAGCTAATCAAAGTTAATCAGCGCCGGATCTGCCACTGTACGCCAAAAGACACGTCTTCTCAATAACAGTACGAGTTATTAAATCTACATGTATAAGTCATAGACACCTGCAGTAGATTTTGAGGATAATAGCAGGTTCATCGCTAATACACCAACAGACACATTTGTGAACGACAGTCGCCACGCGTCATATTGCGCTCACAAACTGACCTAAAAGATAAAAAATATCCTTAAGAGGGCCAACCGAGCTAAGATCTCCATTCGTTAAGTTCGGGGAGAAAAAAAAAAGTTTGTCAGAAAAGAGCGCTTACCGAGCAACTATGTAGATTAAGAATCTCTAAATTCCGAAAATCCATTATCTTTTCATCAATATCCTGCACAGAAAAAAAGCTCATCACGTTTATTTTGAAAAGCAAAAATAAAAAATTAAAAAAAAACCGCGGAGAGGGATGTTAAAAGGCACCATAATGCGAGAGATTAGGAGTAACAGTGCGGCCGCCGTGGCACGCGAGTGAGCGCGACAGCGGGCACGGCGCGAGCTCAGTCCCTCCACTGGCAACTGGATGCCGATAAGCAGAGGCCTGCTTTATGAGTGCATTCTCCATTTTGAACAATACAGCTGCCTGCACAACTCTCTGTTTACACCGTAAAAAAAATAATAAATCGCCTGGACAATATGCGATTAGATCATGCGCCATTGTCCCGCCCTCACCCCCCTTTCCAAGTTGCCCGGGTTAATTAAGCCCTCTATTTACCTGGAGTGCTGCCGTACGTACTATGGCTCCGAAAACTGCTCTCCGTACAGTAGCTGGCATCATCATCGTCGGGTATTTCCTCCAGGTAATCGGACTCATCTTCTAAGGCCTCTTCGTCTTCATCCGACAATGGATCATCGCGGACAAACTCGTCTTCCTCCGATCGCAAACTCACGGCATCCTCGTCTTCATCGCTCTCATGGTCATCGTAAACCACCTTGTTACTCGTCCGTCTCCCTCTACCTCTGCTACCAATCCTGCCTCTTCCTCTACCTCCTGATGCCGTAGTTGATCCCATTTTTCTCCTGCCTCTAGATGAATGGTAATTTCCCCTCCTGGGAGTCAGAATTTCGACCTCTACTGCACCTCTCCCTCTCGCGCGTAGTCCTCGCCGGGGTCTCAAACCGCGAACTAGCCCGGGAGAAGGCTCCTGCATCAGCGCCTGTTTGGGCGGCCTGCCTCTTCTCCCCCTCATTATATAGATACAAATGTATTATTTCCAATTTCAGTTTTCGCGCGGAATTCACCCACGAAAACCCGGGAAAACGGGCACCGCCTAAAAGCCGAAAGTCGGTAGATATATGAGAAGTAGTTCCACTCAGCCCCAGACTTAGCAAGCGAGAGAAAGCTTAATGCGAACGGCCGGCGTCCCGCTCCGGGTCGCCTCTAGTCGCCATTTTTCTTCCTCTCTCTCCCTCTACTGAAAACAGACAGCAGGCCTTCTACGGCGGTCACGTGACCGCCACTCTACAATAAAAGCTAAACGGCTTAGCATTTTCGCCGACGATATGCTCGTGTTTGCGTAGAAAAAATCGTGTTTGCACGGTTGCTTACTCGCGGCCATGCGTTGTTTCCAGTACGCTTGTGCAGAAGGACAGCGTTTCATTTTACTATGTCGGATATTTTAATTGCGAATGGAAACAACGATGCTCGCTAGCACCATGCATTATGCAACTACGAGAAAGGGGTTTCTGTCTTGCTTAATGTTATGAAAACAAAACATGCACTAAAACCATGTCATTTATTTGGTCATCACACGTCAAAATTATATCCAATCAAATAAGAGATGTAGGAAAAAATTCCATGCGCGCCTTGAAATGGGATCAATCAAGCAGTAATTGCGTAGAAAAAAATACAATTTAAAATCTTTCAAAGTTTCACTATAAAATATTACTACCTTTCAATGTTTACAGTAGCCATTGCAATTTAAATACTACATCTTTAAGACAAACATTAAACATGTAAATGGGTTCTGAGTTAAGAATGAGTTCAAATCAATTAAGCCCTTGCATTTACTTTTATAATTTATATGTGCAATAAAATAGTCTGGCACACAGGTCACACTGACAGTATTTGCCTTCATGTGTGCACATAACTGTCATAAACAGCCAGTATTCTAAACCGAATCTCTAATGGAATTAAATAAAAATGGAAAAAAACATGTTGATGGATGTAGGCCGCCTGAAGAGTGGACATCTTTCAGATTTGGGAATATTTACACACCCCCTTTTCTCATTGTTTTGCTCCCAGCTCTCTTGTACCACAGAGCAGTGTTCTGCCACCTAATCTAGGTTCTTGTAGACAAAGTACATGAGCTGTGCCCCATGACGTCTGGCCTTCAGCAGCTCAGTATCTCCCAAACACTTGTGCACTGCAATATTGCTGCGAGCTACATGCAGTGTTGCCCTTCTATCATAACCAGCAGCACAAATGCAGCTTGCTGATTGGAATGCAACATCAGTTCAGCTCCACCAATCACTGCACATATGGGCCTGCATTAAAAGAAATCAGGTTCTTGTAAAAACAAAACAAAACAATAAAAATGAACAATTACCAGGTATGTCCTTGCATACACTACAAAACTTAATACTTAACTGTACATTCATCTTTCACACGCTTTTCTAAGTGAGGGTTGTGGGAAATCTGATGTCTATCAGAGATGTACTATATAAATTAAATGTCTACCTCAAAGGCACAACAAATTTAACCTTTTGTGTTTTTTTAGCTTTCAAATTTTAGGTTAGGGTCAACTGCTCATACTCCACCAACAGTGTATAAATATGTTCCTGGTGTTCATCCAACAGCACATATCCCATAGCAACTTTTCACTCTTAAGCTATAAAGGCTTCTACAATAAATTTGTTCTTTCCATAATTTTTTAAATGGTCTCAAATATTGTCTTAAGAAAATCAAGTCTTAAGTACAAAATAACGATCATAAACGTAACATGAAGCTGAAACAGAGATTTTAATTACTTTTTGGTTGTGATATTCAGAACATATAAATGCGTTGTCAATCGCATGACAATTTAGCATCCATTTCGCGGCTCAAGTTTGTGGCTCATCAATATTTCACCGCACTTTATTTTATTTGCATTGAAAACTTACAAAACCTGAAGCGAAAATTTGAAAATCACGGTAGATAGCTATTATTTTCTAAGTGTGTGAGAAAGGAATAATCTGTATATACGGAAGCTTCAGCTCAGTTCATCAGCTTCTAAGAAATGTACTTTTCTTCTAATTTGCATTATATTGTACTTTACATCACATAAATCAATGTATGATTTTCGCTCCATACTCTTCTTTTAAAATACATTATTCTTTATTTTACAAGGAAACATAGGAAGACTTATATTTGTATTGTAGTCGTGGCCGAGTGGTTAAGGCGATGGACTAGAAATCCATTGGGGTCTCCCCGCGCAGGTTCGAATCCTGCCGACTACGATGCATTTTTGAAAGCAGTGGACATATCACCGATGAAAGCATCCGAATTAATAACCATATTAACCAGGAAACCGAAATTTCATAGTTACGTATAATTCACGGCATTTTATTAGTTCGCCGTTGTACGAAGTAGGCCGTACTTAAATAGAGGTTGCACAGCACGTGACATGTTACGGCGTGGTTTGTGAGAAAAGAGCACCTCCACGTGGTATGAAAAAAGCTGGTCAGATCGATCGCTGAAACCCCAAATTTACTGGGTCGGTTTCCGAATCACCTGTACAATATCATGGCCTCTTGGACCACAGTTATAAATAACTAACCATAATTTGGCGAAAAAATGTCGCATGTACCTGACGTTTAACTCATAAAGAAATATTTAATCAGCCATTCACAAATGTAGTCCGTGCACAGTCGTCGGAAATGTTTAATCGGGGTATTTCAAATAGAAGGACAAATGGGAATCAGTCACACTTTGCAGAAAATATGTTAGAGCTCCAGTCTTCCATTGATATGAAGCAGAATTTTTATCCCTGTATAATGGTTATACACATGCATAGAGTTAAATGACAATTTGCTCAGTAAATCATATTTAAGGAAATCAGTATTACTCATTTGGTAATAGGAATGAATAATTAAAGTTTATGAATAAGTGAACCATAACCTACACAGATTTTCAAAATTCGTACAGGGAAATCTTGAAATTATTTTAATATTATTTAAATACACCTACTTCTGTTACAACATAACAGAAACAGCACCACCTTACTCTGGTGGGAGCGTTTGTGACACATATAAATAAACAAAATGGATGACATACCTACTCTGAAATCATGACAGCCAGACATGTAGGGTGCACAAATGCTTTTAATAAAATATTGTCAACTACTTAGAGACCATCTTCATTTGTAATACAACAAGCTGGAAGGAGTTCGCTGTCCTACACTTAGGAACATAAGATTAGCAAACTTAAGATTCTTCTTTATGTTGCCCTGCACACATTTATTATGTTGACTTTCTATAGAAACAACGATAAACAAACCCTTTGTTCCACACACTGCACTTTTAAAAACTGAAGCTCTCCAAAACTAATTCACAAATGTCACACTTTTGTATGTACATATACAAAAGATAAAAAGGAAAGGCTTGGAAAAATAAAGATGAATAAAATGGCATTAAAAAAAAGTTAAAAGCGTAAGTGTATGGAGCATCTGAGGCTAAGGGAAGATGACCTTCTACAGCAATAAAGAGAATGTCCATTTATGCACAATTTCAGCGTTTGATTGTACATACTTTACAATAAGTTCTGCAGGAAACAATTCACTTATATAAATCCACATTAAAACATGGGCAAACTCCTGGACTGTTTCGTAGAAGTTGCAACAAAATTCTAAAACACAGTTTTTTTTGTGTGTTTATAGTGAGGAACAACAGCAAGTTAATAAAATGAATGTGTTCTCTAAAACAGCTCGATGATTTCAATCGAATACAGGCCGACTTCCTCAGACGGTTTCAGTTTGTGAAGGTCTTGAAGGCTTCCCTGGATCTTCCCAAGTTCAGAGATTAATCTCACCTAAAACGGAAAACAATTTACCGTAAATGGAATTTTAAGCAGGACAGGTTTCTGCAGTGAGGAAAGTGCTTTGAATAGACAGTCTACCTGGGATCTTACAAACTTGTTGAGATGTGAAAGCACGTCTTTGGCTTCGGGAACCATTACCAAAACAGTGAAATGGGCATCAAGCACCAAGCAAACCCAGTCTATGATCTACAAGAAGAAGTGAGGGGCAAGTCATTAAAATTTAAATTCATCTGACAATTTAATAATTTTCATACTGTGGAGAGTAATAATTATTAATATCATAACTTAAGACCAAAACACTGAAATTCTTTAGATGAGTAAGGAGAATGAATTTAAGTGCAAAACATGAACTTTGAACATAGAGGTCATGTAGGTACATTCTCCATTTCATTTTAACCCACTCAGTAAAGGGATTGCATCACTTATGGTTGCTGTAAATGTGTTGTGTAGCACAAGTACTGCAGACAGAAAATCACACCCATACGGAGAAGTGGACAGCAAATTACAAACCTGTATTGTAGTTGGCGATCTCAAACCGGACGCGCGTACATTGACATCTTGGGAAAACTTCAAATACAGGAACCAGAGATACCGAAGAAAGAGCTGCAGATTGAGAAGAGGGCAGAGAGAAACATTAGCATGTGACGCACACAGAGTTGGACATCTGGTGGCAGTGAAGATGCAGGCACTCACCAAGACCTGCTGGACCGAGAGGCCTTTCAGATGCGGAAGCAGAAAGCTCTCCGTGTGGGCTGTCTGTAGGATTTCATTACTGCAGGTCCAGTTAAGGAGGAGAGCTCGGCCAGAACACGGAGCTAGTCCTCCTTATTACCGATATTACTTTATTACAGACTTCATGCACCATATCTTTACGGGTCTAGATGGAAAGCTGAAATATCGGCTACATCAGTAAAGGATACAGTAATACAGCCTTTTTTAACCCAACTGGGCAAGAGACGTCTAGGTCAAGCAGTCCTGCTCCGCCTCCCGACTTGGGTGGAGGGATCCGAGTCTCATAGCCGTCATCCTCCAGCAGCACAGGACTGAAGCCATTCTCCAGGGTGCCGTCCTTCCTCCACCCTGCGCTAATATCCTCCATGAAGGACATGCTGTCTGGTTCCATGTCCACTGCCTCCAGGTTGCCGTCGGAGACGCTGTGAGCCGGGGGGGGGGGGGGGCACGAAAGGTTAAAAGACGCCTCGAAATGCAGCCGAAGCTGGTGAGCTGCACAGGTGTAAGACAACTCCAGAGCAACCTTCTCCACCACTGCAGACACCTGCTGCCAACAGGGAGCACCGTTTTCTGAACGAATCAACTCATTCTCATCTTGTTTCGTCATGTATCGCTGCATTCTGTCAGCTCTTCATCCTTTCCCATTCCCCCATCTTAAACCCAATGTGGGAGGCCTTTTCTGGATTATTACTTACTGGCTGGCTTTCCTTCTACAAAGGTCAGTGTATGACGTGTTAGCACAAAATCTAAACATTTTAACAGGAGACACTCCTTACGTCTCATCTATAAAGATTAGATGTGGCATAATGACAAAACAGCAGCTAGGAATCACTCAAAATCAGTACATATGGATTCCGACCATCCCTTAGGCTTGCAGATAAAAATCATCATAACTAAGCCTTGTCTTTGTAGTTTATGATCAAGTATTTGGAAGTAAATGGAATTTCTGTGAGAATAATAACAGAAGTGTCTTCAACACCACCTAGTCTCTCTGACTGGGGACGAAGCTCAGGACAATGCAGCTTGATGCTTTGAACCTCCACGATTACGCATTACCTGACACGACTGATGTCCAGTACTAGATCACGCCATTTGTAGAAGATCTCAGATGACTCGACAGACTATATAAGGCTAGTGGAGAACTTTGTCCAGAGGTGCATGGAAACCCATCTTCAGGTCAACTTCAACAAGACAAAGGATTTGGCAGAGGCCTTCTGGCTTGCCAAGGAGCCTCTGAGAACAGTCACCATCCAGTGGGAGGTAACAGAGGAAGGGGCTGTCCAACCAATACCTGGACGTGTATTTGAGCAGCACCCTTGACTACACAGTCTATACACAGTCTTGACTACAGGTGTCTATACTGTAGAATTTCCCCTGGGGTTCAAGAAAGCCCACCCGCCCATCCATCCATCCATCGATAGACCAGCTACTCAAAATATTGATCTAGTTGGCTGCCCTCCTTCAGCGTTTCTATAATTTCAACACCACAGGACTGACCGTAATCCTGGCAAATGAAAGGGATGGTACTCACTCGATAAAGGCCTTAAGGCAGGCGCAGGTCACCTCCTCTGGGATGTCTGGGAAGTGCTGCAGACAGAGCTGAACAAGAGAGTAGTCCTTCTTCTCCAGGACAAGCGGTAGGAGACCAGGGCACACACTGCAATGACATCACCACTGACAGGTCAAAGGCGGTTTTCAGCAAGACCGGACTATCCTCCAAGACTAAGCATTACACTCCTATCTCCGGTCAGTTGCTGCCTGAATATTGCAAACCATTCCAAAATTACGGCACATTAAGGTACAAATCTATATAAATAAAAATAATTCAACTCCTGTTCAACTATCCTTATAACCAAACAATTCATTATATGGCATTTTTGCACATTATGCTTCTGGTAAATAGATTTTTGTTGTAACTTTTATCTATTCATTGTGTGTCTAGATCAGTGCATTTCAACCTTTTTTGAGCCACGGCACATTTTTTACATTGAAGAAATCTTGCGACCCACCGCCAACCAAACATGTTACAGAGTGA